>OZ023231.1:32253256-32680317 GCA_964006365.1 Trididemnum miniatum | reverse complement strand
CAACCTCCCACCTTCCTAAAAAAAAAAAAAAAAAAATTCTAACCTTCCTAAGAACTACACACTCCAAATCTAAGCCTCTCCTCGTTCTGCTCAAGGTAAAAATCAAATCTTCATTATACTCGCCGTATTACGCCGAAGCGTGTAACGAGTTGCGGGGCCCATCTCCGCGGCTTAGCGCCTGGGCTACACAGCTCCGAAGAAACGCCGCAACGGTGGCGACACTGTGCCGCTTTGACCGGCCCGGGAATCGAACCCCAGACCTCCCGCACCGATAGCGTGCGCTTAGCAACTGAGCTAACGGCCGGTTTCTGCTCAATGTGGAACATTTGAAATAAAACCTTCAAGAAAATAATACAGGCTGGATTATGATGTCACAGATTCACTGTAAACAATCGATAAGAATAGAAAAGTCCGGTTGGTTTAAACATTATTTTCCCGGTAATCTGAGAAGGAA
This sequence comes from Trididemnum miniatum, assembly GCA_964006365.1. Taxonomy (NCBI): domain Eukaryota; kingdom Metazoa; phylum Chordata; class Ascidiacea; order Aplousobranchia; family Didemnidae; genus Trididemnum; species Trididemnum miniatum. The sequence continues at coordinate 32,679,863 of OZ023231.1, read as the reverse complement.
TATTTTGTTTAAGGTTTGTAACTATACCAGTTGGGGGGCTTCTAGTGATGTGGGCTAGTTAGGCTAACGGTAACTTGGTTGTGGTTAGTGGTTATAGGTTCTTTCATTGGGTATCGTTGTTTGGGGCCAGTCGCCTACCAAAAATAGGGCACAACCTAGAAAAGAGATGAAGTCGAGATGTACAGGTAAAGCAATGCAAAAACAGAGTCTTTACAGTCTGGAATGAGTTTAGCCAGGATTGGCTGTGCGTAGAAAGGCTGACGAGACTTTGATTATAGTCGAAACATTAATTTGTCCCTTGCTAATAAAGATATAGTTTTTATTCATGTATATGCATATTTATCCTTCTTTCACCAGAAAGTGACGAATCCACCAAATTAATAATGAGCAATATACAGGCATAATACTTTTAGATTTTAAAAAAGCATTTGACACGGTTTGTCACAGGAAATTACTTCATAAGCTTGAACACTATGGAATTCGTGGGGAAGCGCTCAAACTACTGCACTCGTTCCTTTCCAATAGACAACAATTTGTATCTTTCCAAAATTTGAGTTCTAAAACCTTAGCAAATAATTACGGAGTACCCCAAGGAAGCAATTTAGGACCATTACTCTTCCTTATTTATATCAACGATATACCTAACGCTGTAAATTCAATCCCCAGACTATTTGCCGATGATACGTGTTTAGTAATTCATTCTGCCAATCCTGGTTTATTAAGAAACAACATAATTAAAGAACTGCAAAAGGTTCACATTTGGACAAACGCCAATACAATTACCGTCAATCCCCAAAAAACTATGACTCTAATTATACCTCCCAAGATTATCAAACCAAGCCCAGATATTGAAATACAATTCCTAAACACGTCAATTTCAGCAAATGATCAAATTAAGTACTTGGGCATCACTATTGACACAAGACTAAATTTTGAAGATCATATTGGCATAGTGGCGAAAAAAATTTCTAGATCCTTAAGTGTAATGTGTAAACTTAGAAACGTGCTACCTCCAAAAGCTTTGCTGGTCTTATATTATTCCATGATTCATCCACATTTGCTATATGGTATTACTATTTGGGGGAATACATATAAAAAGCATCTAAAAAGATTAAGAACACTCCAAAATAAAGCTGTTAAAGTATTGGGCTGTGGTAGATGACAGGACCATGCCTCTGCTTATTATTCACAATTAAATATTTTAAAATTAGAAGATCTTTATACTTACGAAGTAGCTAAATTGATGCATAAATATTCGCAAAATAAACTGCCGAAAAAACTTTCATTCTTTTTTACCCCCGTAAATGCGATACACTCACAAACAACCCGGTTGGCATCATCTGGACTTAATCTGAGCTTACCGTTTTATAGAACAGAAAAATTGCAGAGATCTTATAAATTTCAAGGAGTCATAATTTGGAACTCGGTACCACAAGAGATGAAAATACTGTCTTTTAATCAGTTTAAAATTAAATTAAAAAAGCGTTTAATTTCAAAGTATTAGGATAATAGCTTGTACTATCTAAATGTAATAGCATTCAAATCACTTAAGATTAAGAGAAATACAATGAAACGTAATATAGCACAAAAATTAATCCAGGAAATATATGTAAACGCCCAGCAGCCTGAATTGACCACAAGGGAGCGGCTCGACTCGATGACTGAGAGGTCCCTTCGCAACTTCCTGCTACAATTCATGAAACCTTACCTTTTTGTTTGCGTGCGCGTTTATTTTCCGTATCCGTTGATTACCGTTGTTTAATGTAATTTAGATTTGCTTAGTGTATTTTTTTTGTTGTTTATCTAAATGCGTTCGATTTGGTGTGGTGTATTGAGTTGTTCAAAATAAAATTATCTTATCTTATGTATATTGCCGGCCATCGGTCTACCACTCCAAGATGGGCAATACCATTAAGTGCCTCCTAAATCAATGCCACAACAAGCGAACTTGCTGGGCCGTTCTGAGTCTGGAATCGTGCCATGATTAGACGATTCGCGTAAAATTTCAGATTGAATTTGAATGTGAATAATAGTTTTTAGGGTTTAGTTTAGGTTTGGGGTTTAGTTTGAAAGAAGGTGGGTTACATTTCGGGTTCGGTGTATGTTTGGATTTTTATTAATGAGTTTGAACCTTAAATGTAGGACCTGCAACTCTGAAGAGTGCGCTACAACGACACATCATTTGGGACTATTTATTTAGTTCCAAAACCAATTTCTTAGCGCAAACACTGTAATATTATAAGATCATATTTACCGTATTTTACGGACCACAAGGCGCACATTAAATCCTTTTTCTCTCAAAAGTTGATCATGCGCCTAATGTATGGTGCAAATAGTGCTTTATTTCCACTAAAATAATATCTAGTTTTTTTTGCTTAATGAGCTTAACAAGGTAACCCGATACTTCTCAAAAACCGTTGCGTCTTATCGTACGGTGCGCCTTATGTATGAATAGAAAAAAAAAAACAATCAAAGGTAATTGACAGTGCACCTTATAATCCGGTGCGCTTTATGTGGTCTGTAAATTACAGTAATCGACTTATTTTGTTGCTTCTTAACTTTTTTAGCCGCGTAGTCGGTATTTCTATTTCTGTAGATGTAGGCTTGGGAATCCATTTTTGCTAACTGCAAAAGAGATGAATCGGTTGACATTTCTTGTGGTAACTTCCGGAATTTTACAGGGAACGCTTCGAATCACTTGGTACTCCGTTAAGAGCTACTACTTACTAACTTACATGGAGCAGCTTTAGTATATCTGAAGCGAAAAAACCGTTTGCCAATACGAAATCCTGCCGTAACATCACAGTGAGATGCCGCAGCAAAGCATCCTTTTTCATGGTAAGGAATATCACAACAGCCTTCCATTGCGTACAAAGCACTGAAAAATAAAAGAGAATCACTTGAAAGAATTTTATCATGACTCTGCGAAGCAAAAGTAATTTCTCATAAGTTATGGTGGATTTATTAGCGATTTGTTTGGTTTCTACTAGCGGCTAAGCCGTGGAAATGGGCCCCGCCACTCGTTACACGCGTCGGCGTAATACTGCGAGTATAATGAAGATTTGATTTTTTTTTAGGCGTTAGCATGTATTAGCGAAAAAACAAATAAATAAATAAATAAACTGTACTTGGTTATGCAAGCAACCTTTCTAGGGGCGTGCCCAGGAATTTAAAAGAAGGGGGGAGGGCGCAATTTGAAGCAGTCCGTTTTCCACCCAAAGTCAAGTGAAGAGCAAAAAAGAAAAGGTCATCACACCCTCAGATTGTCGTTTATGCAGGAGTGCCGGAACGTCGTCAGGGCAAAGGGGGCGGCTTTTTCAAAGGGCACTTTTAATACCAACATAGTGGCGTAGCAACAAATTTTAAAAGGAGGGGAGCATAATTTCCACATTTTCAAGTGTATTTTTTTCGGCAGAACTAATTTGAAGCTGATTGAGAAACAAGAAAGACTTTAGGGGGTCCGGGGGCATGCTACCCTGGAACATTTTTGAAAATGCGCATGCCGTAATGTCAATTTTAGTGCTTTTTGAATATATTTCAGGCAAATTTTGTTTACATATTTTTACTTTAATTCTGAGTGCTTCACCAAATATGATGCATTTTGTTAGCACATTTTCAATAATGCGTGCTCAAGGCGTAAGGCCCGTGTTGTATCGCCGAATAAAATAATAGGTTCGAAAAGAGGTTCGAAATTGTGGAAAAATTGTATACATCATAAACATTTTTGAAAATGGCTGGTAAGAGGATGCATAAGCTACCCTTTATTCTACCCCTTGGATCCGCCCATGGCCATAAGCTTCAAAAACCATCAAAAAAGCCTGGCATATTTCAGTCGCTTGTCACCATTAATTTAGTTTTTTTTACTAAAAGGCAAAGTCAGAAAAAAGGGCCATGGCACAATGTCCCCCTAAATACGCTCCTGCAAACCGGTTAAGATGTGCATTCTCTCGTGCCTTTTTTGACTTACTATTAACGGACGAATTATATCAGACGAGAACGTGGACTCTTTGATTTCGCCGTTCTTTACTTTTACACTTGCAATTACACCATGGTAACACTACCGGTAACACCTTCACAGCAGCTGCTGCTCGCCTGCTGGAAACAGGCGGGGAAAAGCGATGGAAATGACGTAAGAAACACTTAGTAGGCCTATCGTTAAAAGCGCGAAAAGTTACGTTTCTATGCTACTACCTACTTATACTGAATTTGTCATACCGGTACGTCGAAAAACTAAACTCCTTACCATCAGGTATACTCGCATTATTTTTTTTCACAACTCAAAGTTCAAGTCAGTAAAAAATGACGTGAGTCCAAGTCATAGGTAAATGATACGAGTTCTCAAAAACTAAAATCGAGTCCTATTAAAGCTGGAATAACTGTAGAAAATGGAAGCGAAACTGAAATTACCGATACCTTCGCTATGCTATAGAGCAAACGTTTTACTTCGTTACCATCCCAATGGAATTTTAAGGGCAGTGCTGCCCCCTTGCCACCCCCCTAGTCAAAAGGGCAGGGGGAACAGCTGCCCCCTCGTTACGGCACCCTGCCTTTATACGTATATCACCGTTGCACCACGAAAGTTTTGTGCATTGGTTTGCGGGGGGGCGCGACCTCCGCCCCCTGGATACGTACCTGCTTTTACGTTTGTTTAATATCAAATTTCCGTATATTTCCTACCTGCTATCATCATCTCTTTTGTAGTAAAGAGTTACAAAAATTTCCGAAGCATTTAGTTTCGATCTGAGCAACTTGTCGGTATTCAATGCCCACGAATACTGCAAGGCACCTGGGCGGTTCGGTATATGTCTTAAACTATCAACATGAATTCCTTTACAGAAATCGTTGTCGTAAATTTGTTCCCCATCTCCATCATCTAAAAGCACGTTATAATCTTTCTATCTACACAAAATAAGTAAAAAGTAACCAGTAGGTATAACTGCGTATACCGGTAGATTCTAGACTTTCGGGCCACATTCACTTCGATTCCCATGTAATTAGGCTTGCCTAAACCGGCCCCAAACTAAAAAATTGACCGCAAAATTTTTTAAATTTAAATCTGAACGTAAACAAAATAAAAAATGACAAAATTCGTAATTATAAAGACAACCTAATAATATGAAAACAACTGACGGCGCTGTTAGTCCCAGAAGTACGTTCACGCGTAAAAATTTGTATGAGATAGATAGGCTAGCCTATGTAATTTAGACAGGTTACAGTGCACTCGAGGACCTCCTGTAACCTTTGCAAGGACTCCCTGTGGTCAGCAATCTCTCGTTGGAAATCACTGCACTGATGTCACAATTACTAGCAAGACTCATTTGCAGATCACCGATCAGTTTATACACACGATCGTGTTTGCTAATTCACTATCAGTGATACAATACCTGGAAGTAGACCTGCTGTGTGCATTGATTTGGTTTTGATTGATTAAGACAAAATGAGACTATCATCCTGTCACAGTTAAAAGGTGCGAAACAGAATCTGCTTCATCGTACGATTTCGATCAATTCTACTTCCTTCCTCTGGAAGTATTAAATGCACGGTGCAGTAACGCAACGTCTGGGTCAAAATTTAGGACTTGCCAGTTCGGTTAAGGATTCATTACGTCTAATCACTGTAGCGTTTCTTCTTTCACCAAAAATAAAAATAAAAACAGGGCTCAAACAGTTTTTGGTTGGCACCTTCCGTTTTGAATCCAAACATCTTGCTTGGGGCCTCAAATGCTTTTTACTTATAAGTTTAACTTTTTTATGGTTGTCTAAGGTAATGTTTTACAAATACTACATTACCTTCACACTTCGGATCATCAATTTTACGCCTCAGAGCTGGATGGTCGTATGAACAAAGTGGGTAAGTGCAGTAACTGGTCGAGGGGCATCTGGATCTAACTTCATTGCATTTCCACAAGCAAAATATCAACATAATTGACAAGTATTTTATTACAAACATAATTACACGTATTAGTCCAAAAAACGACTATAGGCCTACAAGAATTACTCTACAAGTACAAAGCACACGATGCAATTAACAAAATGTCCTTTAGTAGTTGGTCGACCAGCAAAGCTGATTTAAATCAAGTTACTGAGATGAAAAACGTAAGGTTACTTACAACTGAATCAATGACCGATTTGGATCGGTTTTGAACCCAAGGTCTCGTATTGAAATGATGCCTTATAAGCCTAACAGTACTTATAATAGAAACCCTACTTTTCGACATGAAACTTTCATGTATGCCTGATCAGAGTTTTATTTAGGGGGGAGGGCATTGTCCAGACTCTTCTGATGGCTTTTGTAGCCCATTTTTTCACGTCTGCTCCCCTTTTTCTTTAATTTCTCGCTACTCTACTGGGTCTACTTATTAAACAGTTGAAATTTGAGAGGATCAATCAAATGCTTCTTTGTTATCCACGGTCATCCACTAAAGTTGCCTTTTGCTATCAAGGTGTCATTGGGTTTATGAAAACATTCTTATCTTTACCGCTAATAAAAATTTTACCGCTAATAAAAATTCAAATCGATTAGTTGTGAGAATAAATCAATGCAGCTCGGATGGCCGATTGGACAGAGCGTCTGTTTCTTGAGCAGTAGACTCGGGATTGATCCGAGTCGGATCACACCAATGACTTTGAAATTGATATTCGCAGCTTCGTTTTTAGCATGCATTAAAGCTAAAGCTCTGCATTAAAGGGTCAGAGCGGAGAATAAGTCGGCAAGTTAGATAATTGTATCGCTGAGACTTGCCCATCTTGTAGTGGTAAACAGATAGCCGACAATTCCTAAGTAAGCTCGTTATGGTTTTGATCAATTTCCCGTGATAGAACGATAAAAATGCTGCTAAATATAAAAAATCAAGAGTGCTTAAAAATCACGTTGATGCTTACAGTTTTTGTTGAAACAAATTTGAGCCTTGTAAAAGCTAGCTTTTGCTGAACTTCGGTTGATAAACTTCAAAAAAATTTACAAAGCTTTCGGCTAACTTTTTCGTAGATTTTTTTCCACTATTTTGAACAAAACGTTATCTTGAGCGCTGGCATCTCGACGGCTTCTACAATAGCATTTTCTACTCAAACGAATGCTGCGGACACACAGCGCCTTTTAATCAATCACGTTTAAGGTTAAGCATTTTGCTTATCTATGCACACATGCTATACGTGCCAGTTGCATTTTTCTGCTGAATCTCGAGCAGCCACTGAAAACCGCAAGTCTTATTACGGTACTGAATTTTGTTGCTCTGAATGATGCAGATACAATTTCTGTAAGCTTACTCTTTCCCACCAAAACTGCTGATATCATTTGCACATGTATACAGTAGCTGCAAAACATGAAAGCAATTTTCCAAACTTTGTAGCAAAAAGACGAAAAAAGAATGATTACAATCCAACTGAATTGTAAAAACTACTTGCACTGCAAGTCGGCTCAACGTGTAGTCCATTTCCTTCAAATAACTTATATTTATCGCATCTACAACTGCATGGATTGATCAATTATCAAAATCAAATTTTCATTACATTCGCGTCATTGCGCCGTAGCGTGTAACGAGTGGCGGACAGGGCCGTTGAGAGGGGGTCCAGGGGGTATTTTTGGTACCGGGCCCGGAATTTTTGAGGGGCCCGAAAATTTGAGAATGCCGCGTGTAAAAATTTCGTAAAAAGTTTGAAGGGGCAACTCTTGATTGGTTGAAGGCAGACAAAGTCACCCATCGCCACCACCTACTGGTTACATCACTTACTCACAGCTAGGGTACTACCCCTTAACCCCAGTCAGCGACACAGCTAAAGTAGCCTACCAACCAAAAAAGTCTGAAATGTATTCCGACTAAATAATGCGGTGTGGTATCCTAGAGTAGGCCTACTGTTTTTAGATGTGTAATTGCTATCTTAACATAACCATTAAACACACCTCTTGGCTTGTTCTAATATACATCGAAGAAGGCCTGAGGGGGACGCGCGTATACGAACCCCCCTGCGTACGCTACTGGTCATATCGATATCAGAATGGGGTTGAAAATAGAAAAAGGCCTCGGAGAGGAAATGATTTTATCAAATTATGCAAAACGCTCGTTTATACGCTTAATTGGAATAATTAACCTAATACCGAACCCACCATGATTTAATCAGCTACAGTCAGAGGCGTCGTACCATCCAAATTTCCTGACATTCGTTTTTTTTTAATTTAAAAAACAAAAAATAAAAAATTTAGCCAGTGTCGTTTCGTTTCATCCTAACCGTTTTTTCTTATACAACAAATTCCACTTTTTGTTTATTAGTTTTTGCTTCAGTCACTTGCTTTGACGTAGGAGTAAAGTTAGTTTCTTGATCTACAGTTGGAATTTAGAAAACATTTTGCATGCGTTGTTGAAGGTTATAAACACACCTAGCGTCATCCCATCAAATGCGACAAAACTAATAATGGTTACAGCCTCCTTTGACTTATTTTAGCCAAGCTTCTGCTTTTAGACATAGGATACTAAAATATTTTTGTATTGTCTGACACTATAGTAGTGACTGCACTCACTGCAGGGATCGGTATGTCCTTTTCTGATTAAATAAGTATGCTAAAACGAGTGTTTTTTATGTGAAAACCGTGAAAATTTGGTGGTGGCTTAGCCTTCGGCACCTATGCTCCTCTTGCTACATCGTGAGGGGGCACTGATTGCGCATAATGTCCATAATTAAGAAGCGGGCGGGAATATAATATATTGCTGCGCTGAGAGTTACCTGTAGCTGAATGGTAGGCCTATATTTCAACTAGAATAGCTAAACAGTAAGCAACCCCTGGTTAAGAATTTTATTGGTCTTTTATGGTTGTTAATCGATTTCGATACAACAAAGTGCCTCTTCTGGTAAATTATCTTTATCATTTTGGCGGATTATTTTTTTTATCACTTTGTGGGGGGCCCAGATTAAATTTTGGTACCGGGCCCGAGCTTGGCTCTCAACGGCCCTGGTGGCGGACCCATCTCCGCGGCTTATACACGTTTTCGCAACACAGATCCGAAGAAACGTAGCTGACCCACCCGGTGCTTGAACCTCATATCTACAGCACCGATAACATTGTCTTAATATCTGAGCTAACCGGCTGGTTTTGATTAATGATACTTGCATAATTTTATGCAACGTCGTGTTTCAGGTGACATTTTTCAGCTATGTCTGCAATGTCAGTTTGCTGTTAACAGGTAGGCCACAAACTACAGCATTTATTACATGTAGTGGATGAAGACTTATGGACCATCCTGCAGTTAATTGCACGACTGGCCGCGTCTGTCCAATAAGACTTTTTAAACTCTGGCTTACTACACAAATATAATTTAATAGAATAATAATAAATTATGTAAAAGGAAACTTAATATCAAACTATTTTTAAAAGTTGCCAGTATGTAACAAATATTTCAACCTTTGAGATGACTTAGATTAATTTTTTTGAAAAAAAGTGCCAAGCTTTTAAAAAATATGCTCAACTATCTTCAGTGAAAAAGTTGATTTTCACAAATATAGCAATTTTTATTCGACTTTGCCTTCGCACCAAATTTCATCCAAGCAATTATGCACAAATTGTCGAAACTGTCTTTATATACAAATAGGCCTAAAGCTTATAATTTTTTTATTGTTTTCTTTTATACGAAACTATGAGAAATGAACGCTGCCTATGATGTCGTCGATGACAGGTGTAGCCTGCGTCTTTTACGTAGAAAAATAACGTAATACTATCTTTTGTGAAAACCCACCCTAAGGCATTGCTTTAAAATGTCGTCAGCGATTAGATCTAGCGGTACCGCGTGCAAGTTACAGATCCTAGGTGGCGGGTTCGATTCATGGCTGAAGCCGATCTTATTTGACATGTATAGCGGGTAGTTGCTGGCTCAAAAAGCGCAAGCTCACTTTACAGACTACCCCATGTACTATTGAATTTTCAGTTAAATAATTTGAAAATATCCTTTGGGATTTAGTTTGAAATGCAGTTTCATAAATGTTTATGACGATGTCAAAGGATAATAAGTTATTGCACGGTAGTTTGCCCCGATTTTTTTCACTAACACCCATTTTAAAACATAGCGCAAAACGTAAGTCTAAAAAATTGAACCGGGCCGTAGGTGAGGAAGGCAGTGAAATGAGCTGGTTAATTATGAGCTTGCACCAAGCAACCAAAACCATGAATCAAATCCTGCTATGAACTAAACACGAAATCTATTATCTACGATTTCACAAGTGGTACCGTTAGACCATGTTACCAGCACTACTTTCCTCCAAAAATTATAACCGTAGCCTTGTATAAAGCATCGTAAAAGCATAAAAAATGCGAAGTCCTGGAAACAAACCCCCAACTTGTTACTTTCAAAGTTAAAAACAGCTACCAAAGTGATCGAAATGCAAAATTATTGTACAATATCATTTTTTTTGATCGTCGTTTTTGCTATTAAATTGATTAAAATAAATGCAAAAATAGCATAGGCACTTCACTGGCAGAAGGAATGAGATATACTGTAATAACGTAAACAAAGGCTGTTGAACCAATGAGTAACCGTAGTAATATAATAGTACATAGGCTAAACCCGAATATAAGCGCAAAATAGTATAAACTAGAATTCAAATCAAATAAAACATTTCGTTGAATTTTGCGCAAGACTTTTACCACAAACTTTACATAATATGGCAAAATCAAAATTTCGTTTAAGGAGGAAAAATAAAGCTAAAGTAATTCGTAAAACTGGACGTTTCAACACCATAGGTTTAGCTGTCATCATCAGCAATATAAAACTGACACCGGCTAATTGTTTATCCGGTGACGTATGCAGGGCTTATTTTTTAGATAGTTGTGCCACAAGGTTTTGTAATCGCAAATATAATAAGATGTAAAGTCACTAAGGAAAAATGTTAAATTGTAGCGCGGTTATTGCTCGGTTGCACTTTTTACGGCACATGTCAATTCAACTGATGAGAGAGTAGTTCGCTCATTGTCAAAAGCAGACAATGAACCGTGCTATTCGAAGAATTATTGATGCCACCTGGCACCTGAACAGACTAGACGTAATCTCATCAATAGGTTTAAGAGACATTCCAATTCAGATTAAATCCAAGGTTTAGAGACACTTAACGGACAATCCCAGTCATAAAGACAAAGTGAGCTTGGCTAAATCGGACATTCTTAGCAGTGCTGTGATTTTGAATCATATTTTATTAAAAAATATAAACCATTGCTTAATATTGAGTCCGAAATCGCTTCCCTTTGTGCATCTAATTGTCAATTTTACTACGTTTTTTTGACATCTTTCAGTTCATGACGTTATAATTACGTTACATATTTTGACCTATTGCCTGGGTTACGCTATAACTTGAAGTCAAAAATGCAAATCAAGTCTATGCTGTCTTGCAAGCACTGCTGATGATGACAGCTGCAAATCAAGTTTATGCTGTCTTGCAAACACTGCTGATGATGACAGCTGAACCGATGTTGTCAAAACGTCCAATTTTACCAATTACTTTGGCTATATATTTTCTCCACAACGACAACAACAAATAAAAACTGTTTTCGTCTCATATTTGTATTGTTTTCCAAAGTTTCGTTTTCTTACTTTTATGCTATGTAAACAAGTTGTGCCACAACCATAAATTATTAATATTTTTCATGCTTACTATACCACATGACCTTTCTTTTCTTCGAACTCAACTCATAAACAGAAACTGAAAATGTCAAGTTGAATGATTTTTGCAACCTCTGCGGTTCAATAGACCTACGTGCTAAAACTGCTAGACTATTTTGCATTACTAAGCCAACGCCTCAATTGTTTATTTACCTAACAGCAATCATCATCAAATAAACTGAAGAAGTTCATAGCTGTAAAAATTGACATATTATGAAGTAAGTAGCTTTTGTAAAATGCCAAAAACGTTGCAACATAGGCTGGTAGATTGATAAAATACCTTAAAATTATCTTGCAATTAATAATTTGTTTATCGGTTAAAAAAGTAGGTTGTACTTTTTTCACAAACAGAATAACGTATGCTCAGATTTTTAGAACTCTGACCTTCTCAAAATGATATAATCAAATTGAAAATGCGAAAGAGGTGACAAAGCAGTGGCGCAACGAGAAATTTTACAAGGGAGGGGCTGAAATGACAAACGTCATCAAAAGAGCCAGGCATATTTCACTCACCCAGCAACATTTGATCTTTTTTCACTAAAAGGCAAAGTCAAAAGGGGGGCATGCCACAAGGCTCCTCTAAGTACACTCCTCTGACAAAGCCGTTTTCCAAGAAACGACGATCCACCTTGTATTTCAATTTCATCTTTTCGAATACATCAATTTTTTAAATGTCAACACTATTGTTAATCGTTTTTTCGCTCTTCAAGGCTTCTGAAATCGATCGATGTTTTTGCTGTTATCCTTATGGACAAAACAACGGTCGCAGGAAAGAATGCTCGTGCTTTGGTTATTGTTTCGCAATTAAGTTATGCAGTCCTTTGCAAAAGTTAAAAACCACATTTCAACATTCATTTTGATGATACGTTAGCTCAGTTTCTCAGTACGTTAGCTCAGTAGCTTAGCGCATACGCTATCGGTGCGGGAGGTTTGGGGTTTAAATCCCGGGTCGGTCAAATCGGCACAATGTCGCCAACGGCTCGCCACCGCTGCGACGTTCCTTCGGAGCTGTGTAGCCCAGGCGCTAAGCCGCGGAGATGGGCCCCGCCACTCGTTACACGCTTCGGCGTAATACCGCGAGTATAATATGAAAGTTTGATTTAACTTTTTGATAATACAAAACGTAGCAGCAGCAGGTTGAAACCTACGCGACTCGCAGCGTGAATTCAAGGCTGGAATAAGGTCATGCTGGAACCAACTGCGTTTGACATGCGGCTGCTACCTCTAAAAACGTAAGTTTTGATTGCTCTACTACACATAAAGGTTCAAGATATACGATTCATTCTTTTTTGGTATTGAGTTTTACTTCATCGGGCAAAATTTTAGTACAACACCCAGGGCCGCATTAAGGCCGAGGGGGGCCCCGGGCTAATTTTCCGGGAGGCCCCCATACTTTTTTGTAGAACTAATTTTGACATTAGTATCAGAACTTTTTTTGCGTCCGATTTTGCATCTACGTACGGTACGTACCCTAGTTTGAAACCTACGCACGTATTTTGATACATTTTCGTACGTAATTATATCTTATTTCTTTGGCTTTCTTAACCCTATTAAGACTGGGCCTTTTTGATGCCTTAGCTGCGTCTGTCATTCCTATTCAACTTCATATGCCATAGCTGTTATGTTACTAAGTTGCAGCGGCAGCACCATTACTCATAAAAACCTATTTAAGTTGGCTTCTAAAACTAGCTGACCGTCTGACGTATAAACAAGTATTTTATCGATCTGGAACCCCAAATAAGGACGACTGGGAAAATAATTAAACTGCCTGGGTATTATTGAGCTAAAGATAAAACACCTTCCCATCTAACATTGACAGCCTGAAGTGCTAACAGTGCTTCATGCCCAGAGATGGGCATTTATCGCGATAATTTATCGGCGATAGTTATCGGCGATAATTTTTTACCGATTATCGTTATCGCTCAAAATAGTTTTGATTTATCGATTACCGATATCGCTGATGTAATATATTTGGGTATCGCCGATAAATTATCGCGCTAAACGATTTTTTATGCATACAGTGTTCAAACTTTGGAGTTGGTGAGTTGGCACTATGGAAAAAATACACGGTGCCCATTAAATCTTGTTGCAATTTTTAAAAAATCTCTCTTTGTTTTGTTTCATGCCACGGCAGAGCCCGTAAACCACTCCGTTTTCTGGAAAAATCTACAAAAACATTTTTGCAATTTGATGTACAAAAATAAACTTCGTCAAACACATTGAAAATTTACCGCAACATTTATCGGAAAAATTTATCGGCGATAATTTATCGATTACCGATATCGCTTTAAGAAATGGAGATTTATCGCTTATCGGTATCGCCCAGGACTTTTTTAAAGTCATCGATTATCGTTATCGCTGTAGTACAGAAAGGTTTATCGTGCCCATCACTGTTCATGCCTATCAATGACTATCTCTTTTGTGCCCAAATAAGATTGTGTTGTTTTTATGATGTCGCGATAAAGCTTTGACGATAGGACAAAAAATAATTAACGCAAGACAAATAAAAAACACAAAGCTTAGTTTATGAAGACCAAATAAGACAAAATAAGGACGCAAGCCAAAAATAAGGACATTTCTATAAGGACAAAAATATTTTCCAAGATGAAGACTCTCAAAATAAGGACAAATCTTTGAAATAAAGACGGTATGGAATTCCTGCGTATAACTGCGCGTGAAGAATACTAATTTTTATTAAATTCTAATTCTTAAGAACACTCTCTGGTTCCACAGAGCAAGCGTTTACCGGACTACCGGCAAATGTTTTACCTAGAATCGTTTTCACACTTGAACTACTGGCTGTATTTTGTGCTCTATTAAGCGTCACAGTAATAAATTAAAACTACAAACTGCTCAGTACAATGTGACATGACATGGGAGAAAGCTGGAAAAAAGTATTCAAGAAAATCATCAATCCATTTGGCAATAACCGGAACTTAAAAGAACAATTGAAGTTTAAAGAAGGCCTTACTTAAACTCATAATATATGTCATAAATTTGAACTTTTAGCGATCCGTTTGACAAACCAATTTTGATCCATTTTGCTTGCGGAGTCGCACTCCCCTAATGCTTTTGTGCAAAAGCCGTAGTAAATCTACAATCTTCTAAACACCTACTATGTACGACCTCATTTAAAGCAAGGCCCATGAAATAGGAAGTTAATATTGTTGCTATGATAATTATATTTCATAAAATGTGTATTTTAGACAATAGAAAACTATACACTTTTGTTCATTCAGCAGATCAAAAAAATCGTTTACATACAAACGATTTTGCCTACGGTAGCCTACATTTCAAACAAGAGAGGCGCAATTGGAGTCCAACATTTTTCAAGCCCCCCCCCCCCCCCCCCTTCCTCCCGTCCACACCTTTCTACATACACGCACACAAACAAATTGATGTTACACCGTAACACGTAGGCTGTTAAACCGCAGCGGTGTTCAGAGCGGGCGGGGCCCCTGACCAGGTCTGGGCCCCCCGGCCGGGGAATTCGGGGGGCGGTTCCGCCCGCACTAGAATAGCTTATACACCGGACCACCTCGGCGGCTTAGCTCCTAAAACAGCCATTGCCGACTCTTCAAGCCGGATGAATAATGACAGCGACGTGGCCAGCGAAAAATTTAGGGGGTGATGTACCCGGATTTAGGCAAATCATCAAGGAAAAAGGTCTTCATTTCTAAAAAATATCTTCACAAGGAAAAAAAGGGGCCCCTTCCTCCGACTGCCCCACTGAGTAATGGTCAAAAAAACTGTGAAAAAATATACAGTATATGAAGCAGAACTGGTGTAGAGAATACAAGATTAACCCTCCTTAAAATACTTACCCCGAAACGCTGTATTAATACTTTTGCAGGGCTGCCACTTACTGGTATCAGTAGCTAAAATCTCAAAAAATCATCATAACATACAGAAGTGATTCAATGGCCATCTAAACTTTTCATACTTAATTTGATTAAACTTGAAACCGAAGTGGTCATTTTTTTTTTGAGGACGCCATTGATAAACTTTTTATCACTGTTCGGGGGGTCCCTCTATCTCGGGGGGCCCCGGGGTTATAGCCTCCCTTTACTCCGGCTCTGGCAACACTATGCACTTGTCAAGATCTTTTGACCCATTTGTTGGTTTGACCGTAAGTTTAGGGGCTGTATTTGCGCAGGGTAGAATTTCGTTAAATTTATACCCTTTTGAAGTTGACACAGATCCGAGTAGTTTCTACGAAGTACCATTGCATCGACTTTTTTTAATGGACATGAACAAAATCTTTACATTTTTTCCATTCTTGTTGCTCATAAGTTTTCAGTCCATCAAATATTTTAATCAAAGCAGGCTGGTATGACAAAACCAAGAATCAAGCTCTCCAGAAACTTGTCATCATGCAATTATCTACAAGCATTTATGATTCTATCTAACTTTCATGCTGATAATTTAAATATTGATGTTTGCGTTATTGGAATGAACTCGACTTACGTAACAAAAAGTTGCACTGCTCTGTCTTCAATAAAAATTGGTGACAATTAATCAATATTTGAATAAAATTATAAAATCAAATCACTAAATCACAGAACCACTTCCGCCTGTTTCACCGTCGTCGGCTCTTCAGTAGGGTGGAGTAAAAAAAAAAACATTTGTTTCAAATCAATTTCCCCGGGGTCCAAAAAGAGGGCATTTGGTCTGAAAACATGTTTAAAAATGGTTTTGCATGGCTGCAGGCAAAAATATCCATGCTACCTCCCTCTGGTGGTTTGTCCGACTCAAATTTTGCAAAATTTGTCATAACTTCTTAATTTTAAACAGTAGAAAGCTAAAAGTTACATTACAAGTTGCAAAACACTCTAGTTTATGTTTACCCTAAAAGGACTTTTGCTTCAATTTTGATTAAAAAACGAGTTATAAGCGAAAAACACATTTGTATCAATTTTTTTAGTTTCAAACAGATATTATGCAGTTGTTAACTTGTCATGCATTTCAATGGTGTGGACGCTTAAACAAAATGTTTTTGTCTTTGACCTTCCGAATGAGTCAGAAACCATTGGGTATCTTGTATGATTGAAAAAAAAAAAAAACTTTCCAATTTCATAGCATACTCATATTGCTTCTAGCTAACTTTTCGCTTTAACCAAAAGTGAGGATACAAAATACTGTTGCCGCGGATGTCACTTCTATTTTGTTTTCACAACACGTAGTAACAAAAAAGTTTTTTTTCTATAAACTGACTCAGAAATTTATGAAATTGTGAACAAAACGCAACTCCAAAATATTTTATTCAAAGATAGGCCTATTACCAATCTTCAAATTGGTATAAAGTTTATCCTATTCCAATAGAAAGCTTCAGTGGTTTTCCTTCTCAGTGATTTAGCTATTTTATAATAGAAGATCTAGCTATTGCGGTTATCGAGCAATCTGTCTGAAGAAGATGAACCTTGCTTCATATGAAATTTGTTATTTTGATATTGCACATCCCTAATTCTGACTTGATGAAATCTTCAGAAGACTCACATGATCGAAGGAGGAAAAATCAAGTTACAGGTAAATTTAAAAAAATCAAATCTTCATCATACTTGCGGTATTACGCCGAAGCGTGTAACGAGTCACGGGGCCCATCTCCACGGCTTGGCGCCTTAAAAAAATGCAATTTTGACATTGTGTGGTTACAATCACTTTTTTTCACCTCATAATTGAGCTCAGCGGTCATTCAAAATATTTTTGTTTTTTGTTCAGTAAATTCAAGAGCTAATATTGCCCAGTGGTAAGAGCGTCTGCTTCTGGAGCTATATACGGAGTCGGTTTTGATTTCGAATCGGTTCAAACCAGCCTGACCCTCTGCACAAGCGAAGCAGTGCGGAGAACAAGCCGGCAAGTTCACTTCATGTTCCGTTGGGAAGGGCACTTATCGGGATTCTGCCATTTGAGAGAGGTAGAGAGGTGGCCGACAACTCCCAGGCGAGCTCGTTGAACTTTGATCGCTTTCTCGTGGTAGAAGGACAAATATGCATATAAATACGACTCTTCTTTTTCGTGTGGGTGTGATGTTGCATCGGGAAGTAGCATCACTCAAATAGCTGGGCACGTATTAGACAGCCACCTTGCCAAGCTCTCGTTCACAGTGAACAGACCCCGAATCCCATTGGATAGCGTTGTATGGGACAGGATATTATAATATGGTTTGCGGTCTGTTTCTCTTCACCACATTCACAGGAGGCCGTGAAAGCCATGCCCCATTTATGCATTAATGACCGAAAGAGGCCAACTCCAGTTCGGAGACGGTTCAGCCAGACCCACGCGGGTCTGGAAAGCCCCATTCCAGGTGAGAGGGCGTCCACATCATCAAAAAATGCATGCAGACGAGAAATGCCCTCTCGCCACCCAATACTCCACCTGTGGTCCGCCCATCTTGCTGCACTGGTGCCCTGTTTGCTTGTATCTCTGAGCAGTTCCAGAGCACCAGACACAAAGGGGTGTTTTGACTTAAGCTGTCGATGCCTTCCATAAGGATGGGATGTGAGTCGATCATCGAGTAGAGGACCAGACTTTGCGTGTAAAGACAATATTTTACAGAACAAATCATTTATTGCACAATATCACAAACGCAGTTCATCGCTCTTGCAAACAGCAATTATTGGTTCAGTGTCAGCACTGGCTCGTTTCTTTCTTCCACCGTTTCTGTCCCGGGCTCCATCCAACCAGTGAACGATCACATCCCGGTAGCTGTGTTCATCAGCGTCGGTATGAATCTGACGCAAAGCAGCTGAAAATAACATTTCCACTATTTTAAACCAAGAGCAACATAAACACCAAATTCTTTTATCCAACTTTCTTGCTGGGAAAAAATTTAATTACAGTACCGTTAAATCAAATCCATTGCTAAATCAATGACCCTTGTTAATAAAAGTCTGCCACTAATTATTATCAGACGTCGCTTAAAGTTAGAGAACGCTGCAAAATGTGAGAGGTTTTCTTGCGGAATACTCATCAGTAGAAACTGGATATAACGTCACCGTCTATAAAAACAATCCGCTTTTAACAACACATTACTGTTGGTCTCGCCAATACTGTTACATACAATCCCACTGTAGCGACCATTCGCATTAAAGGACACTGTTTTGACGGTCCGTTGTGGTGTCGTAATAACCAGATTCTACTTTATTATCTTTAAATAAAATAGAGAAGGGGCAGCTCAGATGGTTAAGTGACAGTTCGCCAGTCCGTGAAACGCTAGTTTTGGGTTTGATACTGAATTTAGTCAACCAAAAACTCAAAAATTGGCATTTCCAGCTTGAATCTTACTTACAAACGAAAATTGTGTAAAAATAGCCCACAAGTTAACGTACAGTGCCGTTGGGAAAAGCACTCTATGGCAAAGATAGTGATTAACAAATCATTTTTAAACGAACAAGTCACTTTACAAACTTTTTTCGCAAAAAGATATACTGTAAAGGGCGTCACAGCGGTTCAGCTGCTGAGTGTTGATGTTTCCGTTTGGCTAGCAGTCGTTGCAGTGAATGCATTTCCAAGGTAACTTTTGAAATGAGACATGGGCCACTCGGAACCAATAGCTTGTCTGCACTTGTGCAGTTGGAATGGGCTTGCCCAGGTTGGCCTGGGTGAGGCTGAACCGTCTGCGCACTGGCGTAGGTCGATTTCACTCGTCCATGCACAGATGGGGTCTTGCTCCTTCGGCAGCCTGCGAGTGTGGCGCAAATGAGCAAACCGCAGATCACGTTATTTCCGTGTGCCCAATACACCGTGCACCAAGAGAAATACGAGGTCTGTTGCTGCTGGTTGACGACACCAGAAGCTGGCTAAACAACATCAGTGCTAGCTTCTAATCCGGACTGTGCAACAATCTAGGGTGGTATAAGGGTTTTCCTGGCCAAGACATGTGTGAAGTTACAAAGTCAGAAACAGCTGCCGCTCTAAAGACCATAAATTGCTCTCAACAGCCAAAAACCCTGATTCACAATGCACTATTTAAAAATATATACAACTAGAAATCTGCGTACCAAAAATAATCTTGTATAGGCGCAAGAATTGGAAACCTTTACGACCAGACGATCCTCTGCCGCTTAGATTATACTTGGCTGCCATGTCGTTGCTTAGAATGGCACTTAGCATGTTCCTGGTGGTTTCAGCAAAGCTTCTGCCATTCAATGCCAAGAGCATGTTTACCTAAAAATTGTGAGAGCCAAATTAAAATCATACTTTCCTATTTCAAAGTACTTTTGGCAAGTGCTATTTGCTGTAACTCTTGAGTCACACTGCGAACACAAAACTATTAATCTAGAAAAAATCTTACTAGATATTCGATTCCAATCATTGCAACAAAAAAAAGCTGAGCTAAGGAACAGCTTTAAGGTGCTAAAGTACAAACCACAACTAACCACGTCATCCACATATCCGGTGTTCAGCGCTTTCTTTTCGAATTCTTCTATTTCTTCGAAAGACTTTAACGGAAAGCATCCATTTGAAATTGAAGCATATTTTTTCTCGTTTCTCAACCGCTTCTCAACCGTTTCTCAACCGCTTCCCGCAGACATTTTATTTCTGATGTAAGCGACTCAAGACATCCAAAAATCTTATCTAAAAACAGTTAGTGATATAGCTAAATCAAAATATTATTTTATTTCATTGAAAAAATAACGTAAGAGAAGTCTAGCCGCATGGATAGAACGGTTGCTTTTGGAACCGTAGACGAAGGGTTTGATTCCACGTTCGGTCGAACCAATAAATCAAAAAGTGGCATGTAAGGCTTCCCTGTTTAAATATTTTTAAAGGTTTAGAGATGGGTATGCAATTCCCATCATCAGATGTATCGACCCGCTACATTTTACGAAAACGAGTCTTCTTCACTGTTCCCTCCAAGATTTTATCAAGTGCGAATTTGCCCTAATATGAAAATCACTAAAAACTTGTCCAAACATTTAAAGGGTGTACTTCAAGGAACGGAAAAAGTTGTTCTTAAAACGAAGAGTTTCCATGGTAAAACACTTTCATTGGACACAAAAAATCTTCAGCACTCTCAAGTAATTTGCTTTAAAAATCATCATAGCAATGTGCAAAAATTGAAAAAATTTGCCCAAAATCTCTCTTTTTTCTCAAATTTCGCACCTTAGAAGGAACACCGGTCTTCTTTATCGCTAATCTGACCATGACTTTGTTTTAGCTTTTTCATAACATTACCGTAAATATGCATCTCTTACTTTATTCACTTGAAGTAACTTGGGTAAAGTATAGCATGCGAAACGATCGCTGAAAATGAATATGATTTGCATCAATGCAAAAACGCATTCTGTAAAAAATGTTTTTACGCACCGGTAACGATAATTAAAAAGTTACTAAAAATTGAACTCGCAAAAAAGGATGCACTCGCGCTTGTATGTCTGCTAATAATAAGCTGATATTACTATGGGAAGCACTTGTCGTTATGCGTGTCGCACAAGGGAAAGTATCAATGATCTATTACTCACACCGATCTGTTGCGCTTGCTACTGTATACTGGCGAAGGGTCACCTTATAGGCGAAAACTGTTTAGGCTCTACTGTACATAAATTACATAAATTGTGAAAAAAGCTTAAAATAAATTTACAACCTTCAGTCCTGTAAATACTGTATTTACTGTAATTCGAGTATTAATTACGTTCAATTTGGTTCATTGACATTATATCGCGAGTATAATGAAGATTTTTTGTTTATATATCGGTTTGAATTACTTAGCTTTTTATACTCTATGAATTCGGGACGTGATAGAATTCGGTTAGAAATATTGACCCTCATACGGCTACTGGGGTCAAATGTGATCTCAAGAAAATAAAAGCCACCATTAACTTATGTTAGTTTGAAAATTTATTTTTTCGTTTTCTCAATAAGACTTGTCAAGTTGTGTATTTGGTTGTGAGATCTTGAAGGTTAGTTTTGATAGAAACATGATTGAATGTTTTCAGAAACACGAAAGGAAAAGCAACAGCACTGTTGCTGGCTGCGCAAGTTATATTCATTGTTTTTTTCGGTTTATTTGTTGAATACGAAGATCATCCCCAAGAAAATCTCAACCATACAAGTGAAACACCGTTTGGACTTCAGCTTGATCAACTCTATCCGAGTAAGTACGGTAGTTACAACATGGCGTTTTCTTAACAAACAGCAAAAATTCAGGAGCGAATCCAAAAATGTTTTTGGTAGGAGTGGGGAAGCTACAATCGAAAAAAAAAAATGCTTATTATGCAATTCTTTGCGCAACAAAGTATCACAACCTTGACGTATATTATGTCTAACTGTAATTTAGGGGTTACTTGAGTCTTCTTGGCTCTTTTGGTTAATCCAATGAAGACAACGAATCGCAAAACGTTCCCGGCGATCCCACTGAAAATTCTTAAGCGAGTCTACCTTCATCACATATACAGAGCACTTGTGTCCTTTCATGAAAAACGAAGATGATGAAATGAATCAATAATTAGAAGTTGCTTTTTGCAAGAATTGGATTATTAATCGGGTTTTATCTTCACAAGATACACCACGACTGTAGATTCTGCTAACACTCTCCTCACAAATGTCAGGGATTAGAAGTTAAAACAATTATCGTAGTTGTAAATTTCAAACAACGTTTTATTAACACTCCAGTGCGACTAGTAAAAGTGCATCCTTGTATTTTTCTACTTTTCTGTCATTTCACAACCAAATTTAATCCTTTAATTATTTCAGAAACCATTTTAGTAAGGTGCAAAACTAATTTCTGTTTTCTGAAGTCGCGTTCAATAAAGAGCGTTGTGCTGTCTAAATTTTTGTAACTCAAACCGGTTTTTACTTCCCTCTTTCAATTTCTTTATACTCGTTTGGTACGGTGGTGCGTGTCTCGAGTTTGCGGTACATGTCCCATTGACTTAGCAATCAGCTCTCTGACTGCACACTTGCACAGCCATGAACATAAAAAGTCTCAGGAAAGTCATGGTCTAGTGAAGAATCTTATCTATTCACCTATCAAATGGCCGAGCGGAGACCGGCAGGTTGGGAAAGAGATAGAAAACATCGCTGTCGTAGCGGAAGCTCCGGAGCTTAAATCCTTGGCCGGTGAAATCGAACACAGTGCCGCCACGACTCGCCACCACTTCGACGTTTCTTCGGAGCTGTGTTTCCCGGACACTATAAGTGGCAGAGACGGACCCCGCCACTCGCTGCAGACTTCGGAGTAATTCCGTGACGATAATGAAAATTCTATATTTAATGGCCAAGCGGATAGAGAAAAGCTGCTGTTTCTGGAGCTATAGCCCCGGTTTTGATTCCGATTTGAGCCAAGAGGTATGTTTTTTGGGCTGTCTTCCTGTCCATTTTTGCGGGCAAAAAGCCCTTAGAATCTTTTCGCCATTATCAAACTTGCATATTTGATAAACTGAAAAAATAGCGATGGGGGCACACGAAATTTTTTTCATGCAGTGGCTCATGAATGTCCGCAAATGATAAGGTGTGGCAAACAGGCAGGGTGTTATGAGACGAGTCTGGCCAAAACAATTACTTTTTTCTCAGTGTACCCAGATGTCCATGTTATGATGCTGATTGGTTTCGGGTTTCTGATGACATTTTTGCAGCGTCACGGTTTTGGATCCATCGGTTTTAACTTCTTGTTGACCTGTTATGTCATTGAATGGTCAACTTTGGTCAATGGATGGTTCAGAATGATTGACACCAACGAATACAAAATTCTACTCAACGTTAAAAGGTGCGATAAGTTATTACAAGCTAATGAAGTTAGATTGCTCTCTTGTGGTCACTGGCAAGGAAGCGGAAGAACCGGCAGTCTCTCCGAGACATTTTTTCTGTTCCTCCAGTTTGCGCAAGCATCTCACCTTATCAAGCTCAGATGTGCTCTGGTCATTGTATGATTTGCAGGAAGCTTTAGTATATACAAACCTGTAATAGACTTTTTAAACAAATTTTGTAGATTATTGGAAGCAGATTTTGCAGTTGCTGCTGTTCTAATTTCTTTTGGCGCTGTTTTGGGAGTTGCCAGTCCTATACAACTGATCATAATGGCTACTTTTGAGATATTGTTTTACAATGTCAACATCTATGTAGGAATAAACATCTTCAAGGTAATTATGATATCCATGACGAAACGATCTTTCATAATCAGCACTTAAATCATATTCGTTTTATATTTCGTATTTTTGTGAACAGCCACTTACAGTACTTCATAACGAGTGCAAATTTGGAAAACTCTCTTAATCTTATCACCGGGGGAATGGGAAGAGGTAGATAAAGGAGCTCAAACCCCATGCTAAACATCTAGTTAAACTTATTAATGCGTTAATAATAATCCGACACTTCTAGGCGTGCTGAAGTGCAAGATAACATTGTCGACCCGTAGCCTCCCCTCTAAAAACTTTTAAGATCGGCCCCTTTCTATTCGCTTGACTTAACTTTTGTTGCTATAGCTTATTACGAACACTGAAGAACAATAAAACCTTTATAGATAAAAAATGATGAACTAGGCCCACTAAGATATTGTTTCTTGTGTTTTAGAAATTCAACCACTCAGATTAATTATTTTCACCAACCTTTTAAATGTAATGCAGGAAACTGTGTTCAGGTTACTGATGTTGGAGGTTCTATCTTCATTCACGCTTTTGGTGCTTACTTTAGTTTGGGTGTGGCAAGAATGCTCTACAAAGAAGCACAGACCGAGAACGAAAAGGAAGGCTCTGTCTACCATTTTGATCTTTTTGCCATGATTGGTAATGTTATTGGAAAGAATTATTGTAAAATGTGTGTTACCAATATACTTGACATTTAGCGGTATTGATAAGGAAAAGTCACTTTTTCTTTCAATGCGTTTTAAGCAGCGGCACGCACCTGCTGCTTAACCTCTCGCATCCACGTAGGATTTTCCGTTTAACGCAATAGGGTTAAAGTGATCAAGCTTGCTCCTCATAAAATACGCTATTGTAGCGGCTCTCTTCTATGGGGCGCCGTGTGTAAAGCTACGCAATATAAAATTTTGCATCATTTTTTTGGTTAATTTTGGTTAAATTACATGCAATATCATATATTGTTGCAATTTATCTATATTGCTGCAATGTGTGTTAAATTGTTGCAATTTATCTATATTGCTGCAATTTGTGTTAAATTGTTGCAATTTATCTATATTGCAAAAAACACTTAAATCGGCTTTTAATTGCCATGGTGATACGCTAACAAAAACAGTCAGTGTTGCCCTTTCCCTTTTTCCATGAACCCATGTAGTGTACTGGCCTGAGGCGTTGTTGTACTCAGTGTTGCCAATTTGGCGGAAAATCCGCTAGATTTAATGGATTTTGCTTCTATTTTGCGGAAAAATTTTGTATTTGGCGGAAAGCGGATTTTTTAGCGGATTTCTATGCAAGTGTTGGTGGATTTTTTTCAAAATCGCACATTTTTAAAAAAGATCTTACAATGAAATATTAACCAAAGTCCGCGAGTCCGTGGTACGGATTTTGATATAAAAGTGCTCGATCCGCTTCAAAGCTACTTTTTAGAGAAGTTGCTACTTGCAAGTGTGCAAGCATAGGGGGGTGCAAGTGGCTAGCAAAGGGCTGTGGCATTGGCAGTTGGAACTGCAAGTTGTCCATTCTACTGTAGGGCCGCATCGTGCTCTGTTTGCTTTGCCGGATTTGCAAGTACCGGTAGCTTTTGACTTTTTTTGTAGTAGTAGTGTTGTAGAAGATAGTACTGGTAGTAGTTAGTTAGCAGCTGGTTACCTCATCACATTTTTACATCAAAGACTTTCCGGTATTAACCAGTTAAATTAGTCTGCTTCTACGTATAACTGAATCAATGAATGTTTTAGAAATATGCCTTGGTTATATTTTAGGACTACAAGGTACTGCACAGTGCAACTATAGTGAGAAATAGCCATGCTGCTTATAATTTCATAGGCTTTTTATGTTACCAGTATATTATATAAGTTTACGAAATTATGGGTTACCGATAATACGGGTAAGATTTCATTTGATGATGAAGTTGTGACTGATTGTAGTAGCTTCTAGCGTGAGTTATCTGTACTACTGCATAATTATGGTAGGCCTACCGGTAATCGCAAGGTGCCATAATTCTATCAGCTACTTTGTGTTGGGAACAAAGCTGTGAGAATGGCATTGGCTCTCATAGCTAATAGTGTTCTGTGTTGCTGCATTTTTGAAAATTGCTTGTTCACTGCTTTGGTTGCTGTTCTTTCATTTCTTTGTTATCATTTTTTTTGATCTTCTTTTGTTTCAACAGGTATATAGGTTTAATACTGTCATACTGACTATTAGTTTTTGTTTTTAACGTTTGAAATCTCTTGTGATTATTCTTGCTGATATGCTATTGGCTAGGTCAGGGGTTCGTAACTGGGGATAAATGTATCCCCTGGGGGTAAATTGTATTCACCAAAGGGGTAAATTTACTACCGGTAAGTTGTACGCTGAAGCAAACTTCAATTTAATGTAGCTTATTAAAAAAGTAATAGTACGCCTATTGCACTGGGGATAAATTACCGGTATACTTTTTTTCATTCGGCAAGGGGTAAACGAGACAAAAAAAGTTAAGAACTCCTGTTCTAGGTCTTGATTGAATAAAAGAATTTATGACCTATAAACGAAATTTGGTGGTACAGTAAATTTGAATTTTAGCGGATTTTTCGGCGGATTTCAACCATGCATTTAGCGGATTTCAGCGGATTTTTAAGTATGACTTAGCGGATTCTTGCCTTACAACATTGGCAACACTGGTTGTACTGACTGTGCAGTGTGCGCTTATTGGTTTGGCTGAAACATTTTGAAATAAAGTGGCTTGGAGTTTGATTGATAAAATACTGTTATGATTGGTAGATACAATTGCGGACATATGCAAAAATATAGACGTATAGATATGGTATCCTTTGGAATACCAGCAGCTAGACTAGACTAGACTACCGGTATGGGGGTAACAACTAGTATCAGCTCCCAGGTCCAGTTGGGTTAGGTTAGGATTAGGTTCAGTTAGGGTTGAATTTTGTTAGGGTTCGTTCAGTTTAATTTTGTCCCCGAGTAAAATTGAGTCTGTACTTCAAATAAAGTGGAGTATCTTCACAGCTTACTCGTAGTGCCCGCTGCAATGTTTTATTAGAAATTCAATTGCTGCAATCACTTTCAAGCCATATTACCAATTCATTGATTCAACCAGGGCTTAGCATCGATTTTTGTTGTCAGAAAGTCAAAAACCAAATTATCAGTCTGTAATGAATAAACTAAAATACTCAAGTCAAGAAGGCAATGTGATGAGTTGAGCCGAAAGTTAATGGCATAAAGTAACAACTCGTGAGGTTTTTAACTACAGTAGTTAAATTTTAAGGAAAATTCAAGAATAAACGCATGAGGGCGACTGAAGTGACAACTTTTTAAGCAACAAGAAATAGGTCCTGCAATTGCAGAGGCGAAGATATGGTCTCAAGATTTGCTGAGAGTATCTTCAAAAAAATAGACTCACCAGAGTTGAGCTGAATTGGATCAGGTGTTTTTTGCACGATTTCTTCTGATGCTAATTCCATCTTTTTGGGTTCTTCACCAAAAAATAGTGCTTTCTACAAACACGAAATTTAATTTAGGTAAGCCATAGGTTTCCTATTTATCGGCCATGGTCCAGTAGTGGGCCACGGCAATGTTTTTAGTGGGCCACAGTGCACGGAAATCAACATATAAGCATTCTTTAACAATGTGATTATGTTTACTTTGTCATTTTTAGTAAAAGTTGTTGGGCTACTGTCGTATCTTATCCTTTTGGTAGTTCATGAGCAGCAAAGGTTGAAAAAACCCTGGACTAAGCAATTAATTTCAAGTTTGTTCATGCAAAGTAGGCTACAGGAGCGAGCGGTTTGACACAATCCCCTCTCCCTTAAAACATCAATTATATCAGAAAACAGCTGCGAGGGTTGTTTTGCATAACATTATGATTAAATCTGTTCAAAATTGATAGATCATTACAAAAATCTAAGACAGATTGCAACTTTATCGCCCGGTCGAGCAATGCTCGTGAAAAGTAAGAATCAATTAAGGGTAGGCCTATATCAAGTTATTTTCATGCGAAAACGTTTTGCCATTATTTTGAAAAACGAGATAGGCGTTACCTTTTTAAGAGTGTCGGCAGTAAAAACCTTACTGAAAAGACAAAAATTTGGTTTATCCATAGTGATTACATAGGTCACAATCATATAGGTAATAGGTTTTTTGAAAAATATCAGCGCTTTGCGTGATAGAACGTAATGTAGCAAGCTTATGTCATTACTAGGGCCCGCTAAAGCCAATAAAGTCAAAATTGTTTCAGGACCTTGTTACATGATCAAATGTGTACTAACGTTCGTTTCAGGTGTTCAGGAATCTGTTTTGGTAGATTTTATAAATCAAAATAAAGTCAAAATTTTGCATAAAGTCAAACTTTGTCAAAATTGTCTTTATCAAAAATTTCTTTACAAAAACGAACAAATTTATATTTTTTAAATATTTTTTTGAATTTTCCAGCTGCTATTAAAATTTTATGCGCAGTTTTATTTGATTTTAAACTTTTAAAATAGTTGCAATATTTGCACTATCGTCGCAATAATGCGTGCGGTAATTGAGAAGGCAATAGCACTCATTATACATAAAATGTCATTGTTGATGCATAAATACATATTTGTTAGACAATTAATCTAATCCTGTAAAACCCTTGCGCTCTTTACACGTGGTCTTTTAAGTTGTAGCTTGCAAAGCAAAGAATGCCAAAACAAGCCGAATCTTCTATAGCGAAAGTTAGGCAAACTTGCCACGAATATCCGGATGAGTTTTCGGCAACTCCTGCCGGCGACTTGCGATGCAACCTTTGCGACGTGTTAGTCACATGCGACAAATGTTTTTTGTGGAAAGCCACCGAAAGAGTAAGCAACACCAAGGAAAATTGGAGACGAAGAGCAAATCTCGAAGTAAGCAAACCTTTTTACATTTCGATCAAGTAAACTTCAAGGAACAGGTTGTTTCTTCATTCTTAGCTGCAGATATCCCACTTCCATAAACTGAACCATCCTTCTTTAAAGTCTCTGTTTGCTAGAATGAGAAAAGTATTGCCTTTGGAGACTGCAGCCCGGGCATGTGTTGCTAAATTGGCATCCCAAAAAGAGGAACAAATTCAAGAATTACTTCGTGACAACAAAATTTTTTGGATTGTGGATGAAGCAGAGGTTGCTAAACAAAAGTATATTAGTGTGCTTGTGGGCAGCTTAGATGCTCCAAATCAGACATTTCTCGTTAATTGCCATCCACTTGACAGCGGTCACAATGTTAATAGCAGTATTATTCTGCACACTGTAGATGACATATTGCGACAACTTGAAATAAAACGCGAGAATTTTTCATTGTTCTTGACTGATGCTGCTCGGTACATGTGTTCAGCTAGAAAGACATTAAAGGAATTATACCCTTCTTCGATGCATGTCACCTGCGTTGCGCACTAACATAACTGCGCTATGCGTGTGCGTGTTCATTTTAATAATATTGATGAAGTAATAGCAACGATCAAGGCAGCAACAATCAAAAACAAAGATCGCAAGAGAGATTTTCATGATGCTGGTCTGCCATCTCCTCCTGACCCTGTAATTACAAAATAGGCAACTTGGCTTCGAGCTGCCTTATATTATAGTGAGAACCTTCCAGCTGTTTGTACCATTGTCAACAATTGGACAAGTGCAGGCCTCTTAGTCAGCACAGCAAAAGACGCTATCAATGTGGAAGGTTTGGTGTCGGACTTGGTTAAAATAAATCAATACCGGACTCTAGCAGCCAACGTAGAGTTCTCAGAAGGAAGTGCCTGCACAATAACCAAAGCATACGGACTGCTGAAGAATATGCAATTCGATGATGATCCTTGCGCAATTAAAGACTACATTAACAAACGACTATCCAACTCTGATTTAGAAACAATAATAAACTGTACCAACTTGACAATTGACCCAACAAGCTACGCACTATTGCAAAAAGCCCAGCCAACCTCTGCTGCTGTTGAGAGGTCGTTTTCTATGCTCAATGAATTACTGAGAAAAGACAGAAATTTTGATGTTGAAAACGTAAAAAAATATATGACGCTGTATTAGGCTACAATAAAACGTCCTTGTAATTATACTGCGTGGCTTTCGTTAAAAAAATCATAGACATGCTGTTAGTGTACAGTACAGTTGCGATAGCAACGCAATTTTTGTATTACACACTAATTGATACCGGTACACACAATGGCTCGTTATCCTAGGTTTTAACGTCATGCGCCGCTTTGTTGCATTAGCTTCAACACTGAGTAATTGAGAAAATGTTCGAAGTGGGCTACCTTTTTCTTCAAAAACTTATGTAAATTGCAGATTATAAAACATATTTAATTAATAAAGTGCAACAAGATGTAAATAATGCGCGGAAGCGGTTAAGTCAAAATAAAGTCAAAATTTTACTAAAATAAAGTCAAAAATATATTTTTTAGGTCAAAAATAAAAAATGGCCCTAGTCATTACGAAGTTGATTAAAATACAGCTTTATTATGTGTTTCAAAACGATCACATGTCACAAAGATGTTGCTGAAGAAGCGTTTTTGGCTATGTTATTAAATGTGCTTTCCTCATGCTGCCGCCTTTGCGTAGGCCAATTTCCTCAAATCGTGTATTGTAAATCTACAAAAGAAAATAAACGAAAAGCGTTTCGTTGCAAATATATCGCAGTGGTTATTTTTAAACGTGTAAAACTAGCTTTATAATGACCTGGTGTAAATTATAGAACTTTTTACAGGCAGCATTTTGTAGAAAATGCACTGAAGAAATTTTCTTATTTAACAGCATATTTATCCTCCTGTCACGAGAAACCGACCAAACCGTTACATACTGTAGAGCTTGGTCAGGAGTTACTGGCTATCTGTCTACCACACCAAGATGGGGTATCCCGCTAACTGGCTTTCTGAACGATGCAACGGGTTACCTTGCCGGCTTGTTGTCCACACTGTATTTTTTTGCATTTAGTGGCATATTTATCCTTCTGTCACAAGAAAGCGATCAATGCGCGATACGAGCCTGCTTATAGGAGTTTCCAGCCATTCTGTCTACCACATGACGATGGGGGAATCCCGCTGAACGCCTTTCTCAACGGCACAACAAGTAAACTTGCCGGCTTGTTTTCCACACTGTCCTTTTAATGCTGAGCGTCAAGCAGAGAGGCTGTGAATACCAATGTTAAAATCATTGTTTGACCCGATCGGAATCAAACCCAAGTCTACAACTACCGAGGCGGCCGCTATTACCACTGTCCTGTTAATGCTGAGGGTCAGACAGGGAAGCTGTGAATAGCAATTTTAGAGTCGTTGGTTTGACCAGACCAGGTATCAATCCGAGTCTACAGATGCAGACACTCTTACAACCAGGCCATCTGAGCCGTAAGAGGATCAGATGTAAAAAGAATTGTTTTGATTTACATAAAAAACTGCCATTTCTATCATAGTAACAGAGTATTATCTTTTATTACTTGTTGGAAACAGAAGCGAACCGTTATTTGTTTATCTGTGCATTTATTTGCAGACCTAAAACTTGAATGATCAATGACCATCCTGCATGATGTGTATTTTTGATCGCCACAGCCCAAACATAGTTGGCGCGTTTTAGTTTTAGCAAGCAGTTTGTTCGTCGATCGCTAAGCAACGTGGGTTGAAGGACCAGTTGACTCTGGATAACAGCGGTGTGCCCAAGAGCAGACGATCCTCCTTTTTTGGGTGTTTTGTCAGCCCAAAACTCAATTTTGCTATGTAATACCTTGTACTGAAATACACGCTGGCTCTTCGAGTATGCATCTAAGTGATCAGTTTTTCAACAAGACTTAATATGCTTTGAATCGTGGGCTGATGATTGCTATAAAACGTGCTCCGCAGGTGAATGTTCTTGCTCATGCGCTGCACAAGTTGCACGGTATATTTTTTCCACTCGTTTGGTAAAACTATAGTAGTTTTATATTATTTTTCTCGGCTGAAAACTGCTATTTTGCAGTTTTGACTGTCGCGTAATGCTTCGAGCTATTTAATATTTCGTTAAGAAAACAGATGGCCCCAGAATTTTTGGATACGCCCCATTTTGCTTACCATTTTATAGATAAACTTTTCGCATTCCAAAATTGTTTTACAATTTTGGTCTTAATTTAGGCGTGTGCAAATTCATTTGTGTTTACGAAATACCGATATACACAGGCTTAAACAACGTTAATCTCAAGATTAATAAAAGGTTATATTTGCATATCACCATGCCTCACATATTTGTGGTCTTACCGACGGAGACATTTTATCTGCACAACCAAGTCCAAAACTCAGATTATGAGCGATGAAACTAGTCAATTAATTGGGTTTGGGAATACTGGTGTTTTGCATAAAGTAGATAAGTAGAGTGACCAATTCCCAGCAAATTTGAAACTAATTTGGTCTGCCGCGAACAGGGTCGGATTAAGCAATCGGCAAACTGGGCAGTTGCCCCGGGCCCCTCGCTTCGGGGGGGGGGGGGGGGGGCCGCGCATTTAGTAATTTCTAGCTGCTTGCATGATTGTGATGTGATATGTACTAATTTCAGCTCAAACTATGGCCCGCGGACGTGATGACCTTTTTTCCTTTTTTTGGTCTTCAGTTCACTTGATTTTGGGTGGAAAATTGAACATCTGAGGACGTGAGGCCTTTTTTTGCTCTTCACTTGATTTTAGGCTGAAAATTGTGGACTTCATTAATATCTGCTCCGGATTCCGCGATCTCTTAATCCGCACCTGGTCGCAAATACACAAGCCGATTTACTCATGCACATCTCTGCAAAAACTGACCTCATTTTCTCGTTTCTTTTTTTCTTTTTCCGAAACTTTTTTCACTTTCCGGCAAGTTCTGTAAATTCCAAAGCAACCAAACACAAAGCAGCCGTGCTAACCAATACACCAATGATGACATATTCGTTGTTTTCTGTTTCCGGTGGAGACTTGTTTGGGGACCGAGTTATGGTGCCATTACCTAAAAGTAATAAATTTTTGAAGATCTTGGTATTTTTGTGGTTAATTTTAATATAACAAAAACAAAACATCTACAATAAACTTTCTAGACAAGGTTTAAGTTTCATTTTTAAGAAAACATCAGTCTGTATATCTTTATATGCATTTCTTGTGAAACATCAGTGAGACTTCTGCTGGTGCATTACCGTTGAATCGTTTCCGTGGCCTCGCTTGTGTGCCTGATATACGAGCTGATGTGCCAAGTTTGGCACGCGTGCCAGGGGTTGCCCTTCTCTACTCTACCTAGTTGGTTGACCACCAAAAACCGGTTTTACAATTCTCAAAAAAAAGGAGAAACAACAAAAATGAATATATCCGTCACATTTTCCAACTGTAGTCTTTGCTAGTATAATATGTTTTCGATATTGGAAATGGAGTTGATATGATCAGATAAAAAGAAAAATAATCAAATTTTTATTATACTCGCGGTAATACGCTGCAGCGTGTAATGAGTGGCGGAACCCATTTCCGCGACTTAGCGTCTGGGCTACACAGCAGCTCCGAAGAAACGCCGCAGCGGAGGTAAGCCGTTGATGACATTGTGTCTGATTTGACCGGTCCAGGAATCGAACTCCAAACCTCCAGCCCCGATGTGTGTGACAACTGAGCTAACCGACCGGTAAGATGAAAAGAATGAAGCTAGATTTGTTCGCAGGGTGGCAAAGCGATAAGCCCCTCCTACTTCATAACGCCTTAATCACAAGGTTGTAGACTCAATTCCCAGGACTTTCTACAATAAGATTCTTCTAAATGATTATCTTTGCTCCATGTTCATGACAAGTAGCAAAATTTAAAAATACTAAACAAAAAAGAATATGGAAATTGAAAAAAAATCGGCAACTCAACTTCAAATCTGGATTTCTTGTAACTATTTTGAACCATCATCACTTGCTCAAAACAATTCATTGGTTCGTGCTGCCTTGCTTACACTGCTCATGATGACAGGTGAACCTATGCCGTCAAAACGTCTAGTTGCAAGAGTTAGTGTGGTTTTATTTTGTTTGTAAATTTAATTATATGACGTACCTAATGCCTGCATGCATGTTGAAACTCCTCCATACCGCGAGTTTCTTTCAAAAACAAAACAAGCATAATGATTTTCTGAAGTATTCGAAAAACGTATGTCCTCATAATCGTTGGAATTCTCGGCAGTGATATTTCCACCCACAGTGTATTTATAACTTTCATTTGTTATTTGATCCACAATTTGTTTTCCACGCAATTTTATATCCGCCAAGATGTAAACGTTTCTTCGCATTAATGCAGTCTGGATTTGAGATACATTTGACGTGAAGTTTAGTACTCTTTCTGCAAATTAATAAATGTTAATCGCTTGAAGTTAATGGGTTTGACAGAAAGAAGGCTGATGTGGTATAACATCGCGATCAGTTGTTACCCTTACTAACCACAAATAATTTTTTCCATGTTAACTTAGACTAGATCCTACGGTTGCACCAACTACATTGATGAGTCCTGAAAAGACGAAAAACAGTGGCTACTGTCAGCAATTACAGCACTGAATCATAGACGCACTTTAACACTTGCACCTACTGTACGCGCAAATTTTTTAGGTTTCTCTACTTCGCATGAGTATTGAACACTTGTGCATTCATACACGTGAGTAATTGACAAATGTAAGCAAAACAATTATGAAATAAGCGAAAAAGTTTAGCACGCGTGTCTTACTTTGTTATTATGTTAAAAATCTTTGTTTTTAGAAGGAAAAACAAAGCCGCTGTAATTCTCAAAACTGGAAGTTTCGACGACATCGATTCAGCTGTCAGTGCATACACTGCTGATGATGACAGCTGAATCTATGTTGTGGAAACGTCCAGTTTTGAAAATTGCAGCGGCTTTATTTTTCCTCCTTGAGCTATTTTTGTCCCATATATTGTATTCCTTTGTCTTTATTTTTAAGCCGAAAACTAATCAGTTGGAACGATTTTTTAATGCAAAAGAGCATAAAAACAGTTTACTTAAATACAGCGATATGCTTATTGTGCTATAGCAACCTATAACTTCTTAATTCCACCATTGATAGGCCTATGTGCAGCTTACAGCTGGCAGAATATAGACGTAAAGGTGGATGCTCCGTGATTAGATCAGTCAATTATTTACTCATAATTCATACAGTACATGAGAAATTTGCAAGGGACAAATTAATGTTTCGACTATAACCAAAGTCTCGTCAGCCTTGCTACGCACAGCCAATCCACGCTAAACCCATTCCAGACTGTAAAGACTCTTTTTTGCATTGCTTTACCTGGACATTTCAACTTCACCTCTTTTCTGGGTTGTGTCCTATTTTTGGCAGGCGACTGTCCCAACCTAGAAAAGAGGTGAAGTCGAAATGTCCAGGTAAAGCAATGCAAAAAAGAGTCTTTACAGTCTGGAATGAGTTTAGCGTGGATTGGCTGTGCGTAGCAAGACTGACGAGAGTTTGGTCATACAGTACAGTTTTTTGCTACTGCATTTTCTGTGATCTTGAGCGCTGCAAAAAGCATTTCAATTGCAGTGATTGTATAGGACTTATAGTTAAAAAATCAAATGTGGCAGAAAACATTAAATTAGGCTGCTATCAATGCATTGTTTCACTTCTTTTCCTCCAGTTATCGCAATACTTCAAATTACGATACAAAATAAATCAACAGCATTATTGGTATCATTTTCCACCCAAGTCGCCAAGTTGATAGCATGGCGCCGCGTATTGGATCGCCAGCAATTGCTGTAAACATA
Source organism: Trididemnum miniatum (assembly GCA_964006365.1). Classification (NCBI taxonomy): domain Eukaryota; kingdom Metazoa; phylum Chordata; class Ascidiacea; order Aplousobranchia; family Didemnidae; genus Trididemnum; species Trididemnum miniatum. The sequence goes on along the minus strand of OZ023231.1, from coordinate 32,644,439 downwards.
AATTATTGTTCGATTCTCCCCCAGTTAGGGCCCAATTTAAACAACGAGAGGCCCTAAATTATTTGATCAATGAGGCCCTAGTGATTGATGATCAGACTCCTCCCCACGTATATAAATGTCTTGTTATCGAACTCAAAAAATGGCTTTGTTGTTCATGACGAGGCCTACTAGGAGTGTCAGAGACAATACAGTTTTTAGATAGTACAGCGAAATACGCGAATAAGAAAAAAAAACTGGCTTGGGTATGACGTCACCCACGTCACCCCACCTAAACATGTCCCCCCCCTGTCCCCCTCGGCTACGCCCCTGGTGGGAACAGTAGAATGAAGATCGGGTGTAGAGAGGACGTTAAGAATCTTCTAACAAATTAGATTCGGACATGAGTGGGGAGCTTATTAGACACCTAATTTGGGCAACTGATTAGAAAAACAAAAGTTAAGCTTACTTTATGCATGCAGAGCTAGTTAAACTTTTCAAATATAAGAACTCTGGAATGAGCTCTCAGAGCCATTACAAGTCGCTCCCTGCATAATGCTGTTGTCGTTTTTGCGTATCACACACAAAAAAAATAACAAATCCGTAAAACTTTTGTCAGTTCACCAAAGTCACAAGTAGCAGCTAGCCTCTAGCCAGTAGCTACACAGCCTGTAACACAAGTCACAAGTCGCTAGCTTTAGCAAATGAACATAGCGTTACTTGCCTGCAGGAACTTCGAAGTAATACGCGTTTTCATACAAACGAAAATATTCCAGTCTATATAAAGGGGGAGTTGGAAGCTTGTAAGATGCGTCACACTTTTTCAATTTTCCACTTGAAACATTGTAAAAATAACAAGTACTGTTTTCAATAACAACCCAGCGATCTTGGTTAGGGGAAAACCTTCGACCTGCCAAAATGGATTTTTAAATAATCAGCTTACCGGCCGGTTAGCTCAGCTGCTAATCACGTCGCTATGGTGGCGGGTTGTCTGCGGTTCATTTCCCAGGTCGGTCAAATCATTCTTTGGTCAAATCAAACACAGTGTCGCCTACGGTTCGCCACCGCTGCGTCGTTTCATCGGAGTTGTGTTGCTCAGGCGCTAAGTCGCGGAGATGGAATCCGCTTCGGCGTAACCCCGCGAAAATAATAAAGATATGGTTGTTATTTATATATTTGCATATTTATCCTTCTTTCACCAGAAAGTGACGAATCCACCAAATTCATAATGAGCAATATACAGGCCTAATAGTTTTAGATTTTAAAAAAGCATTTGACACGGTTTGTCACAGGAAATTACTGCATAAGCTTGAACACTATGGAATTCGTGGGGAAGCGCTCAAACTACTGCACTCGTTCCTTTCCAATAGACAACAATTTGTATCTTTCCAAAATTTGAGTTCTAAAACCTAACAAATAATTACGGAGTACTCCAAGGAAGCAATTTAGGACCATTACTCTTCCTTATGTATATCAACGATATACCTAACGCTTTAAATTCAATTCCCAGACTATTTGCCGATGATACGTGTTTAGTAATTCATTCTGCCAATCCTGGTTTATTAAGAAACAACATAATTAAAGAACTGCAAAAGGTTCACATTTGGACAAACGCCAATACAATTACCGTCAATCCCCAAAAAACTATGACTCTAATTATACCTCCCAAGATTATCAAACCAAGCCCAGATATTGAAATACAATTCCTAAACACGTCAATTTCAGCAAATGATCAAATTAAGTACTTGGGCATCACTATTGACACAAGACTAAATTTTGAAGATCATATTGGCATAGTGGCGAAAAAAATTTCTAGATCCTTAAGTGTATTGTGTAAACTTAGAAACGTGCTACCTCCAAAAGCTTTGCTGGTCTTATATTATTCAATGATTCATCCACATCTGCTATATGGTATTACTATTTGGGGGAATACATATAAAAAACATTTAAAAAGATTAAGAACACTCCAAAATAAAGCTGTTAAAGTATTGGGCGGTGGTAGATGACAGGACCATGCCTCTGCTTATTATTCACAATTAAATATTTTAAAATTAGAAGATCTTTATACTTACGAAGTAGCTAAACTGATGCATAAATATTCGCAAAATAAACTGCCGAAAAAACTTTCATTCTTTTTTACCCCCGTAAATGCGATACACTCACAAACAACCCGGTTGGCATCATCTGGACTTAATCTGAGCTTACCGTTTTATAGAACAGAAAAATTGCAGAGATCTTATAAATTTCAAGGAGTCATAATTTGGAACTCGGTACCACAAGAGATGAAAATACTGTCTTTTAATCAGTTTAAAATTAAATTCAAAAAGCATTTAATTTCAAAGTATTAGGATAATAGCTTGTACTATCTAAATGTGATAGCATTCAAATCACTTAAGATTAAGAGAAATACAATGAAACGTAATATAGCACAAAAATTAATCCAGGAAATATTATGTAAACGCCCAGCAGCCTGAATTGACCACAAGGGAGCAGCTCGACTCGATGACTGAGAGATCCCTTCGCAGCTTCCTGCTACAATTCATGAAACCTTACCTTTTTGTTTACGTGCGCGTTTATTTTCCGTATCCGTTTATTACCGTTGTTTAATGTAATTTAGATTTGCTTAGTGTATTTTTGTTGTTGTTTATCTAAATGCGTTCGATTTGGTGTGATGTATTGAGTTGTTGAAAATAAAATTATCTTATCTTATGTGTATTGCCGGCCATCTGTCTACCGCTCCAAGATGGGGAATACCATTAAGTGCCTCCTAAATCATTGCCACAACAAGCGAACTTGCTGGGCCGTTCTGAGTCTGGATTCGTGCCATGATTAGACGATTCGCGTAAAATTTCAGATTGAATTTGAACGTGAATAATAGTTTTTAGGGTTTAGTTTAGGTTTGGGGTTTAGTTTGAAAAAAGGTGGGCTACATTGCGGGTTTGGTGTATGTTTGGATTTTTATTAATGAGTTTGAACCTTAAATGTAGGACCTGCAACTCTGAAGAGTGCGCTACAACGACACATCATTTGGGACTATTTATTTATTTAGTTCCAAAACCAATTTCTTAGCGCAAACACTGTAATATTATAAGATCATATTTACCGTATTTTACGGACCACAAGGCGCACATGAAATCCTTTTTTTCTCAAAAGTTGATTATGCGCCTAATGTATGGTGCAAATAGTGCTTTATTTCCATTAAAATAATATCTAGTTTTTTTGCTTAATGAGCTTAATAAGGTAACCCGATACTTCTCAAAAACCGTTGCGTCTTATCGTACGGTGCGCCTTATGTATGAATAGAAAAAAAAAACAATCAAAGGTAATTGACAGTGCACCTTATAATCCGGTGCGCTTTATATGGTCTGTAAATTACGGTAATCGACTTATTTTGTTGCTTCTTAACTTTTTTAGCCGCGTTGTCGATATTTCTATTTCTGTAGACGTAGGCTTGGGAACCCATTTTTGCTAACTGCAAAAGAGATGAATCGGTTGACGTTTCTTCTGGTAACTTCCAGAATTTTACAGGGAACGCTTCGAATCACTTGGTACTCCGTTAAGAGCTACTACTTACTAACTTACATTGAGCAGCTATAGTACTCCTGAAGCGAAAAAACCGTTTGCCTATACGAAATCCTGCCGTAACATCACAGTGAGATGCCGCAGCAAAGCATCCTTTTTCATGGTAAGGAATATCACAACAGCCTTCCATTGCGTACAAAGCACTGAAAAATAAAAGCGAATCACTTGAAAGAATTTCATCATGACTCTGCGAAGCAAAAGTAATTTCTCATAAGTTATGGTGGATTTATTAGCGATTTGTTTGGTTTCTACTAGCGGCTAAGCCGTGGAAATGGGCCCCGCCACTCGTTACACGCGTCGGCGTAATGCCGCGAGTATAATGAAGATTTGATTTTTTTTAGGTGTTAGCATGCATTAGCGAAAAAACAAATAAATAAATAAACTGTACTTGGTTATGCAAGCAACCTTTTCAGGGGCGTGCCCAGGAATTTAAAAGAAGGGGGGGGGAAGGCGCAATTTGAAGCAGTCCGTTTTCCACCCAAAGTCAAGTGAAGAGCAAAAAAAGGTCATCACACCCTCAGATTGTCGTTTATGCAGGAGTGCCGGAACGTCGTCAGGGCAAAGGGGGCAGCTTTTTCAAAGGGCACTTTTAATACCAACGTAGTAGCGTAGCAACAAATTTTAAAAGGAGGGGAGCATAATTTTCACATTTTCAAGTGAATTTTTTTCGGCAGAACTAATTTGAAGCTGATTGAGACACAAGAAAGACTTTAGGGGGGTCCGGGGGCATGCTACCCCGGAACATTTTTGAAAATGTGCATGCCGTAATGTCAATTTTAGTGCTTTTTGAATATATTTCAGGCAAATTTTGTTTACATATTTTTACTTTCATTGTGAGTGCTTCACCAAATATGATGCATTTTGTTAGCACATTTTCAATAATGCGTGCTCAAGGCGTAAGGCCTGCATTGTATTGCCGAATAAAAGGTTCGAAATTGTGGAAAAATTGTATACATCATACACATTTTTGAAAATGGCTGGTAAGAGGATGCATAAGCTACCCCTTATTGTACCCCTTGGATCCGCCCCTGGCCATAAGCTTCAAAAACCATCAAAAAAGCCTGGCATATTTCAGTCGCTTGTCACCATTAATTTAGTTTTTTTTACTAAAAGGCAAAGTCGGAAAAGAGGGCCATGGCACAATGCCCCCCTAAATACGCTCTTGTAAACCGGTTAAGATGTGCATTCTCTCGTGCCTTTTTTGACTTACTATTAACGGACGAATTATATCAGACGAGAACGTGGACTCTTTGATTTCGCCGTTCTTTACTTTTACACTTGCAGTTACACCATGGTAACACCGGTAACACCTTCACAGCAGCTGCTGCTCGCCTGCTGGAAACAGCGGGTGAAAAGCGATGAAAATGACGTAAGAAACACTTAGTAGGCCTATCGTTAAAAGCGCGAAAAGGTACGTTTCTATGCTACTACCTACTTATACTGAATTTGTCATACCGGTACGTCGAAAAACTAAACTCCTTACCATCAGATATACTCGCATTATTTTTTTTCACAACTCAAAGTTCAAGTCAGTAAAAAATGACGTGAGTCCAAGTCATAGGTAAATGATACGAGTTCTCAAAAACTAAAATCGAGTCCTATTAAAGCTGGAATAACTGTAGAAAATGGAAGCGAAACTGAAATTACCGATACCTTCGCTATGCTATAGAGCAGACGTTTTACTTCGTTACCATTCCAATGGAATTTTAAAGGCAGTACTGCCCCCTTGCCACCCCCCTGGTCACAAGGGCAGGGGGAACAGCTGCCCCCTCGTTACGGCACCCTGCCTTTATACGTATATCGCCGTTGCACCACGAAAGTTTTGTGCATTTGTTTGCGGGGGGACGCGACCTCCGCCCCCTGGATACGCACCTGCTTTTACGTTTGTTTAATATCAAATTTCCGTATATTTCCTACCTGCTATCATCATCTCTTTTGTAATAAAGAGTTACAAAAATATCCGAAGCATTTAGTTTCGATCTGTGCAACTTGTCGGTATTCAATGCCCACAAATACTGCAAGGCACCTGGGCGGTTCGGTATATGTCTTAAACTATCAACATGAATTCCTTTACAGAAGTTGTTGTCGTAAATTTGTTCCCCATCTCCACCATCTAAAAGCACGTTATAATTTTCCTATCTACACAAAATAAGTAAAAAGTAACCAGTAGGTATAACCAGGGCCACCGAGAGGGGGGGGCAGGGGGGGACAATGACCCTGGGGCCCATGCCCTTCAGAGGGCCCATAGTGGGGCCCATCAAAATCACACTATACAGTGAACAGCAAGCGCTGCTATGTAAGCAACGTGCAGATTATCATACACTGGAGCAACGCTTAACTCAAACAGGGTTTTCTGCAAACAAAAACGTCTTGTTTAGTGGGGGGAGTACTAGCTAAGGATGGGCCCCCGCTGACTCTGCGGGTTCTACATGTGGGCCCCCGCTGACAAGCTCACGACCAAGGACGGGTCCCCACTGACTCCGCGGTTGTGCATAATTATTGTGGTAGTGTCTAACGCCATTGCTAAAGAGATATCATATTTTAAGGTCTAATATTGGCCTTTAACAGTAGCTAAGGATGGTCCGCTAAGGATAGACTCCTGCTGACTCCGCGGGTTTTGCATATGGGCTCCCGCTGATTGCCTGACTCCGCGATTGCAGTGGATAATTATTGCGGAAGTGTTTAACGCTATTGCTAAAAAAAGGGTATGTCAAGGTCTAACACAATGGCCTCTAACGTAACCGGTATCGAGTAACTGCACTAACTATTCAGAGCTGCTTAAGAATTCCAATAAATTTCAACCCCAAATTTTTAGCATTTATGTAACGTAAGTGCAAGTCCAGTCCCAGTATTTTCTAATTTGATGCCTGAGCCTACATTTTTACAGGTAGTCACTGTAGTGTTGATCTATGGTATAAATACAGTACCAGCTCTACGTCCTGGTCCTGCATTCATAGCGCATTCCCACAGAAGGAGTTTTTGATAGAAAAAAGTGCTTTTTGCATCGTTCTTGTGTTGCGTCACAAAAGAGACAACTATCGCAAAACGCAAGTAGCCAGCCAGTTCCCAGCGCGATCAACAGTCTCGATAGAAAAATGAGAAAATGTTACGCGCACAAAACTCAATTACGATATAGAGTGCAAGCAGATAAAGGAACAAGTTCATTATTAACGGTAGTGTGGAGGATGAAATGGATTATCAATTAGTGTAAGTCAGTGAAAAACTTGAAAACGATTCAGTTCTGGCGCTAACTGATCAATCTATCGTTGAAAAGTGCCATACTCCTGATGTTATCGACGAATTGAAAGACTTGAAGAAAATCCACCTAGCAAATATTGATTCATCAATTTTGCTCCCATTTGAACTGCTGAATAAGTTACACAAGTTGAATCTTAATACATTGTTTCCTAACATTTGCGTCTTATTGCGTATTTTCTGCACGCTACCAATTTCGGTAGCCGAAGCTGAACGTTCTTTCAGCATGTTGGCTCGCGTGAAAAATGTATTACGCTCAACAATGAGCCAAGATCGACTCACTAGTTTGGGAGTGCTGGCGATTGAATGTCAGCTTGCACGACAATTAAATTTTGATAAGATTATTGACGATTTTGCCAGCCGCAAAGCGCGCAAGGCACCAATCACTCGGTAAAAAAATCTTGCTTGTTCAATTTCACGCTGTATCTTAAAATTTCACGCTGTGAAGCTGGAAGAAATGGGGGAGGCAGGGAGAGAGAAATCGATGTTGGAGCGACAGCGGTTGCAGGCAATAACCACGCCTGCCCACCTGGGCCAAAGAGATCAGGGACAGAACCGTCTGCTGTAATTGTCGCTACACAGTGTGAAATCGTCTTATTGAAAAGTCTTACTATGCTTACGCCGCTCGATAATTAAATGAAAACCAGCACGTGTGGCTTATAACGTTGCATTAAAATAAAAGGGGGCCCAATATTTAAGCTGTCCCCGGGCCCACGTTTGGCTCTCGGCGCCCCTGGGTATAACTGCGTATACCGGTAGATTGTAGACTTGCGGGCCACATTCACTTCGATTCCCATGTAATTAGGCTTGCCTAAACCGGCCCCAAACTCAAAAATTGACCGCAAAAATTTTTAAATTTAAATCTGAACGTAAACAAAATAAAAAATGACAAAATTCATCATTGTAAAGACAACCTAATAATATGAAAACAACTGACGGCGCTGTTAGTCCCAGAAGTACGTTCACGCGTAAAAATTTGTATAAGATAGATAGGCTAGCCTATGTAATTTACACAGGTTACAGTGCACTCGAGGACCTCCTGTAACCTTTGCAAGGACTCCCTGTGGTCCGCAATCTCACGTTGGAAATCACTGCACTGATGTCACAATTACTAGCAAGACTCATTTGCAGATCACCGATCAGTTTATACACACGATCGTGTTTGCTAATTCACTATCAGTGATACAATACCTGGAAGTAGACCTGCTGTGTGCATTGATTTGGTTTTGATTGATTAAGACAAAATGAGGCTATCATCCTGTCACAGTTAAAAGGTGCGAAACAGAATCTGTTTTATCGTACAATTTCGATCAATTCTACTTCCTTCCTCTGGAAGTATTAAATGCACGGTGCAGTAACGCAACGTCTGGGTCAAAATTTAGGACTTGCCAGTTCGGTTAAGGATTCATTACGTCTAATCACTGTAGCGTTTCTTCTTTCACCAAAAAAAATAAAAACAGGGCTCAAACAGTTTTTGGTTGGCACCTTCCGTTTTGAATCCAAACATCTTGCTTGGGGCCTCAAATGCTTTTTGCTTATAAGTTTAACTTTTTTATGGTTGTCTAAGGTAATGTTTTACAAATACTACATTACCTTCACACTTCGGATCATCAATTTTACGCCTCAGAGCTGGATGGTCGTATGAACAAAGTGGGTAAGTGCAGTAACTGGTCGAGGGGCATCTGGATCTAACTTCATTGCATTTCCACAAGCAAAATATCAACATAATTGACAAGTATTTTATTACAAACATAATCACACGTAATAGTCCAAAAAACGACTATAGGCCTACAAGAATTACTCTACAAGGACAAAGAACACGATGCAATTAACGAAATGTTCTTTAGTAGTCGGTCGACCAGCAAAGCTGATTTAAATCAAGTTACTGAGATGAAAAACGTAAGGTTACTTACAACTGAATCAATGACCGATTTGGATCGGTTTTGAACCCAAGGTCTCGTATTGAAATGATGCCTTACAAGCCTAACAGTATTTATAATAGAAACCCTACTTTTCGATATGAAACTTTCATATATGCCCGATCAGAGTTTTATTTAGGGGGGAGGGCATTGTCCAGACTCTTCTGATGGCTTTTGTAGCCCATGTTCCCGCGTCTGCTCCCCTTTTTTTTTAATTTCTCGCTACTTTACTGGGCCTACTTATTAAACAGTTGAAATTTGAGAGGATCAATCAAATGCTTCTTTGTTATCCACGGTCATCCACTAAAGTTGCCTTTTGCTATCAAGGTGTCATTGGGTTTATGAAAACATTCATGTCTTTACCGCTAACAAAAATTTTATCAAAAATTCAAATCGATTAGTTGTGAGAATAAATCAATGCAGCTCGGATGACCGATTGGACATAGCGTCTGTTTCTTGAGCAGTAGACTCGGGATTGATCCGAGTTGGATCACAGCAATGACATTGAAATTGATATTCGCAGCTTCGTTTTTAGCATGCATTAAAGCTAAAGCTCTGCATTAAAGGGTCAGAGCGGAGAATAAGCCGGCAAGTTCGATAACTGTGTCGCTGAGACTTGCCCATCTTGTGGTGGTAAACAGATAGCCGGCAATTCCTAAGTAAGCTCGTTATGGCTTTGATCAATTTCCCGTGATAGAACGATAAAAATGCTGCTAAATATACAAAATCAAGAGTGCTTAAAAATCACGTTGATGCTTACAGTTTTTGTTGAAACAAATTTGAGCCTTGTAAAAGCTAGCTTTTGCTGAACTTCGGTTCATAAACTTCAAAAAAATTTACAAAGCTTTCGGCTAACTTTTTCGTAAATTTTTTTCCACTGTTTTGAACAAAACGTTATCTTGAGCGCTGGCATCTCGACGGTTTCTACAATAGCATTTTCTACTCAAACTAATGCTGCGTACTCACGGCGCCTTTTAATCACGTTTAACGTTCAGCATTTTGCTTATCTATGCACACATGCTGTACGTGCCAGTTGCATTTTTCTGCTGAATCTCGAGCAGTCACTAAAAACCGCAAGTCTTATTGCGGTACTGAATTTTGTTGCTCTGAATGATGCAGATACAATTTCTGTAAGCTTACTCTTTCCCACCAAAACTGCTGATATCGTTTGCACATGATGTCGAAAATAAATGTATACAGTAGCTGCAAAACATGAAAGCCATTATCCAAACTTTGTAGCAAAAAGACGAAAAAAGAATGATTACAATCCAACTGAATTGTAAAAACTACTTGCACTGCAAGTCGGCTCAACGTGTAGTCCATTTCCTTCAAATAACTTATATTTATCGCATCTACAACTGTAATGGATTGATCAATTATCAAAATCAAATTTTCATTAGATTCGCGTCATTGCGCCGAAGCGTGTAACAAGTGGCGGACAGGGCCGTTGAAAGGGGGGTCCAGGGGGTATTTTTGGTACCGGGCTCGGAATTTTTGGGGGGCCCGAAATTTTGAGAATGCCGCGCGTAAAACATATCGTAAAAAGCTTGAAAGGGCAACTCTTGATTGGTTGAAGGCAGACAAAGTCACCCATCGCCACCACCTACTGGTTACATCACTTACTCACAGCTAGGATACTACCCCTTACCCCCAGTCGGCGACACAGCTAAAGTAGCCTACCAACCAAAAAGTCTGAAATGTATTCCGACTAAATAATGCGGTGTGTTATCCTAGAGTAGGCCTACTGTTTTTAGATGTGTAATTGTTATCTTAACATAACCATTAAACACACCTCTTACTGCTCTTAACTTGTTCTAATATAGATCGAAGAAGGCCTGAGGGGGGCGCGCCTATAGGAACCCCCCTGCGTACGCTACTGGTCATATCGATATCAGAATGGGGTTGAAAATAGAAAAAGGCCTCGGAGAGGAAATGATTTTATCAAATTATGCAAAACGCTCGTTTATACGCTTAATTGGAATAATTAACCTAATACCGAACCCACCATGATTTAATCAGCTACAGTCAGAGGCGTCGTCCATTCAAATTTCCTGACATTCGTTTTTTTTTAATTTAAAAAACAAAAAATACAAAATTTCGCCAGTGTCGTTTCGTTTCATCCTAACCGTTTTTTCTTATACAACAAATTCCACTTTCTGTTTATTAATTTTTGCTTCAGTCAATCGCTTTGACGTAAGAGTAAAGTTAGTTTCTTGATCTACAGTTGGAATTTAGAAAACATTTTGCATGCGTTGTTGAAGGTTATAAACACACCTAGCGTCATCCCATCAAATGCACCAAAACTAATAATGGTTACAGCCTCCTTTGACTTATTTTAGCCAAGCTTCTGCTTTTAGACATAGGATACTAAAATATTTTTGTATTGTCTGACACTATAGTAGTGACTGCACTCACTGCAGGGATCGGTATGTCCTTTTCTGATTAAATAAGTATGCTAAAACGAGTGTATTTTATGTGAAAGCCGTGAAAATTTGGTGGTGGCTGTTAGACCCTTAGCCTTCGGCACCTATGCTCCTCGTGCTACATCGTGGGGGGGCACTGATTGCGCATAATGTCTATAATTAAGAAGCGGGCGGGGATATAATATATTGCTGCGCTGAGAGTTACCAGTAGCTGAATGGTAGGCCTGTATTTCAACTAGGATAGCTAAACAGTAAGCAACCCCTGGTCAAGAATTTTATTGGTCTTTTATGGTTGTTAATCGATTTCGATACAACAAAGTGCCTCTTCTGGTAAATTATCTTTATCATTTTGGCGGATTATTTTTTTTGTCACTTTGCGGGGGGCCCAGATTAAATTTTGGTACTGGGCCCGAGCTTGGCTCTCAACGGCCCTGGTGGCGGACCCATCTCCGCGGCTTATATACGTTTTGGCAACACAGATCCGAAGAAACATTGCTGACCCACCCGGTGCTTGAACCTCATACCTACAGCACCGATAACATTGTCTTAATATCTGAGCTAACCGGCTGGTTTTGATTAATGATACTTGCATAATTTTATGCAACGTCATGTTTCAGGTGACATTTTTCAGCTATGTCTGCAATGTCAGTTTGCTGTTAACAGTTAGGCCACAAACTACAGCATATATAACATGTAGTGGATGAAGACTTATGGACCATCCTGCAGTTAATTATACGACTGCCCGCGTCTGTCCAATAAGACTTTTTAAACTCTGGCTTGCTGCACAAATATAATTTAATAGAATAATTATATGTAAAAAGAAACTTAATATCAAACTATTTTTAAAGTTGCCAGTATGTAACAAATATTTCAACCTTTGAGATGACTTAGATTCATTTTTTTGAAAAAAAGCGCCAAGCTTTCAAAAAATATGCTCAACTATCTTCAGTGAAAAAGTTGATTGTCACAAATATAGCAATTTTTATTCGACTTTGCCTTCGCACCAAATTTCATCCAAGGAATTATGCACAAATTGTCGAAACTGTCTTTATATACAAATACGCCTAAAGCGTATAATTTTTTTATAGTTGTCTTTTATACGAAACTATGAAAAAAGAACGCTGCTTATGATGTCATCGATGACGGGGCGTAGCCTGCGTCTTTTACGTAGAAAATAACACCCTATTGTGGCTTGAAAATAAATAACCTGGCTGGCTTGAATCTCAGGTTCGAAGATTCTCGGTACAAGCTAATAAAATAAAATGGAAAATAACCTGGCTGGCTTGAATCTCAGGTTCGAAGATTTCGCACCTAAGCCCATACAAAGGAGCGTTTTTGCTACGCCATTTCGCCCATACAAAGGGATGGAATCTGATCAATAGGGTGAAAATAACGTAATACTATCTTTTGTGAAAACCCACCCTAAGGCATTGCTTTGAAATGTCGTCAGCGATAAGATCCAGCGGTACCGCGTGCAAGTTACAGATCCTAGGTGGCGGGTTCGATTCATGGCTGAAGCCGATCTTATTTGACATGTATACCGGGTAGTTGCTGGTTCAAAGAGCGCAAGCTCACTTTACAGACTACCTCATTTACTATTGAATTTTCAGTCAAATTATTTGAAAATGTCCTTCGAGATTTAGTTTGAAATGGAGTTTCATAAAGGTTTATGACGATGACAAATGATAATAAGTTATTGCTCGGTAGTTTGCCCCGATTATTTCACTAACACCCATTTTAAAACATAGCGCAAAACGTGAGTCTAAAAAATTGAACCGGGCCGTTGGTGAGGAAGGTAGTGAAATGAGCTGGAATATTAGCACATCAATTTTTTACAAATCTTCACAATACTCTAAACATAATATCACCAGTAACAATGCGAATAGCACTTTCAGCAATTACAATACACCCATACATTAACGTATTTACTTGAGTATAACTCACATTATTTTGTGCTAAAATAAATACTCACCGTCTGGTTCAGAGATATAATGGAAGGCTGAGTTAGCAAAAGAAGCTAGCTAAGCTACACCAATTTCTAACCGAAAGCCAAAAATTTAGGAAGAGAGTTAAGTGAAAGAGTGGGCTATACTAAAATAAATTTCAAAACTCATATTTCAGATAGTTCACAGCAAACTTCACTTGATGTAACAAAACTGCTAAGGCAAGCTGTTTAAGCTACCGGTATATATGCAAAACTGAAGAAGTCAACTTACTTTCCACCAGCACAGGGGACACTAGAGCATGGCTACTTCTAAAAGTCAGTTTTTGAGCTAAGACTTATCCAATTTCTTTTGACAGCAACTAATTGAACATGAGTTAAAGTCATGATCTTTTCATGCAGTAATTTTGGGTAAAGTCTTGTATCGGCCCCCACGCTTCCTTCCATATTTATGCATCAGGACGTTTAAGTTTACTACTGATCACGTCAATGCATCTACGCATGCCCTTGATTTCTGGAGGTCTACAGTGAAGAACCACTGCTCTATGCATTTAAGCATTCACTATACTTGAAAAAAACTTGCAAATGATTTGGGTTAAAAGAAAAAGTGACAGTTCAAAAAGGGACATCTACTGGTACTACTCACTTACATCTATCGCTCTTCAAAATGCGTGCATTTTTGTAACAAAATCACTAGCACTAACTAACTAATGACACCAGGCTAGCTGTTGCAGCAGTGGCTTAATTTCCTTACTACACTTCCCTAACATTCAATTCATCTTGCGATAACTAGGCTACCGCAATAATGCCTTAATAACCAACAGCCTCAGTATTTATATGAGACCAATTATGCTGTAGATTCAAATATGCTGTAGATTGAGTGCATCACTAATTCATTTCATATTTGCAAATATTTCTTATTCTTCCAGTGTTGATTGCTGTGACTTGTGTTGTGTTGTTTTAGTGTTATTTATTCATTTATTTTTTTGCTATTTGGAGATTCAAATTATGTATTCCTTCTTGGCACTCAGTTATTCTGCAACAAGTTTGGTGGAAATTGGAAGACAATGGGTTGAGTACGAACTGAGTGAGTTGCAGACTCATAATTTGAATGTCTGATGTTGTATGAGTGGCCTGTTCACCACAGCAAATAATTCTTCAATTGTCAATGCCCATTGATTGATACGATGTAAAAGCGCTTGCGCTTAAATCATCTTTTCATTTATTATTATAATTAGTGCTGGCTGCTGCAGTAGTAGCCTAACTTTCTCTATTACCAACACTAACTGACTAATAACACCAAACTAACTGCTGCAGCAGTAGCCTAATTTCTTTAACGCACCGCTCTCGCACTTCAACCATCTTGCCGTAACCACCGCAACAATGGCTTTAACAACTAGCAGCCTCAGTATTTATATGAGAGCAATTCGTCTATCTTTTTTTCTTTTTACCGCACCACGTGACCGAATCTCAGGTTCGAAGATTCCGCACCTAAGCCCATACAAAGGAGCGTTTTTGCTACGCCATTTCGCCCATACAAAGGGATGGAATCTGATCAATAGGGTGAAAATAACGTAATACTATCTTTTGTGAAAACCCACCCTAAGGCATTGCTTTGAAATGTCGTCAGCGATAAGATCCAGCGGTACCGCGTGCAAGTTACAGATCCTAGGTTGCGGGTTCGATTCATGGCTGAAGCCGATCTTATTTGACATGTATACCGGGTAGTTGCTGGTTCAAAGAGCGCAAGCTCACTTTACAGACTACCTCATTTACTATTGAATTTTCAGTCAAATTATTTGAAAATATCCTTCGAGATTTAGTTTGAAATGGAGTTTCATAAAGGTTTATGACGATGACAAATGATAATAAGTTATTGCACGGTAGTTTGCCCCGATTATTTCACTAACACCCATTTTAAAACATAGCGCAAAACGTGAGTCTAAAAAATTGAACCGGGCCGTAGGTGAGGAAGGTAGTGAAATGAGCTGGTTATTTATGAGCTTGTACCGAGCAACCAAAACGGTGCAACCAAAACCACGAATCAAATCCTGCTATGAACTAAACACGAAATCTATTATCTACGATTTCACAAGTGGTACCGTTAGACCATGTTGCCAGCACTACTTTCCTCCAAAAATTATAACCGTAGCCTTGTGTGGAGCATCGTAAAAGCATAAAAAATGCGAAGTTCTGGAAACAAACCGTTAACTTGTTGCTTTCAAAGTCAAAAACAGCTACCAAAGTGATCGAAATGCAAAATTATCGTAGAATATCATTTTTTGATCGTCGTTTTTGTTATTAAATTGATTAAAATAAATGCAAAAATAGCATAGGCACTTCACTGGCAGAAGGAATGAGATATAATAACGTAAACAAAGGCTGTTTTTTTTTTTTTTTTAACTTTTAAATTATTGAACAGAAAATTCAACGGTAATTGAGGGAGACTGCGAAGTGAGGTTGCGCTCTTCGAGTCAGCAGCCACCCGTTAAATATGTCAATTGCGATCGGCTCCAGCCACGAATCGAACCCGTCACGTAGGATCTGTCACCTGCGCGCGGTACCGCTAGGCCATGTCGCTGTTGAACCAATGATAACCGCAATAATATAATAGTACATAGGCTAAACCCGAATGTTAGCATAAAATAGTATACACTAGAATTCAAATCAAATAAAACATTTCGTTGCGCCAGACTTTTTTTACAAACTTTGCGTAATATGGCAAAATCAATATTTTGTTTAAGGAGGAAAAATAAAACCAAAGTAATTCGTAAAACTGGACGTTTCGACAGCATAGATTTAGCTGTCATCATCAGCAATATAAAACTGACACTGGCTAATCGTTTATCCGGTGACGTATGCAGGGCTTATTTTTTAGATAGTTGTGCCGCAAGGTTTTGTAATCGCAAATATAATAAGATGTAGAGTCACTAAGGAAAAATGTTAAATTGTAAAAAATGTTAAACCGTTGTGTAACTGTTGTGTAGGCTGTATACATTTTGATTGGAAACAGTAATTTGACAAATAAAACAACTGAACTGAACTAAAATGCCAAATGGCTTGCGACAAGTAGACTGGATCAGAGTACAGGCTGCTTCATTTTGTTTCGTTTTGTAGGCTTATATTGCTTATTGTTAGTGTTTCTGTTACTGGTGTTATTACTGTTAATTTTTCTTTTTTATGCACCCTGCTCCGTTCGTTATGCTTGTAAATTGGTACTGTTGGCATTAAATTGTGTGTTTTTGTTTGATTCTTCTTGTGCATCACACCGGAGTTTGGTGGTTGTGTTTGGTGAGGTGGCAGCAGGCTTTGATGACCCTTGTGGTCTTTTCGTTGTCTCCTCGTCATGGGACACCTCCAGTCTGTATTGTGCAACTGTTGTGTGCATGCACTCTGATTGGAAGTCGTAACTTGACAAATAAAACAACTGAACTGAACTGTTTCCTTCAAAATCTAATAATCGACCGGAAAATTAATTTTAGGCAACTGTACGCAAATAGCCAAGTTACGGTTACTGGGCTAGAGGTTACGCGCCCTGGGCGGTCCGAGTCGCTAAAACGTCAGTCCTTGCCATCTCTACCGAGTTTATACCAATTGTACAATGCATTTGGAATTCGATTCGGATTAATATTTTTATCTCAAAACATTTAAAACTCGCAATCAAGGGAATACAAAACACCCAAGGGCGTCGGCAGAAAATTTTCTACGGGGGCAGTCAAGATATTATAAAAATTGATATTGGTACAGCACTACCGGAAATGCTGTTAGTAGAAAAAATAGGCAATACTCCCTTGCTCGTGCCTACAACGATCATTACTGCATTGTACTTGCACTTAATCACCCATGTGGAAAGAATATCCAAACAGTTTTTCTTAACATGGCTATAATAACGATGGTACATTAGGCCTTAGGGGAATGTTCTCCGAAAGGATTGACCTCTGGACCTGGCCCTTGCTGACAACCAATTGACCTATGCCTTCACTTGCCTAGTAATAAGCCTAATTCTTTAGGCAAAATGCGCAAAACAAGTAGTGCTATTCTATTTTGCAGGGAGTGGCCAAGGCTCCCTTTGCTCCCCCCTGCCGACGCCCATGAAAACACCCTCAACAATGACTACCTTTGTACAACTCATTCAAAACGAGGCTAAATACATTGGAATAATTAAAGACAATAACACCATAGGCTATGTACAAAATTTTGCAGTGAAGAGCAAAAGAAAGTGTGCGTAGCTCTTTTACAATCAAGAAACACATCTGTTGACAAATAGCACTTTTAAACATCATACTATAAATATTTTTTGTCACAAAATGCTGCCTGTAGTCATTGCATTTTGAAAGCACTCCTTTTTAGATATTGTTACACTATTGGTTTTTCCCACACCAATTTTCTTGAAATGGTGTTAACACAAAATTAAAACTCTTCTTAGCAAATATAACTATAAATAAACTAATAACCAAACAGGGTCCTTAATTATTTCATTCTAGTTTTCATGTCACAAACGCAGTTCATCGCTCGTGCAAACAGCAATTATTGCTTCAGTGTCAGCACTGGCTCGTTTCTTTTTTCCACCGTTTCTGTCCCGGGCTCCATCCAACCAGTGAACGATCACATCCCGGTAGCTGTGTTCATCAGCGTCGGTATGAATCTGACGCAAAGCAGCTGAAAATAACATTTCCACAATCCCCTCTCCCTTAAAACATCAATTATATCAGAAAACAGCTGCGAGGGTTGTTTTGCATAACATTATGATTAAATCTGTTCAAAATTGATAGATCATTACAAAAATCTAAGACAGATTGCAACTTTATCGCCCGGTCGAGCAATGCTCGTGAAAAGTAAGAATCAATTAAGGGTAGGCCTATAGCAAGTTATTTTCATGCGAAAACGTTTTGCCATTATTTTGAAAAACGAGATAGGCGTTACCTTTTTAAGAGTGTCGGCAGTAAAAACCTTACTGAAAAGACAAAAATTTGGTTTATCCATAGTGATTACATAGGTCACAATCATATAGGTAATAGGTTTTTTGAAAAATATCAGCGCTTTGCGTGATAGAACGTAATGTAGCAAGCTTATGTCATTACTAGGGCCCGCTAAAGCCAATAAAGTCAAAATTGTTTCAGGACCTTGTTACATGATCAAATGTGTACTAACGTTCGTTTCAGGTGTTCAGGAATCTGTTTTGGTAGATTTTATAAATCAAAATAAAGTCAAAATTTTGCATAAAGTCGAACTTTGTCAAAATTGTCTTTATCAAAAATTTCTTTACAAAAACGAACAAATTTATATTTTTTAAATTCTTTTTTGAATTTTCGAGCTGCTATTAAAATTTTATGCGCAGTTTTATTTGATTTTAAACTTTTAAAATAGTTGCAATATTTGCACTATCGTCACAATAATGCGTGCGGTAATTGAGAAGCCAATAGCACTTATTATACATAAAACGTCATTGTTGATGCATAAATACATATTTGTTAGACAATTAATCTAATCCTGTAAAAGCCTTGCGCTCTTTACACGTGGTCTTTTAAGTTGTAGCATGCAAAGCAAAGAATGCCAAAACAAGCCGAATCTTCTATAGCGAAAGTTAGGCAAACTTGCCACGAATATCCGGATGAGTTTTCGGCAACTCCTGCCGGCGACTTGCGATGCAACCTTTGCGACGTGTTAGTCACATGCGACAAATGTTTTTTGTGGAAAGCCACCGAAAGAGTAAGCAACACCAAGGAAAATTGGAGACGAAGAGCAAATCTCGAAGTAAGCAAACCTTTTTACATTTCGATCAAGTAAACTTCAAGGAACAGGTTGTTTCTTCATTGTTAGCTGCAGATATCCCACTTCATAAACTGAACCATCCTTCTTTAAAGTCTCTGTTTGCTAGAATGAGAAAAGTATTGCCTTTGGAGACTGCAGCCCGGGCATGTGTTGCTAAATTGGCATCCCAAAAAGAGGAACAAATTCAAGAATTGCTTCGTGACAACAAAATTTTTTTTGATTGTACAGTAAATGAAGCAGAGGTTGCTAAACAAAAGTATATTAGTGTGCTTGTGGGCAGCTTAGATGCTCCAAATCAGACATTTCTCGTTAATTGCCATCCACTTGACAGCGGTCGCAATGTTAATAGCAGTATTATTCTGCACATTGTAGATGACATATTGCGACAACTTGAAATAAAACGCGAGAATTTTTCATTGTTCTTGACTGATGCTGCTCGGTACATGTGTTCGGCTGGAAAGACATTAAAGGAATTATACCCTTCTTCGATGCATGTCACCTGCGTTGCGCACTAACATAACTGCGCTATGCGTGTGCGTGCTCATTTTAATAATATTGATGAAGTAATAGCAACGATCAAGGCAGCAACAATCAAAAACAAAGATCGCAAGAGAGATTTTCATGATGCTGGTCTGCCATCTCCTCCTGACCCTGTAATTACAAAATAGGCAACTTGGCTTCGAGCTGCCTTATATTATAGTGAGAACCTTCCAGCTGTTTGTACCATTGTCAACAATTGGACAAGTGCAGGCCTCTTAGTCAGCACAGCAAAAGACGCTATCAATGTGGAAGGTTTGGTGTCGGACTTGGTTAAAATAAATCAATACCGGACTCTAGCAGCCAACGTAGAGTTCTCAGAAGGAAGTGCCTGCACAATAACCAAAGCATACGGACTGCTGAAGAATATGCAATTCGATGATGATCCTTGCGCAATTAAAGACTACATTAACAAACGACTATCCAACTCTGATTTAGAAACAATAATAAACTGTACCAACTTGACAATTGACCCAACAAGCTACGCACTATTGCAAAAAGCCCAGCCAACCTCTGCTGCTGTTGAGAGGTCGTTTTCTATGCTCAATGAATTACTGAGAAAAGACAGAAATTTTGATGTTGAAAACTTAAAAAAATATATGACGCTGTATTAGGCTACAATAAAACGTCCTTGTAATTATACTGCGTGGCTTTCGTTAAAAAAATCATAGACATGCTGTTAGTGTACAGTACAGTTGCGATAGCAACGCAATTTTTGTATTACACACTAATTGATACCGGTACACACAATGGCTCGTTATCCTAGGTTTCAACGTCATGCGTCGCTTTGTTGCATTAGCTTCAACACTGAGTAATTGAGAAAATGTTCGAAATAGGCTACCTTTTTCTTCAAAAACTTATGTAAATTGCAGATTATAAAACATATTTAATTAATAAAGTGCAACAAGACGTAAATAATACGCGGAAGCGGTTAAGTCAAATTAAAGTCAAAATTTTACTAAAATAAAGTCAAAAATATATTTTTTTAGGTCAAAAAAAAAATGGCCCTAGTCATTACGAAGTTGATTAAAATACAGCTTTATTATGTGTTTCAAAACGATCACATGTCACAAAGATGTTGCTGAAGAGGCGTTTTTAGCTATGTTATTAAATGTGCTTTCCTCATGCTGCCGCCTTTGCGTTGGCCTATTTGCTCAAATCGTGTATTGTAAATCTACAAAAGAAAATAAACGAAAAGCGTTTCGTAACAAATATATCGCAGTGGTTATTTTTAAACGTATAAACCTAGCTTTATAATGACCTGGTGTAAATTATAGAACTTTTTACAGGCAGCATTTTGTAGAAAATGCACTGAAGAAATTTTCTTATTTAACAGCATATTTATCCTCCTGTCACGAGAAACCGACCAAACCGTTACATACTGTAGAGCTTGGTCAGGAGTTACTGGCTATCTGTCTACCACACCAAGATGGGGTATCCCGCTAACTGGCTTTCTGAGCGATGCAACGGGTTACCTTGCCGGCTTGTTGTCCACACTGTATTTTTTTGCATTTAGTGGCATATTTATCCTTCTGTCACAAGAAAGCGATCAATGCGCGATACGAGCCTGCTTATAGGAGTTTCCAGCCATTCTGTCTACCACACGAAGATGGGGGAATCCCGCTGAACACCTTTCTCAACGGCACAACAAGTAAACTTGCCGGCTTGTTTTCCACACTGTCCTTTTAATGCTGAGCGTCAAGCAGAGAGGCTGCGAATACCAATGTTAAAATCATTGTTTGACCCGATCGGAATCAAACCCAAGTCTACAACTACCGAGGCGGCCGCTATTACCACTGTCCTGTTAATGCTGAGGGTCAAACAGGGAAGCTGTGAATAGCAATTTTAGAGTCGTTGGTTTGACCAGACCAGGTATCAATCCGAGTCCACAGATGCAGACCCTCTTTTTATCAGGCCATCTGAGCCGTAAGAGGATCAGATGTAAAAAGAATTGTTTTGATTCAAATAAAAAACTGCCATTTCTATCATAGTAACAGAGTATTATCTTTTATTACTTGTTGGAAACAGAAGCGAACCGTTATTTGTTTACCTGTGCATTTATTTGCAGACCTAAAACTTGAATGATCAATGACCATCCTGCATGATGTGTATTTTTGATCACCACAGCCCAAACATAGTTGGCGCGTTTTAGTTTTTGCAAGCAGTTTGTTCGTCGATCGCTAAGCAACGTGGGTTGAAGGACCAGTTGACTCTGGATAACAGCGGTGTGCCCAAGAGCAGACGATCCTCCTTTTTTGGGTGTTTTGTCAGCCCAAAACTCAATTTTGCTAAGTAATACCTTGTACTGAAATACACGCTGGCTCTTCGAGTATGCATCTAAGTGATCAGTTTTTCAACAAGACTTAATATGCTTTGAATCGTGGGCTGATGATTGCTATAAAACGTGCTCCGCAGGTGAATGTTCTTGCTTATGCGCTGCACAAGTTGCACGGTATATTTTTTCCACTCGTTTGGTAAAACTATAGTAGTTTTATATTATTTTTCTCGGCTGAAAACTGCTATTTTGCAGTTTTGACTGTCGCGTAATGCTTCGAGCTATTTAATATTTCGTTAAGAAAACAGATGGCCCCAGAATTTTTGGATACGCCCCATTTTGCTTACCATTTTATAGATAAACTTTTCGCATTCCAAAAATTGTTTTACAATTTTAGTCTTAATTTAGGCGTGTGCAAATTCATTTGTGTTTACGAAATACCGATATACACAGGCTTAAACAACGTTAATCTCAAGATTAATAAAAGGTTATATTTGCATATCACCATGCCTCACATATTTGTGGTCTTACCGACGGAGACATTTTATCTGCACAACCAAGTCCAAAACTCAGATTATGAGCGATGAAACTAGTCAATTAATTGGGTTTGGGAATACTGGTGTTTTGCATAAAGTAGATAAGTAGAGTGACCAATTCCCAGCAAATTTGAAACTAATTTGATCTGCCGCGAACAGGGTCGGATTAAGCAATCGGCAAACTGGGCAGTTGCCCCGGGCCCCTCGCTTCGGGGGGGGGGGGAGGTGCCGCGCATTTAGTAATTTCTAGCTGCTTGCATGATTGTGATGTAATATGTACTAATTTCAGCTCAAACTATGGCCAGCGGACGTGATGACCTTTTTTCCTTTTTTTGGTCTTCAGTTCACTTGATTTTGGGTGGAAAATTGAACATCTGAGGACGTGAGGCCTTTTTTTGCTCTTCACTTGATTTTAGGCTGAAAATTGTGGACTTCATTAATATCTGCTCCGGATTCCGCGATCTCTTAATCCGCACCTGGTCGCAAATACACAAGCCGATTTACTCATGCACATCTCTGCAAAAACTGACCTCATTTTCTCGTTTCTTTTTTTCTTTTTCCGAAACTTTTTTCACTTTCCGGCAAGTTCTGTAAATTCCAAAGCAACCAAACACAAAGCAGCCGTGCTAACCAATACACCAATGATGACATATTCGTTGTTTTCTGTTTCCGGTGGAGACTTGTTTGGGGACCGAGTTATGGTGCCATTACCTAAAAGTAATAAATTTTTGAAGATCTTGGTATTTTTGTGGTTAATTTTAATATAACAAAAACAAAACATCTACAATAAACTTTCTAGACAAGGTTTAAGTTTCATTTTTAAGAAAACATCAGTCTGAATATCTTTATATGCTTTTCTTGTGAAACATCAGTGAGACTTCTGCTGGTGCATTACCGTTGAATCGTTTCCGTGGCCTCGCTTGTGTGCCTGATATACGAGCTGATGTGCCAAGTTTGGCACGCGTGCCAGGGGTTGCCCTTCTCTACTCTACCTAGTTGGTTGACCACCAAAAACCGGTTTTACAATTCTCAAAAAAAAAGAGAAACAACAAAAATGAATATATCCGTCACATTTTCCAACTGTAGTCTTTGCTAGTATAATATGTTTTCGATATTGGAAATGGAGTTGATATGATCAGATAAAAAGAAAAATAATCAAATTTTTATTATACTCGCGGTAATACGCTGCAGCGTGTAATGAGTGGCGGAACCCATTTCCGCGACTTAGCGTCTGGGCTACACAGCAGCTCCGAAGAAACGCCGCAGCGGAGGTAAGCCGTTGACGACATTGTGTCTGATTTGACCGGTCCAGGAATCGAACTCCAAACCTCTAGCCCCGATGTGTGTGACAACTGAGCTAACCGACCGGTAAGATGAAAAGAATGAAGCTAGATTTGTTCGCAGGGTGGCAAAGCGATAAGCCCCTCCTACTTCATAACGCCTTAATCACAAGGTTGTAGACTCAATTCCCAGGACTTTCTACAATAAGATTCTTCTAAATGATTAACTTTGCTCCATGTTCATGACAAGTAGCAAAATTTAAAAATACTAAACAAAAAAGAATATGGAAATTGAAAAAAAATCGGCAACTCAACTTCAAATCTGGATTTCTTGTAACTATTTTGAACCATCATCACTAGCTCAAAACAATTCATTGGTTCGTGCTGCCTTGCTTACACTGCTCATGATGACAGGTGAACCTATGCCGTCAAAACGTCTAGTTAAGAGTTAGTGTGGTTTTATTTTGTTTGTAAATTTAATTACATGACGTACCTAATGCCTGCATGCATGTTGAAACTCCTCCATACCGCGAGTTTCTTTCAAAAACAAAACAAGCATAATGATTTTCTGAAGTATTCGAAAAACGTATGTCCTCATAATCGTTGGAATTCTCGGCAGTGATATTTCCACCCACAGTGTATTTATAACTTTCATTTGTTATTTGATCCACAATTTGTTTTCCACGCAATTTTATATCCGCCAAGATGTAAACGTTTCTTCGCATTAATGCAGTCTGGATTTGAGATACATTTGACGTGAAGTTTAGTACTCTTTCTGCAAATTAATAAATGTTAATCGCTTGAAGTTAATGGGTTTGACAGAAAGAAGGCTGATGTGGTATAACATCGCGATCAGTTGTTACCCTTACTAACCACAAATAATTTTTTCCATGTTAACTTAGACTAGATCCTACGGTTGCACCAACTACATTGATGAGTCCTGAAAAGACGAAAAACAGTGGCTACTGTCAGCAATTACAGCACTGAATCATAGACGCACTTTAACACTTGCACCTACTGTACGCGCAAATTTTTTAGGTTTCTCTACTTCGCATGAGTATTGAACACTTGTGCATTCATACACGTGAGTAATTGACAAATGTAAGCAAAACAATTATGAAATAAGCGAAAAAGTTTAGCACGCGTGTCTTACTTTGTTATTATGTTAAAAATCTTTGTTTTTAGAAGGAAAAACAAAGCCGCTGTAATTCTCAAAACTGGAAGTTTCGACGACATCGATTCAGCTGTCAGTGCATACACTGCTGATGATGACAGCTGAATCT
This sequence comes from Trididemnum miniatum, assembly GCA_964006365.1. Lineage (NCBI taxonomy): Eukaryota > Metazoa > Chordata > Ascidiacea > Aplousobranchia > Didemnidae > Trididemnum > Trididemnum miniatum. The sequence continues at coordinate 32,619,659 of OZ023231.1, read as the reverse complement.
ATGTTGTGGAAACGTCCAGTTTTGAAAATTGCAGCGGCTTTATTTTTCCTCCTTGAGCTATTTTTGTCCCATATATTGTATTCCTTTGTCTTTATTTTTAAGCCGAAAACTAATCAGTTGGAACGATTTTTTAATGCAAAAGAGCATAAAAACAGTTTACTTAAATACAGCGATATGCTTATTGTGCTATAGCAACCTATAACTTCTTAATTCCACCATTGATAGGCCTATGTGCAGCTTACAGCTGGCAGAATATAGACGTAAAGGTGGATGCTCCGTTATTAGATCAGTCAATTATTTACTCATAATTCATACAGTACATGAGAAATTTGCAAGGGACAAATTAATGTTTCGACTATAACCAAAGTCTCGTCAGCCTTGCTACGCACAGCCAATCCACGCTAAACCCATTCCAGACTGTAAAGACTCTTTTTTGCATTGCTTTACCTGGACATTTCAACTTCACCTCTTTTCTGGGTTGTGTCCTATTTTTGGCAGGCGACTGTCCCAACCTAGAAAAGAGGTGAAGTCGAAATGTCCAGGTAAAGCAATGCAAAAAAGAGTCTTTACAGTCTGGAATGAGTTTAGCGTGGATTGGCTGTGCGTAGCAAGACTGACGAGAGTTTGGTCATACAGTACAGTTTTTAGCTACTGCATTTTCTGTGATCTTGAGCGCTGCAAAAAGCATTTCAATTGCAGTGATTGTATAGGACTTATAGTTAAAAAATCAAATGTGGCAGAAAACATTAAATTAGGCTGCTATCAATGCATTGTTTCACTTCTTTTCCTCCAGTTATCGCAATACTTCAAATTACGATACAAAATAAATCAACAGCATTATTGGTATCATTTTCCACCCAAGTCGCCAAGTTGATAGCATGGCGCCGCGTATTGGATCGCCAGCAATTGCTGTAAACATAAATTATTGTTCGATTCTCCCCCAGTTAGGGCCCAATTTAAACAACGAGAGGCCCTAAATTATTTGATCAATGAGGCCCTAGTGATTGATGATCAGACTCCTCCCCACGTATATAAATGTCTTGTTATCGAACTCAAAAAATGGCTTTGTTGTTCATGACGAAGCCTACTAGGAGTGTCAGAGACAATACAGTTTTTAGATAGTACAGCGAAATACGCGAATAAGAAAAAAAAACTGGCTTGGGTATGACGTCACCCCACCTAAACATGTCCCCCCCCTGTCCCCCTCGGCTACGCCCCTGGTGGGAACAGTAGAATGAAGATCGGGTGTAGAGAGGACGTTCAGAATCTTCTAACAAATTAGATTCGGACATGAGTGGGAAGCTTATTAGACACCTAATTTGGGCAACTGATTAGAAAAACAAAAGTTAAGCTTACTTTATGCATGCAGAGCTAGTTAAACTTTTCAAATATAAGAACTCTGGAATGAGCTCTCAGAGCCATTACAAGTCGCTCCCTGCATAATGCTGTTGTCGTTTTTGCGTATCACACACAAAAAAAGTAACAAATCAGTAAAACTTTTGTCAGTTCACCAAAGTCACAAGTAGCAGCTAGCCTCTAGCCAGTAGCTACACAGCCTGTAACACAAGTCACAAGTCGCTAGCTTTAGCAAATGAACATAGCGTTACTTGCCTGCAGGAACTTCGAAGTAATACGCGTTTTCATACAAACGAAAATATTCCAGTCTATATAAAGGGGGAGTTGGAAGCTTGTAAGATGCGTCACACTTCTTCAATTTTTCACTTGAAACATTGTAAAAATAACAAGTACTGTTTTCAATAACAACCCAGCGATCTTGGTTAGGGGAAAACCTTCGACCTGCCAAAATGGATTTTTAAATAATCAGCTTACCGGCCGGTTAGCTCAGCTGCTAATCACGTCGCTATGGTGGCGGGTTGTCTGCGGTTCATTTCCCAGGTCGGTCAAATCATTCTTTGGTCAAATCAAACACAGTGTCGCCTACGGTTCGCCACCGCTGCGTCGTTTCATCGGAGTTGTGTTGCTCAGGCGCTAAGTCGCGGAGATGGAATCCGCTTCGGCGTAACCCCGCGAAAATAATAAAGATATGGTTGTTATTTATATATTTGCATATTTATCCTTCTTTCACCAGAAAGTGACGAATCCACCAAATTAATAATGAGCAATATACAGGCCTAATACTTTTAGATTTTAATAAAGCATTTGACACGGTTTGTCACAGGAAATTACTTCATAAGCTTGAACACTATGGAATTCGTGGGGAAGCGCTCAAACTACTGCACTCGTTCCTTTCCAATAGACAACAATTTGTATCTTTCCAAAATTTGAGTTCTAAAACCTAACAAATAATTACGGAGTATCCCAAGGAAGCAATTTAGGACCATTACTTTTCCTTATGTATATCAACGATATACCTAACGCTTTAAATTCAATTCCCAGACTATTTGCCGATGATACGTGTTTAGTAATTGATTCTGCCAATCCTGGTTTATTAAGAGACAACATAATTAAAGAACTGCAAAAGGTTCACATTTGGACAAACGCTGATACAATTACCGTCAATCCCAAAAAAACTATGACTCTAATTATACCTCCCAAGATTATCAAACCAAGCCCAGATATTGAAATACAATTCCTAAACACGTCAATTTCAGCAAATGATCAAATTAAGTACCTGGGCATCACTATTGACGCAAGACTAAATTTTGAAGATCATATTGGCATAGTGGCGAAAAAAATTTCTAGATCCTTAGGTGTATTGTGTAAATTTAGAAACGTGCTACCTCCAAAAGCTTTGCTGGTCTTATATTATTCAATGATTCATCCACATCTGCTATATGGTATTACTATTTGGGGGAATACATATAAAAAGTATCAAAAAAGATTAAAAACACTCCAAAATAATGCTGTTAAAGTATTGGGCGGTGGTAGATGACAGGACCATGCTTCTGCCTATTATTCACAATTAAATATTTTAAAATTAGAAGATCTTTATGCTTACGAAGTAGCTAAATTGATGCATAAATATTCGCAAAATAAACTGCCGAAAAAACGTTCATCTTTTTTTACCCCCGTAAATGCGATACACTCACAAACAACCCGGTTGGCATCATCTGGACTTAATCTGAGCTTACCGTTTTATAGAACAGAAAAATTGCAGAGATCTTATAAATTTCAAGGAGTCATAATTGGGAACTCGGTACCACAAGAGATGAAAATACTGTCTTTTAACCAGTTTAAAATTAAATTAAAAAAGCGTTTAATTTCAAAGTATCAGGATAATAGCTTGTACTATCTAAATGTGATAGCATTCAAATCACTTAAGTTTAAGAGAAATACAATGAAACGTAATATAGCACAAAAATTAATCCAGGAAATATATGTAAACGTCCAGCAGCCTGAAATGACCACAAGGGAGCAGCTCGACCCGATGACCGAGAGGTCCCTTCGCAACTTCCTGCTACAATTCATGAAACCTTACCTTTTTGTTTACGTGCGCGTTTATTTTCCGTATCCGTTTATTACCGTTGTTTAATGTAATTTAGATTTGCTTAGTGTATTTTTGTTGTTGTCTATCTAAATGCGTTCGATTTGGTGTGGTGTATTGAGTTGTTCAAAATAAAATTATCTTATCTTATGTATATTGCCGGCCATCTGTCTACCACTCCAAGATGGGGAATACCATTAAGTGCCTCCTAAATCAATGCCACAACAAGCGAACTTGCTGGGCCGTTCTGAGTCTGGATTCGTGCCATGATTAGACGATTCGCGTAAAATTTCAGATTGAATTTGAATGTTAATAATAGTTTTTAAGGTTGAGTTTAGGTTTGGGGTTTAGTTTGAAAAAAGGTGGGTTACATTTCGGGTTCGGTGTATGTTTGGATTTTTATTAATGAGTTTGAACCTTAAATGTAGGACCTGCAACTCTGAAGAGTGCGCTACAACGACACATCATTTGGGACTATTTATTTATTTAGTTCCAAAACCAATTTCTTAGCGCAAACACTGTAATATTAAAAGATCATATTTACCGTATTTTACGGACCACAAGGCGCACATGAAATCCTTTTTTTCTCAAAAGTTGATTATGCGCCTAATGTATGGTGCAAATAGTGCTTTATTTCCATTAAAATAATATCTAGTTTTTTTGCTTAATGAGCTTAACAAGGTAACCCGATACTTCTCAAAAACCGTTGCGTCTTATCGTACGGTGCGCCTTATGTATGAATAGAAAAAAACAAAAACAATCAAAGGTAATTGACAGTGCACCTTATAATCCGGTGCGCTTTATGTGGTCTGTAAATTACGGTAATCGACTTATTTTGTTGCTACTTAACTTTTTTAGCCGCGCAGTCGGTATTTCTATTTCTGTAGGTGTAGGCTTGGTAACCCATTTTTGCTAACTGCAAAAGAGATGAATCGGTTGACATTTCTTCTGGTAACTTCCAGAATTTTACAGGGAACGCTTCGAAACACTTGGTACTCCGTTAAAAGCTACTACTTATTAACTTACATGGAGCAGCTTTAGTATATCTGAAGCGAAAAAACCGTTTGCCTATACGAAATCCTGCCGTAATATCACAGTGAGATGCCGCAGCAAAGCATCCTTTTTTATGGTAAGGAATATCACAACAGCCTTCCATTGCGTACAAAGCACTGAAAAATAAAAGCGAATCACTTGAAAGAATTTTATCATGACTCTGCGAAGCAAAAGTAATTTCTCATAAGTTATGGTGGATTTATTAGCGATTTGTTTGGTTTCTACTAGCGGCTAAGCCGTGGAAATGGGCCCCGCCACTCTTTACACGCGTCGGCGTAATACCGCGAGTATAATGAAGATTTGATTTTTTTTAGATGTTAGCATGCATTAGCGAAAAAATAAATAAATAAACTGTACTTGGTTATGCAAGCAACCTTTTCAGGGGCGTGCCCAGGAATTTAAAAGAAGGGGGGGGAAGGCGCAATTTGAAGCAGTCCGTTTTCCACCCAAAGTCAAGTGAAGAGCAAAAAAAAAGGTCATCACACCCTCAGATTGTCTTTTATGCAGGAGTGCCGGAACGTCGTCAGGGCAAAGGGGGCAGCTTTTTCAAAGGGCACTTTTAATACCAACGAAGTGGCGTAGCAACAAATTTTAAAAAGAGGGGAGTATAATTTCCACATTTTCAAGTGTATTTTTTTCGGCAGAACTAATTTGAAGCTGATTGAGAAACAAGAAAGACTTTAGGGGGGTCCGGGGGCATGCTACCCCGGAACATTTTTGAAAATGTGCATGCCGTAATGTCAATTTTAGTGCTTTTTGAATATATTTCAGGCAAATTTTGTTTACATATTTTTACTTTCATTGTAAGTGCTTCACCAAATATGATGCATTTTGTTAGCATATTTTCAATAATGCGTGCTCAAGGCGTAAGGCCTGTATTGTATCGCCGAATAAAATAAAAGGTTCGAAAAGAGGTTCGAAATTGTGGAAAAATTGTATACATCATAAACATTTCTGAAAATGGCTGGTAAGAGGATGTATAAGCTACCCCTTATTCTACCTCTTGGATCCGCCCCTGACCATAAGCTTCAAAAACCATCAAAAAAGCCTGGCATATTTCAGTCGCTTGTCACCATTAATTTAGTTTTTTTTACTAAAAGGCAAAGTCAGAAAAAAGGGCCATGGCACAATGCCCCCCTAAATACGCTCCTGCAAACCGGTTAAGATGCGCATTCTCTCGTGCCTTTTTTGACTTACTATTAACGGACGAATTATATCAGACGAGAACGTGGACTCTTTGATTTCGCCGTTCTTTGCTTTTACACTTGCAGTTACACCATGGTAACACTACCGGTAACACCTTCACAGCAGCTGCTGCTCGCCTGCTGGAAACAGGCGGGGAAAAGCGATGAAAATGACGTAAGAAACACTTAGTAGGCCTATCGTTAAAAGCGCGAAAAGTTACGTTTCTATGCTACTACCTACTTATACTGAATTTGTCATACCGGTACGTTGAAAAACTAAATTCCTTACCATCAGGTATACTCGCATTATTTTTTTTCACAACTCAAAGTTCAAGTCAGTAAAAAATGACGTGAGTCCAAGTCATAGGTAAATGATACGAGTTCTCAAAAACTAAAATCGAGTCCTATTAAAGCTGGAATAACTGTAGAAAATGGAAGCGAAACTGAAATTACCGATACTTTCGCTATGCTATAGAGCAGACGTTTTACTTCGTTACCATCCCAATGGAATTTTAAGGGCAGTACTGCCCCTTGCCACCACCCTGGTCAAAAGGGCAGGGGGAACAGCTGCCCCCTCGTTACGGCACCCTGCCTTTATACGTATATCACCGTTGCACCACGAAAGTTTTGTGCATTGGTTTGCGGGGGAGCGCGACCTCCGCCCCCTGGATACGCACCTGCTTTTACGTTTGTTTAATATCAAATTTTCGTATATTTCCTACCTGCTATCATCATCTCTTTTGTAGTAAAGAGTTACAAAAATATCCGAAGCATTTAGTTTCGATCTGAGCAACTTGTCGGTATTCAATGCCCACGAATACTGCAAGGCACCTGGGCGGTTCGGTATATGTCTTAAACTATCAACACGAATTCCTTTACAGAAATCGTTGTCGTAAATTTGTTCCCCATCTCCATCATCTAAAAGCACGTTATAATCTTTCTATCTACACAAAATAAGTAAAAAGTAACCAGTAGGTATAACTGCGTATACCGGTAGATTGTAGACTTTCGGGCCATATTCACTTCGATTCCCATGTAATTAGGCTTGCCTAAACCGGCCCCAAACTCAAAAATTGACCGCAAAAATTTTTAAATTTAAATCTGAACGTAAACAAAATAAAAAATGACAAAATTCATAATTATAAAGACAACCTAATAATATGAAAACAACTGACGGCGCTGTTAGTCCCAGAAGTACGTTCACGCGTAAAAATTTGTATGAGATAGATAGGCTAGCCTATGTAATTTACACAGGTTACAGTGCACTCGAGGACCTCCTGTAACCTTTGCAAGGACTCCCTGTGGTCCGCAATCTCACGTTGGAAATCACTGCACTGATGTCACAATTACTAGCAAGACTCATTTGCAGATCACCGATCAGTTTATACACACGATCGTGTTTGCTAATTCACTATCAGTGATACAATACCTGGAAATAGACCTGCTGTGTGCATTGATTTGGTTTTGATTGATTAGGACAAAATGAGGCTATCATCCTGTCACAGTTAAAAGGTGCGAAACAGAATCTGTTTTATCGTACAATTTCGATCAATTCTACTTCCTTCCTCTGGAAGTATTAAATGCACGGGGCAGTAACGCAACGTCTGGGTCAAAATTTAGGACTTGCCAGTTCGGTTAAGGATTCATCACGTCTAATCACTGTAGCGTTTCTTCTTTCACCAAAAATAAAAATAAAAACAGGGCTCAAACAGTTTTTGGTTGGCACCTTCCGTTTTGAATCCAAACATCTTGCTTGGGGCCTCAAATGCTTTTTACTTATAAGTTTAACTTTTTTATGGTTGTCTAAGGTAATGTTTTACAAATACTACATTACCTTCACACTTCGGATCATCAATTTTACGCCTCAGAGCTGGATGGTCGTATGAACAAAGTGGGTAAGTGCAGTAACTGGTCGAGGGGCATCTGGATCTAACTTCATTGCATTTCCACAAGCAAAATATCAACATAATTGACAAGTATTTTATTACAAACATAATTACACGTATTAGTCCAAAAAACGACTATAGGCCTACAAGAATTACTCTGCAAGTACAAAGCACACGATGCAATTAACAAAATGTCCTTTAGTAGTTGGTCGACCAGCAAAGCTGATTTAAATCAAGTTACTGAGATGAAAAACGTAAGGTTACTTACAACTGAATCAATGACCGATTTGGATCGGTTTTGAACCCAAGGTCTCGTATTGAAATGACGCCTTATAAGCCTATAACAGTATTTATAATAGAAACCCTACTTTTCGACATGAAACTTTCATGTATGCCTGATCAGAGTTTTATTTAGGGGGGAGGGCATTGTCCAGACTCTTCTGATGGCTTTTGTAGCCCATTTTTTCACGTCTGCTCCCCTTTTTCTTTAATTTCTCGCTACTCTACTGGGCCTACTTATTAAACAGTTGAAATTTGAGAGGATCAATCAAATGCTTCTTTGTTATCCACGGTCATCCACTAAAGTTGCCTTTTGCTATCAAGGTGTCATTGGGTTTATGAAAACAATCTTTACCGCTAACAAAAATTTTATCAAACATTCAAATCGATTAGTTGTGAGAATAAATCAATGCAGCTCGGATGGCCGATTGGACAGAGCGTCTGTTTCTTGAGCAGTAGACTCGGGATTGATCCGAGTCGGATCACAGCAATGATATTGAAATTGATATTCGCAGCTTCGTTTTTAGCATGCATTAAAGCTAAAGCTCTACATTAAAGGGTCAGAGCGGAGAATAAGCCGGCAAGTTTGATAATTGTGTCGCTGAGACTTGCCCATCTTGTGGTGGTAAACAGATAGCCGGCAATTCCTAAGTAAGCTCGTTATGGCTTTGATCAATTTCCCGTGATAGAACGATAAAAATGCTTCTGAATATAAAAAATCAAGAGTGCTTAAAATCACGTTGATGCTTACAGTTTTTGTTGAAACAAATTTGAGCCTTGTAAAAGCTAGCTTTTGCTGAACTTCGGTTGATAAACTTCAAAAAAATTTACAAAGCTTTCGGCTAACTTTTTCGTAGATTTTTTTCCACTGTTTTGAACAAAACGTTATCTTGAGCGCTGGCATCTCGACGGCTTCTACATTAGCATTTTCTCCTCAAACTAATGCTGCGTACTCACGGCGCCTTTTAATCACGTTTAACGTTCAGCATTTTGCTTATCTATGCACACATGCTGTACGTGCCAGTTGCATTTTTCTGCTGAATCTCGAGCAGTCACTAAAAACCGCAAGTCTTATTGCGGTACTGAATTTTGTTGCTCCGAATGATGCAGATACAATTTCTGTAAGCTTACTCTTTCCCACCAAAACTGCTGATATCATTTGCACATGATGTCGAAAATAAATGTATACAGTAGCTGAAAAACATGAAAGCAATTTTCCAAACTTTGTAGCAAAAAGACGAAAAAAGAATGATTACAATCCAACTGAATTGTAAAAACTAACTACTTGCACTGCAAGTCGGCTCAACGTGTAGTCCATTTCCTTCAAATAACTTATAGTTATCGCATCTACAACTGTAATGGATTGATCAATTATCAAAATCAAATCTTCATTACATTCGCGTCATTGCGCCGAAGCGTGTAACGAGTGGCGGACAGGGCCGTTGAGAGGGGGTCCAGGGGGTATTTTTGGTACCGGGCTCGGAATTTTTAAGGGGCCCGAAATTTTAAGAATGCTGCGCGTAAAAAATATCGTAAAAAGTTTGAAAGGGCAACTCTTGATTGGTTGAAGGCAGACAAAGTCACCCATCGTCACCACCTACAGGTTATACCACTTACTCACAGCTAGGATACTACCCCTTACCCCCAGTCAGCGACACAGCTAAAGTAGCCTACCAACCAAAAAAGTCTGAAATGTATTCCGACTAAATAATGCGGTGTGTTATCCTAGAGTAGGTCTACTGTTTTTAGATGTGTTATTGCTATCTTAACATAACCATTAAACACACCTCTTAGCTTGTTCTAGTATGCACCGAAGAAGGCCTGAGGGGGACGCGCGTATACGAACCCCCCTGCGTACGCTTCTGGTCATATCGATATCAGAATGGGGTTCGAAATAGAAAAAGGCCTTGGAGAGGAAATGATTTTTATCAAATTATGCAAAACGCTCGTTTATACTCTTAATTTAAATAATATTAACCTAATACCGAACCCACCATGATTTAATCAGTGACAATCAGAGGCGTCGTCCATCCAAATTTCCTGACATTCATTTTATCATTTAAAAAGTAAAAAATAAAAAATTTCGCCAGTGTCGTTTCGTTTTCATCCTAACCGTTTTTTCTTATGCAACAAATTCCACTTTTTGTTTACTAATTTTTGCTTCAGTCAATCGCTTTGACGTAGGAGTAAAGTTAGTTTCTTGATCTGTAGTTGGAATTTGGAAAACATTTTGCATGCGTTGTTGAAGGTTATAAACACACCTAGCGTCATCCCATCAAATGCACCAAAACTAATAATGGTTACAGCCTCCTTTGACTTATTTTAGCCAAGCTTCTGCTTTTAGACATAGGATACTAAAATATTTTTGCATTGTCTGACACTATAGTAGTGACTGCACTCACTGCAGGGATCGGTATGTCCTTTTCTGATAAAAAAGCCATGCTAAAACGAGTGTTTTTTATGTGAAAACCGTGAAAATTTGTTGGAGGCTGTTAGCCCCCTTAGCCTTCGGCACCTATGCTCCTCGTGCTAAATCGTGGGGGGGGGCACTGATTGCGCATAATGTCTATAATTAAGAAGCGGGCGGGTGTATAATCAATTGCTGCGCTGAGAGTTACCAGTAGCTGAATGGTAGGCCTGTATTTCAACTAGGATAGCTAAACAGTAAGCACCTCCTGGTCAAGAATTTTATTGGCCCTTTCTGGTTGTTAATCGATTTCGATACAACAAAGTGCCTCTTCTGGTAAATTATCTTTATCATTTTGGCGGATTATTTTTTTTTTGTCACTTTGCGGGGGTCCCAGATTTAATTTTGGTACCGGGCCCGAGTTTGGCTCTCAACGGCCCTGGTGGCGGACCCATCTCCGTGGCTTATAAACGTTTCGGCAACACAGATCCGAAGAAACGTTGCTGACCCACCCGGTGCTTGAACCCCATACCTACAGCACCGATAACATTGTCTTAATATCTGAGCTAACCGGCTGGTTTTGATTGATGATACTCGCATAATTTTATGCAACGTCATGTTTCAGGTGACATTTTTCAGCTATGTCTGCAATGTCAGTTTGCTGTATTTATAACATCTATAACATGTTAGGCCAGTTAGGCCACAAACTACAGCATTTATAACATGTAGTGGATGAAGACTTATGGACCATCCTGCAGTTAATTGCACGACTGGCCGCGTCTGTCCAATAAGACTTTTTAAGCTCTGGCTTACTGCACAAAATAATAATAAATTATTGAGCTTGAATAAAACAAACATGCACTAAATAAACTACTCCCATCCTCTACACCCCCCACCCGAGTACACAACGTAGTGCACGAAAAAGGGTAACCGGTTATCATTTTTTTCGTCTTTCCAGACTCATCAGGTGCACAACTACGAGAGCCAAAGCTAGCTCTAACTAAACTAACAAAAATCAAAGCTTATATACAGCTTGTAAAACAGAAGGGCGCGGTAAGTATGTAAAAAGAAACTTTATATCAAACTATTTTTAAAAGTTGCCAGTATGTAACAAATATTTCAACCTTTGAGATGACTTAGATTCATTTTTTTGAAAAAAAGTGCCAAGCTTTCAAAAAATATGCTCAACTATCTTCAGTGAAAAAGTTGATTGTCACAAATATAGCAATTTTTATTCGACTTTGCCTTCGCACCAAATTTCATCCAAGCAATTATGCACAAATTGTCGAAACTGTCTTTATATATAAACAGGCCTAAAGCTTATAATTTTTTTATAATTGTCTTTTATACGAAACTATGAAAAATGAAAGTTGCCTATGATGTCATCGATGACAGGGCGTAGCCTGCGCCTTTTACGTAGAAAAATAACGTAATACTACCTTTTGTAAAAACCCACCCTAAGGCATTGCTTTGAAATGTCATCAGCGATTAGATCTAGCGGTACCGCGTGTAAGTTGCAGATCCTAGGTGGCGGGTTCAATTCATGGCTGAAGCCGATCTTATTTGACATGTATACCGGGTAGTTGCTGGCTCAAAGAGCGCAAGCTCACTTTACAGACTACCCCATTTACTATTGAATTTTCAGTTAAATAATTTGAAAATATCCTTTGGGATTTAGTTTGAAATGCAGTTTCATAAATGTTTATGACGATGTCAAAGGATAATAAGTTATTGCACGGTAGCTTGCCCCGATTATTTCACTAACACCCATTTTAAAACATAGCGCAAAACGTAAGTTTAAAAAATTGAACCGGGCCGTAGGTGAGGAAGGCAGTGAAATGAGCTGGTTAATTATGAGCTTGCACCAAGCAACCAAAACCATGAATCAAATCCTGCTATGAACTAAACACGAAATCTATTATCTACGATTTCACAAGTGGTACCGTTAGGTTAGACCATGTTGCAAGCACTACTTTCCTCCAAAAATTATAACCGTAGCCTTGTGTGGAGCATCGTAAAAGCATAAAAAATGCGAAGTTCTGGAAACAAACCGCCAACTTGTTACTTTCAAAGTTAAAAACAGCTACCAAAGTGATCGAAATGCAAAATTATTGTACAATATCATTTTTTTTGATCGTCGTTTTTGTTATTAAATTGATTAAAATACATGCAAAAATAGCATAGGCACTTCACTGGCAGAAGGAATGAGATATAGTAACGTAAACAAAGGCTGTTGAACCAATGATAACCGTAGTAATATAGTACATAGGCTAAACCCGAATATAAGCGCAAAATAGTATAAACTAGAATTCAAATCAAATAAAACATTTCGTTGAATTTTGCGCCAGACTTTTACCACAAACTTTACATAATATGGCAAAATCAATATTTCGTTTAAGGAGGAAAAATAAAGCTAAAGTAATTCGTAAAACTGGACGTTTCAACAGCATAGATTTAGCTGTCATCATCAGCAATATAAAACTGACACCGGCTAATTGTTTATCCGGTGACGTATGCAGGACTTATTTTTTAGATAGTTGTGCCACAAGGTTTTGTAATCGCAAATATGATAAGATGTAAAGTCACTAAGGAAAAATGTTAAATTGTAGCGCGGTTATTGCTCGGTTGCACTTTTTACGGCACATGTCAATTCAACTGATGAGAGAGCAGTTCGCCCATTGTCAAAAGCAGACAATGAACCGTGCTATTCTAAGAATTATTGATGCCACCTGGCACCTGAACAGACTAGACGTAATCTCATCAATAGGCTTAAGAGACATTCCAATTCAGATTAAATCCAAGGTTTAGAGACACTTAACGGACAATCCCAGTCATAAAGACAAAGTGAGCTTGGCTAAATCGGACATTCTTAGCAGTGCTGTGATTCTGAATCATATTTTATTAAATAATATAAACCATTGCTTAATATTGAGTCCGAAATCGCTTCCCTTTGTGCATCTAATTGTCAATTTTACTACGTTTTTTTGACATCTTTCAGTTCATGACGTTATAATTACGTTACATATTTTGACCTATTGCCTGGGTTACGCTATAACTTGAAGTCAAAAGTGCAAATCAAGTCTATGCTGTCTTGCAAGCACTGCTGATGATGACAGCTTCAAATCAAGTTTATGCTGTCTTGCAAACACTGCTGATGATGACAGCTGAACCGATGTTGTCAAAACGTCCAATTTTACCAATTACTTAGGCTGTATATTTTCTCCACAACGACAACAACAAATAAAAACTGTTTTCGTCTCATATTGTTATTGTTTTCCAAAGTTTCGTTTTTTTATGTTTATGCTATGTAAACAAGTTGTGCCACAACCATAAATTATTATTACTTTTCATGCTTACTATACCACATGACCTTTCTTTACTTCGAATTCAACCCATAAACAGAAACTGAAAAAGTCAAGTTGAATGATTTTTGCAACCTCTGCGGTTCAATAGACCTACGTGTTAAAACTGTAAGATCTACTATTTTGCATTACTAAGCCAACGCCTCAGTTGTTTATTTACCTAACAGCAATCATCATCAAATAAACTGAAGAAGTTCATAGCCGTAAAAATTGACATATTATGAAGTAAGTAGCTTTTGTAAAATGCCAAAAACGTTGCAACATAGGCTGGTAGATTGATAAAATACCTTAAAATTATCTTGCAATTAATAATTTGTTTATCGGTTAAAAAAATAGGTTGTACTTTTTTCACAAACAGAATAACGTATGCTCAGATTTTTAGAACTCTGACCTCCTCAGAATGATATAATCAAATTGAAAATGCGAAAGAGATGACAAAGCAGTGGCGCAACGAGAAATTTTACAAGGGAGGGGCTGAAGTTACAAACGTCATCAAAAGAGCCAGGCATATTTCACTCACCCAGCAACATTTGATCTTTTTTCACTAAAAGGCAAAGTCAAAAGGGGGGCATGCCACAAGGCTCCTCTAAGTACACTCCTCTGACAAAGCCGTTTTCCAAGAAACGACGATCCACCTTGTATTTCAATTTCATCTTTTCGAATACATCAATTTTTTAAATAACACCACTATTGTTAATCGTTTTATCGCTCTTCAAGGCTTCTGAAATCGATCGATGTTTTTGCTGTTATCCTTATGGACAAAACAACGTTCGCAGGAAAGAATGCTCGTGCTTTGGTTATTGTTTCGCAATTAAGTTATGCAGTCCTTTGCAAAAGTTAAAAACCACATTTCAACATTCATTTTGATGATACGTTAGCTCAGTTTCTCAGTACGTTAGCTCAGTTGCTTAGCGCACACGCTATCGGTGCGGTAGGTCTGGGGTTCAAATCTCGGGTCGGTCAAATCGGCACAATGTCGCCAACGGCTCGCCACCGTTGCGACGTTCCTTCGGAGCTGTGTAGCCCAGGCGCTAAGCCGCGGAGATGGGCCCCGCCACTCGTTACACGTTTCGGCGTAATACCGCGAGTATAATATGAAAGTTTGATTTAACTTTTTAATAATACAAAACGTAGCAGCAGCAGGTTAGAAACCTACGCGACTCGCAGCGTGAATTCAAGGCTGGAATAAGGTCACGCTGGAACCAACTGCGTTTGACATGCGGCTGCTACCTCTAAAAACGTAAGTTTTGATTGCTCTACTACACATAAAGGTTCAAGATATACGATTCATTTCTTTTTTGGTATTGGGTTTTACTCCATCGGGCAAAATTTTAGTACAACACTCAGGGCCGCATTAAGGCCTAGGGGGGCCCCGGGCTAATTTTCCGGGAGGCCTCATACTTTTTTGTAGAACTAATTTTGATGTTATAGTATCAGAACTTTTTTTGCGTTCGATTTTGCATCTACGTACGGTACGTACTCTAGTTTGAAACCTACGCACGTATTTTGATACATTTTCGTACGTAATTATATCTTATTTCTTTGGCTTTCTTAACCCTATTAAGACTGGGCCTTTTTGATGCCTTAGCTGCGTTTGTCATTTCTATTCAACTTCATATGCCATAGGCTATTATGTTACTAAGTTGCAGCGGCAGCACCATTACTCATAAAAACCTATTTAAGTTGGCTTCTAAAACTAGCTGACCGTCTGACGTATAACCAAGTATTTTATCGATCTGGAACCCAAAATAGGGACGACTGGGAAAATAATTAAACTGCCTGGGTATTATTGAGCTAAAGATAAAACACCTTCCCATCTAACATTGACAGCCTGAAGTGCTAACAATGCTTCATGGCTATCAATGACCATCTTTTTTGTGCCCAAATAAGATTGTGTTGTTTTTATGATGTCGCGATATAGCTTTGACGGTAGGACAAAAAATAATTAACGCAAGACAAATAAAAAACACAAAGCTTAGTTTATGAAGACCAAATAAGACAAAATAAGGACGCAAGCCAAAAATAAGGACATTTCTATAAGGACAAAAATATTTTCCAAGATGAAGACTCTCAAAATAAGGACAAATCTTTGAAATAAAGACGGTATGGAATTCCTGCGTATAACTGCGCGTGAAGAATACTAATTTTTATTAAATTCTAATTCTTAAGAACACTCTATGGTTCCACAGAGCAAGCGTTTACCGGACTACCGGCAAATGTTTTACCTAGAATCGTTTTCACACTTCAACTACTGGCTGTATTTTGTGCTCTATTAAGCGTCACAGTAATAAATTAAAACGACAAACGGCCCAGTACAATGTGACATGACATGGGAGAAAGCTGGAAAAAAGTATTCAAGAAAATCATCAATCCATTTGGCAATAACCGGAACTTAAAAGAACAATTGAAGTTTAAAGAAGGCCTTACTTAAACTCGTAATATATGTCATAAATTTGAACTTTTAGCGATCCGTTTGACAAACCAATTTTGATTCATTTTGCTTGCGGAGTCGCACACCCCTAATGCTTTTGTGCAAAAGCCGTAGTAAACCTACAATCTTCCAAACACCTACTATGTACGACCTCATTCAAAGCAAGGCCCATGAAATAGGAAGTTAATATTGTTGCTATGATAATTATATTTCATAAAATGTGTATTTTAGACAATAGAAAACTTTACACTTTTGTTCATTCAGCAGATCAAAAAAATCGTTTACATACAAACGATTTTGCCTACGGTAGCCTACATTTCAAACAAGAGAGGCGCAATTGGACTCCAACATTTAATTATTGCAACTCGTAAAAACATATTCACAGATTGCGCATAGTTTAAAATTTTGACATTGTGTGGTTACAATCACTTTTATTCACTTCATAATTGAGCTCAGCGGTCATTCAAAATATTTTTGTTTTTTGTTCAGTAAATTCAAGAGCTAATATTGCCCAGTGGTAAGAGCGTCTGCTTCTGGAGCTATATACGGAGTCGGTTTTGATTTCGAATCGGTTCAAACCAGCCTGACCCTCTGCACAAGCGAAGCAGTGCGGAGAACAAGCCGGCAAGTTCACTTCATGTTCCGTTGGGAAGGGCACTTATCGGGATTCTGCCATTTGAGAGAGGTAGAGAGGTGGCCGACAACTCCTAGGCGAGCTTGTTGAACTTTGATCGCTTTCTCGTGGTAGAAGGACAAATATGCATATAAATACGATTCTTCTTTTTCGTGTGGGTGTGATGTTGCATCGGGAAGTAGCATCACTCTAAATAGCTGGGCACGTATTAGACAGCCACCTTGCCAAGCTCTCGTTCACAGTGAACAGACCCCGAATCCCATTTGGATAGCGTTGTATGGGACAGGATATTATAATATGGTTTGCGGTCTGTTTCTCTTCACCACATTCACAGGAGGCCGTGGAAGCCATGCCCCATTTATGCATTGATGACCGAAAGAGGCCAACTCCAGTTCGGAGACGGTTCAGCCGGTCCCACGCGGGTCTGGAAAGCCCCATTCCAGGTGAGAGGGCGTCCACATCATCAAAAAATACATGCAGACGAGAAATGCCCTCTCGCCACCCAATGCTCCACCTGTGGTCCGCCCATCTTGCTGCACTGGTGCCCTGTTCGTTTGTATCTCTGAGCAGTTCCAGAGCACCAGACATAAAGGGGTGTCTTGACTTAAGCTGTCGATGCCTTCCATAAGGAAGGGATGTGAGTCGATCATCGAGTAGAGAACCAGACTCTTGGGCACGACAAGCGAAAGAAAGTGTGGCTCTTTTTCGACGAAGCTCAGTCGGTGTGATGCCTGATAGAACAAATAGGTTGTCCGTTGGTGTGGTGTGCAGGTATCCAGTCACCAGGCGCAAAGCGTCGTTGATGGGATTGTCAATGAGGTGCGTGTGAGCACTTTGGCTCCAAACAGGAGCACAGTACTCTGCAGCAGAGTGGATCAAGGCCAAGGTAGCTATGCGCAACGATCTGGCACCAGCCCCCCAGTTTGATCCTGCCAGGCGTCTCAAAATACCAACGCGTGTTGTTAATTTTTTGCGCAGTGACTTATAGGTGTTAGCGGTATGTAAGCGATTTGTCCAGCTTAACGCCGAGATAAGTTGGCTCAGCAGAGAAGAGCAGGATGCGACCTTCGGCAGCGACCTTAAGCTCACGAGTTGCTTCCTTAATTGTTGTACAGGTGGAAAGCAGCGGTGACCGTCTTGGTGGTACTGAGCTTCAGCTTCCATTTCTGTGAGTACGATGATAGGGTTGTCATGTCCTGTGTGCAGTGGTGGGTACGTTACTTTAGGTAACTTCGTTACAATTACAGTTACTTGGGAAAAAAGTAACTAAATTACAGTTACTGTTTTGAAACACTAACTAGTTACAGTTACTTTCGTTAAACAAAATTTTGACCCTCGTAAATTAAGTTTTCTATCTCTTGTGATTACATTCATCACCTATGCTAATCTTTTCACGTAAACAACAGCATTTTGTCAACTTGTTTATTTACCAAAAATTAACCTTTCAAAAAAGCAAGCATCTCGAAATGCTCGTCGGTCAAACCAGCTCTTTTTGGTGTTAAAATGTCTTTTCCTAAGCTGAACAGTCTTTTGACAGCTGTGCTTGAGGGAAGAGGAGTATTGAACTTACACGTGTGCCGAAACGTAATCCAAACGTAGTCCAGCACACAATTAAGAACAATTACACAATCAATTGTTCTTAATTGGTAAGAACAATTATGGCATAAACTTGCACAATTAAGATCATGCCATAATTATGTGAGCCATTCTCAAATGACGGCTCATCACAAATATCAGTCGTAAATGATCCTACGCTGTTGACGGACATTCAAGCAAACCGCACGTGCACTTAACCCTCCGCCCTTTCCGATTGGGCCAAGCACCAGGCGGGAATGTTGTGAAAACTATTTTGAAAGTCTTTGATATGAATCAACGGAATGAAACCCCAGTCTCCTAGCTACCAAACTGAAGCTCTTCAACTTACTGTTCAGCTATTTTCAAACAAGTTATGCATTTATAATGGCAGTGCCGACGCTAGGCCAACTGAGGCTCCTCCCGAAAATTTCACGTGGGGCCCCCTTTATCCGCAAGCAGAATGAAAGGAATAATGTGGTTTTACACTGAATGCGGTTTTCATCCGATTTTGCATTTTATGAATATTCGACTTATTTGTGCGATGTTTGATGAACGATTCTGACGGATATGAGTCTCGTCAACCTTGCAAGGCTAACGAGACTGATATTATTGTCGCAATATTAATTTCCATGCAAATTTCTCAACTGACGGATACGTTTTTACGCAAAATGCGATTGCTTTCGATTTTGCTTCTACGTAGGCCTACCCCAGTTAGAAATCTAAGCTAGATTGCTTGAAGTGCTAACAATGCTTCATGCCTATCTATACCTTGTTTCTTTGTGTTCCAAATAAGATTGTGTTGCTTTTATGATGTCGCAATACATCTTTGACGGTAAGACAAAAAATAAGGCAAGACGAATAACACAAAGCTTGGTCGATGAAGTCCAAATAAGACAAAATATAGACGCGAGCCAAAAATAAGGACATTTTTTAAAAATAAGGGCAATAAGATTTTCCAAGATTTAGAGTGTAGACTCTCAAAATAAGAACAAATCTTTGAAATACGAACGGTACGGAATCAGTGGCGTAGCAAGAAATTTTAAAAGGGGGGGTGGGGCATAATTTCTACATTTTTTCTAGCGAAGTTTTTTTCAGCAGAACTTATTTGAAGCTGATTGATAAACAAGAAAGGCTTTAGGGGGGTCCAGGGGCATGCTTCCCCGGGAAATTTTTGAAAATTTACATGCTGTGAAGGCTATTTTAGTGCTTTTTAAATATTTTCTGGCAAATTTTGTTTAAATGTTTCGACCCTAATTCTGAGTACTTCGCCAAATACGATGCAATGTTGCTCGCAGATTTTTAATTATGCGAATGTGCGTGCTGAAAACGTAAGGCTAATTGCTAACGAATCAAATCAAAAATCAAATCTTAATTATACTCGCGGTATTACGCCGAAGCGTGTAACGAGTGGCGGGGCCCATCTCCGCGGCTTAGCGCTGGGCTACACAGCTCCGAAGAAACGTCGCAGCGGTGGCGAGCCGTTGGCGACGCTGTGCCGATTTGACCTGTCCGGGAATCGAACCCCCGACCTCCTGCACCGAAAGCGTGCGTTTAGCAACTGAGCTAACGGCCGGTCATTGCTAACGAAGAGATTCGAAATTATGGAAAAATTGTATACATCAAAACATTTCTGAAAATGGCAGGTGGGAGGATGCACACTCGTCATCCTAATCCTCTGGGTCCGCTCCTGGCTATAATCTACAGAAACCATCAAAAGTGTCTGGCATATTTTAGTCACTTGGCACCATTAATTTTGTTCTCTTACTAAACGGCAGAGTCAAGGGGGGGGTTCTCTTACTAAACGGCAGAGTCAAGGGTTCTCTTACTAAACGGCAGAGTCAAGCAATTGTTGCATAACTTTAATAATCCTTTGACGTTGAATTAATCATGATTAATCCAAGCAATTAATTATAGGCATTATATTTTCTGGTATCGCTTACAGGTGTTGCTTTCCCGCATTGAATGTTTTTGCTTAGTGTTTTGTTTTTTATGTAGGCTCATATTTAAGCGTAAGTTGCGTCCCTAGACATGTTGGATTAGTGTTTCTGTGCAGTTCATTGTTCCATAGATGTCAATCGGGCTCGAGCTTTTCGGCTCGGGCCGGGCTTGGATTTTGAAAAATTATCGGGCTTCAATCGGGCTGCACGCCGGAGCGACCGGACAGACTTAGAGCGATAGAAATCATCAATTCAGCAGAATGATTTCTATCGCTTCTAGTCTGCTGAATTGGTGCTTGTTTATTTATAGTTTCGTTTATGTTTTTTGTTTATTCATTTATTTCGTTTATTTATCTTAAGTACGGTTAAGCAAAAATAGTTAAAGGTGTTGTTTTGTGCTTACTTCTTAATTGGACCGTGTTCTTGACTGCATAAACACTGCTTTCTATAACTGCTGGTGAAACTGTGATTAAGTAAAACTCTTTTTTCTATTAAGTACAAGTTCTTCAACATTAAATGTGATGTTTTTGATTTCGGGCTTATGCAAGGGCTCAGACTGGCTGATAAATTTGGATTGGGGTTCGGGCTTGAAAAATCGGGGTCGGGTCGGGTCGGGCACAACATCTTCGGCCCAATGACAACTGCGATTTGCTTAACTTTTCAAAATTGCATAAATTTTATGCCACAGTTTCACCACGTGAAGGGATAGAAGCAAATGTTGGTGCAGCAGCATATTCCTCAGTTTATCCTTTGGATGCAAATAATAGTGGCTTAGCCAGCCACAAATTTGAAGGGTGAGGCAAATTACCAAAAACCGAATATTGCGGTAGGCTATTATAAGAATTCTTTAACACAATACAGATTACGCTTGTCAAAATTGGGGGTAGTGTCCCTATGCCACCCCTGCTGCGCCACTCCAAATACTACATGTAACTCATGCGAAAGAGAGACATCATTCGGATCATCTTTGGCTTGATGCTTAGCTGAGAATTAACCGCATGAAATGGCAGCACGTTTTTTATCTAAGCCATTTTGTTTTTTAGTTGCGGTTTATAGCGCATCTCTAGGCCCAAATGATGACGAAGATTGCGGTGAGTAAATAGTTTTGTAAACGACTGTATGTGGTCCACAACGCTTCGTACGTTTAAGAAAACGAGGCTTGTTTTCACGTTGTGACTGAAAGTTTTTTTTTGTATTTTTGTATTTAGTTGCATATTTATCCTCCTATCACAATAAAGGCCACCAATGCGCTATACGAGCTCGCTTAGGAGTTGCCAGCCATCTGTCTACCACACCGAAATGGAGGAATCCCGCCAAGTGCCTTATCCAACGGCACAACAAGTAAACTTGCCGGCTTGTTCTCCACACTGTTCCTTTAATGCTGATCGTCAAGCAGGGAAGCTGTGAATACCAGTTTTCAAGTCATTGGTTTGACCCGACTCGGAATCAAATTCGAGTCTACAGCTCAAGAGACAGACGCTCCATACCACTTGGCCATCTGAGCTGTTAAATTTGCAATACATGTGATTTCATTTTTTATCTTTGCTTTTAATCGACTAAGCACGTGCGTTGTCAAGCAATTTGACAATTAAGTGAAATAGTTATTCATGGGTATGACCTGCAAGTTGCCACTACTCGGAAACTGTAGCGACAAAAAAGCGTGGTCGTTTCTAAGCGTTAATTGACTTAGCAACTAAACGGCTGCTGAATACGCACAAAGAAAATAGTTTTTCGAGTTGGCAATCGCTTGTCTTCAAAAAAACATTTAACCGTTTCCCTGCGCAATGAAAAAGTTCGTTCATTGTAAGACTTTATCTGATTCTCTTCTTCTTGCCACTTAATTGCAGCCTTTTGAAGCATTTTTGTCATAGTGAAAATAGCTCAATTTTAATTCTGGAATTTAGATTTTAAAGTTACAAGCATGTTTTTGGTTTTAGTGAGCACCTGCTTTTAATTATAAGTTGAAATTGTTGCATAACTTTAATAATCCTTTGACGTTGAATTAATCATGATTAATCCAAGCAATTAATTATAGGCATTATATTTTCTGGTATCGCTTACAGGTGTTGCTTTCCCGCATTGAATGTTTTTGCTTAGTGTTTTGTTTTTTATGTAGGCTCATATTTTATGGCATCTTATGTCGCAAGAAAGTTGCCACACCACGCTTTGTTCAAGCCAATTTGAGTTTTTGTAACATACATGCGGTTGGTCAGACGATGAATGATGCAAATTTGAACGCGACAACACCAATCTTTCCTTGATGCGATATAGCATCAAACACCTTACTACAGCAGTCAAAATCCTCATGACCCGACGAAAAATTGAACTCAAATGTTATTGATATTCTAAGTCAAAATCATGCAAATGATACTTTGTTTTCAGCCTGGATTACAAAAGTCGCTCAAGTTGCACGACACTTGTGGAGTCCACAACCTGCACGGAATGCCCGGTATTTTGTCTGGTGTTGCAGCTGTTATTGTCGCAAGATACACGGCTCAGACCACATTCACGCAAGAAGAGTAAGTTCAGCATTGAATGAGGTGTGCTTCTTCATAAATCATGTTATGAATGTTGTAGGTTTAACTCTTTATTGGCCTTCCCATAAAATTATCTTAAGAGTTTGGTTCAGTTATTTTGCTTTGTCATGGAGTGATAACCCGTGGCGCCTTGTTTCACATTCTTTTCACCTTCGTCGCCGAACTTTATGGATAATTTTTTGTTCTTGTCTCAACTTCCTGGAGTACACTGGCGTCGATCAGGCGGGTACAGGAGGGCGCCGCCTCCTCCGGTCTGCTACTGGTGGGGGCGAAAAATGTCTGGCCCCCTCGGTTTTTCGTCAGGCATTGCGTTGGGTGAAAGCGTGTTAAGATAAAATCATGAAGTAAATTTTGCGGCAGCGTTGAGTACGCATCAAAAAAAATTTGCTATATGCAAATGCCAACTACTGTAGTTGGTGACTTGGCACAAAATTGAACGAGGCAGTGCTTCTGCTAGCGCGGGAGAAGAAATGGAAGTTCGACACCAACGCTTGCTCGAGTTGTCTTTCAAATCGCGTCGCTAGTTTTGTCAGAAAATGCACATGAAGTTGGCCGCGTGGTTGGTGCATTGGGCTCCGGAGCTGGTTTCGTGAGTTCAATACGCAACTATAGGTCATCTTCCATGATGCGCGTAAAGGTAAAGGTACGGGACAAAGGTAAAGGTACGGGTGCAAGCACACACTGTTTAGGCCATTCTCAATTGGCGGCCCATTACAATTTTCAATCACGAATGATTGAACGCTGTTAAGGGACTACATGACGAACAACACATACACAAAACCCTTCGCACTTCCGCTTGTGCCGAGCGCCTGGCGCGAAAGCTGCGAATATCATTTTTAAAGTCTTTAGTATGACCCGACTGGGAATAAAACCCCAGTCTACCGGCTACTAAGTGGACGCTCTTAACCGATACACCAAGCGCCGGTTTGATGTAACTTCATTAACATAAAAACCTAAGCTGCAATTTTTGTGGCTTGGAAAACAAAAAGTTTTGACAGAAAATTATGATACTTAACCATTCCATTAATGACTTGCACACAAAAGCAAAAGTTGTCAGGGTTGTGAAGAATGAAAAAACGTTACAAAACAAAAGGAAGTTGAAACAAAGCCGGTAATTAGCAAAACAATTTTTGTCACGTTGGCTTGCGCTAATAAAATTTCAAGAAAAAAGTTTCAAGAAAATATACGACGTACTAAGCTAGAAAGCTAATGTATTGACGAACTTTTTCAAATCTCCACAAATTGCGCTGCCTACGTATGTAATTGTTGTAGTCATTAAGCATTTTTAGATGCTTTCCATGGCACTCGATTAAATTCCAAGAAGTTGCCAGATGGCTTCGCGTGGTCAATAAACATTAAAATATAACAAGAAAGGGGTAAAAATATCGTCGCTTGTCGGTAGAAGCAGCTTTACATTGACAAAACAATCACGTTAATTCATAAAAGTTTTCAGATAAAGTAGCTACACTATTAAAATTCTTCGACGGTTGTATTGCATATTTGTGATTTTTTCCTGCAAACTTTTGCTTTGAAGGCAGCCGTAAACCGACTATGTTAGTAGACAACAGTGTAAACACAAAAACATTCGTTATTAATGGGAGTATAACAGTGAGATATGATTAGACACCACTAATTAAACTCATAAAACAAAGATTGCATTGATGCATTCTTAGCGAATTATGATTATCTGATGAATATGATGGAAGAAATAAACAAAGACATAACTGTTTTGGTATCTGTCCGTTCATCAACGTTTTCCACCTTCTCAATCTTGAAAAGATGAAATGCATTTTATTTTTCGTTAGCTGCAACGACTTTTTGGCATCATCCATCCCATTCACGTCAACTGCCAGTCATGCTGAGCTACCACCAAAGATTTACTGTAAATGAGTGAATTCACGAACTTGCTAATGCCTAGATCTCTGATCTGAACACTTTCTCTGGCAAGCAACTATTCGCAGAAAGTAAAGTGCAAGCGTTGAATGTGAAGATAAATTTGCGGCAAGACTCCGTCGTGCCGTTGCTGATGATATGAGGTAGAAGAATTTACGTCACGTTATTCAAAATAGTTTTTCAACCTACTGCTAATTCTCTCTTACGACGCTACCAATCACGGCCCCTCAACAGATCAAATTTTTTGCCATGCTGGTTAGAAGATAAAACTATATCTCGTAACGAAATAGAAACTGTGAGTGAGTTTTATGGTGATTGCAATTCTGCGGATATTGTGCGTGAGCGTCAAACTCTTATTTGGTCGGTTAAAGAGATTAAATCGTCCGATTTCAGCAACCAAAATCACCGAAGATACTCGACAAAATCAAGCATTTGCAGTCATGGCACCAAATTTCATCACTGCTTTGAAAACTTATAGGCCTTATTGTTCTTCCCAATTCTGCATGTTAAGCTGAGCTTGTGCTCTACTCTGACGCGGCAACGCTTGAATGCCTTGGCTATTTTGAACACACACCGTAATGACGCTGGCGCTCTTGATTTCAAAGTTGCCGTCAATGAATTTGTGCCTAGAAACTCAAACTCCCCGCAACAAGTTCGGAATGAGTTCGTAAAAGCAATGCAACTTTTCACTGCTTGAGCTATACAACTTCTTTTTGCTGTGCAAGTGCTTTACAAGCACGCGACAAGCGGTAATGCAACGCGCTATTACGTCACGAGCCGCGACATAGTTTCGTGTAGTTGGTACACTGAAAAAGCAAACCCGTTGCAAAAAAATTGTTGCCTGTCGCGCTTCGTTTTATCGTTTGCTGCGGGCAGTAAACGTACTGTAAAGCTGTAAAGCTAACATGTAATTTTTTAGCGTTCACACTTTTCGTTTGATTCACTGTTTTATTTATTGATTGACTGACTTTTTAAATCGTGAATATGATAACCGAAATGCATTTTTTGCAATGTTATTGCTAAAATAAGCGATACGTCAACACGAACTTATACAACGTTATGTCGGTGAGAACACGACGCCACATGTTGTAAAATATCATCATCGCGAGATATTTGCGACCGCGCGACTCGTATAAAAGCCGTAAATACATGCAAACTGGCAACCACAAACTATCACCGCCCATAAACTTCATTTAGCTTCAGACTGCAAAATGGTTTACACAAGCATTTGAATGAATGAACTACTTTAAAAATTCTCGCCTCCCTGGAATTGATTGACTGTCGCAAAAATCGACGCCTGTGCTGGTGTATGAACTTTAAGATTTGCAATTAAGTCAGGAAATGATTCAATTTAGAATGCATTTTGTTTTTGTCACGAAAAATTTTGGGGAATCCCGCTTAGCTCAGCACATTAGCATCGAACCGTTAGGGGTTTACGAGAAGAAGAATAATAAAGAAGTTTTTTCGTACCACAGAGTACAGATTTACTGATGCTAGGGTGCTAAGCCAGATTTATTACTTTTTTGGGTTATATTTTAAAATGGTGCCACGTCAGGCACTGATAGCTGCATCCGCTTAAAAATCTAAAAAAGTGCCTTCCAAAGTTTAATCTTTGAAAATTACATTTTACTCGATTCTCTAACAGAGTGATATTGCAATTCAATTATTCTTTAACATTGCAGGATTGAAAACATTTACCCTGGAATAGCAGAATCTGGAATTCCTTACGATTTCAATCATCAAGCTAACATGCAAATGGCTGCAGTTGCAATCACGTTGGGAATGTCCATTGTTGGTGGCATCCTGACCGGACTATTGTTGAGAATTCCGATATTTTCAAGATCCAAATCAGAAGATTTCTTTGATGATAATAACAATTGGCTGGTAAAGATTAGCTTGATGATGTACTATAAATACGATTCTTCTTTATATATAAATACGATTCTTCTTTTTCGTGTGGGTGTGATGTTGCATCGGGAAGTAGCATCACTCTAAATAGCTGGGCACGTATTAGACAGCCACCTTGCCAAGCTCTCGTTCACAGTGAACAGACCCCGAATCCCATTTGGATAGCGTTGTATGGGACAGGATATTATAATATGGTTTGCGGTCTGTTTCTCTTCACCACATTCACAGGAGGCCGTGGAAGCCATGCCCCATTTATGCATTGATGACCGAAAGAGGCCAACTCCAGTTCGGAGACGGTTCAGCCGGTCCCACGCGGGTCTGGAAAGCCCCATTCCAGGTGAGAGGGCGTCCACATCATCAAAAAATACATGCAGACGAGAAATGCCCTCTCGCCACCCAATGCTCCACCTGTGGTCCGCCCATCTTGCTGCACTGGTGCCCTGTTCGTTTGTATCTCTGAGCAGTTCCAGAGCACCAGACATAAAGGGGTGTCTTGACTTAAGCTGTCGATGCCTTCCATAAGGAAGGGATGTGAGTCGATCATCGAGTAGAGAACCAGACTCTTGGGCACGACAAGCGAAAGAAAGTGTGGCTCTTTTTCGACGAAGCTCAGTCGGTGTGATGCCTGATAGAACAAATAGGTTGTCCGTTGGTGTGGTGTGCAGGTATCCAGTCACCAGGCGCAAAGCGTCGTTGATGGGATTGTCAATGAGGTGCGTGTGAGCACTTTGGCTCCAAACAGGAGCACAGTACTCTGCAGCAGAGTGGATCAAGGCCAAGGTAGCTATGCGCAACGATCTGGCACCAGCCCCCCAGTTTGATCCTGCCAGGCGTCTCAAAATACCAACGCGTGTTGTTAATTTTTTGCGCAGTGACTTATAGGTGTTAGCGGTATGTAAGCGATTTGTCCAGCTTAACGCCGAGATAAGTTGGCTCAGCAGAGAAGAGCAGGATGCGACCTTCGGCAGCGACCTTAAGCTCACGAGTTGCTTCCTTAATTGTTGTACAGGTGGAAAGCAGCGGTGACCGTCTTGGTGGTACTGAGCTTCAGCTTCCATTTCTGTGAGTACGATGATAGGGTTGTCATGTCCTGTGTGCAGTGGTGGGTACGTTACTTTAGGTAACTTCGTTACAATTACAGTTACTTGGGAAAAAAGTAACTAAATTACAGTTACTGTTTTGAAACACTAACTAGTTACAGTTACTTTCGTTAAACAAAATTTTGACCCTCGTAAATTAAGTTTTCTATCTCTTGTGATTACATTCATCACCTATGCTAATCTTTTCACGTAAACAACAGCATTTTGTCAACTTGTTTATTTACCAAAAATTAACCTTTCAAAAAAGCAAGCATCTCGAAATGCTCGTCGGTCAAACCAGCTCTTTTTGGTGTTAAAATGTCTTTTCCTAAGCTGAACAGTCTTTTGACAGCTGTGCTTGAGGGAAGAGGAGTATTGAACTTACACGTGTGCCGAAACGTAATCCAAACGTAGTCCAGCACACAATTAAGAACAATTACACAATCAATTGTTCTTAATTGGTAAGAACAATTATGGCATGAACTTACACAATTAAGATCATGCCATAATTATGTAAGCCATTCTCAAATGACGGCCCATCACAAATATCAGTCGTAAATGATCCTACGCTGTTGACGGACATTCAAGCAAACCGCACGTGCACTTAACCCTCCGCCCTTTCCGATTGGGCCAAGCACCAGGCGGGAATGTTGTGAAAACTATTTTGAAAGTCTTTGATATGAATCAACGGAATGAAACCCCAGTCTCCTAGCTACCAAACTGAAGCTCTTCAACTTACTGTTCAGCTATTTTCAAACAAGTTATGCATTTATAATGGCAGTGCCGACGCTAGGCCAACTGAGGCTCCTCCCGAAAATTTCACGTGGGGCCCCTTTATCCGCAAGCAGAATGAAAGGAATAAGGTGGTTTTACACAGAATGCGGTTTTCACCGGATTTTGCATTTTATGAATATTCGACTTATTCGTGCGATGTTTGATGAACGATTCTGACGGATATGAGTCTCGTCAACCTTGCAAGGCTAACGAGACTAATATTATTGTCGCAACATTAATTTCCATGCAAATTTCTCAACTGACGGATATGTTTTTACGCAAAATGCGATTGCTTTCGATTTTGCTTCTACGTAGGCCTACCCCAGTTAGAAATCTAAGCTAGATCGCTTGAAGTGCTAACAATGCTTCATGCTACCTTGTTTCTTTGTGTTCCAAATAAGATTGTGTTGCTTTTATGATGTCGCAATACATCTTTGACGGTAAGACAAAAAATAAGGCAAGACGAATAACACAAAGCTTGGTCAATGAAGTCCAAATAAGACAAAATATAGACGCGAGCCAAAAATAAGGACATTTTTTAAAAATAAGGGCAATAAGATTTTCCAAGATTTAGAGTGTAGACTCTCAAAATAAGAACAAATCTTTGAAATACGAACGGTACGGAATCAGTGGCGTAGCAAGAAATTTTAAAAGGGGGTGGGGCATAATTTCTACATTTTTTCTAGCGAAGTTTTTTTCAGCAGAACTTATTTGAAGCTGATTGATAAACAAGAAAGGCTTTAGGGGGGTCCAGGGGCATGCTTCCCCGGGAAATTTTTGAAAATTTACATGCTGTGAAGGCTATTTTAGTGCTTTTTAAATATTTTCTGGCAAATTTTGTTTAAATGTTTCGACTCTAATTCTGAGTACTTCGCCAAATATGATGCAATGTTGCTCGCAGATTTTTAATTATGCGAATGTGCGTGCTGAAAACGTAAGGCTAATTGCTAACGAATCAAATCAAAAATCAAATCTTAATTATATTCGCGGTATTACGCCGAAGCGTGTAACGAGTGGCGGGGCCCATCTCCGCGGCTTAGCGCCTGGGCTACACAGCTCCGAAGAAACGTCGCAGCGGTGGCGAGCCGTTGGCGACGCTGTGCCGATTTGACCTGTCCGGGAATCGAACCCCCGACCTCCTGCACCGAAAGCGTGCGTTTAGCAACTGAGCTAACGGCCGGTCATTGCTAACGAAGAGATTCGAAATTATGGAAAAATTGTATACATCAAAACATTTCTGAAAATGGCAGGTGGGAGGATGCACACTCCTCATCCTAATCCTCTAGGTCCGCTCCTGGCCATAATCTACAGAAACCATCAAAAGAGTCTGGCATATTTTAGTCACTTGGCACCATTAATTTTGTTCTCTTACTAAACGGCAGAGTCAAGGGGGGGCGGGGGGTTAGGCACAATGCCCCCCACCTCCCTAAACACGCTCCTGTATGAATCCCTGCGTATAACTGGTTCGTGAAAAATGCTCATTTTTATTAAATTTTAATTCTTAAGAACACGATCTCTGGTGCAACAGAGCAAGCATTTACCGAACTACCGACAAATGTTTTACCTAAAATCGTTTTCGCACTTGAACTACTGGCTGTTTTTTGTGCGTTATTAAGCGTCATAATAATGAATTAAAATTAATGACAAACTGCCCAGCACAGTGTGACATCAAATGGGAAAAGGCAGGAGAAAAGTATCCAAGAAAATCATCAATCCATTTGGCAATAACCGGTGCATAGAAAAACAGTTGAAGTTAAAGTAGGTCTTACTTAAAGTTATAATATGTCATAAATTTGAATTTTTAACGATCCGTTTGACGAACCAATTTTGATCTCTTTGCTTGCGGAGTCGCACACCCATAAAGCTTTAGTGTAAAAACCAGGGTAAACCTGTAAAACCTTCAAGCCTCTAAACACCTACCATTTGCGACTTCATTCGAAGCAAGGCGCATGAAATTGGAAGTTAATATTGTTGCTATAACTTATATTTCATAAAAGGTGTATTTTGACAGTAGAAAATTATGCTTTTGTTCATTCAGCAGATCAAAAAATTGTTCACACACAAGCAATCATGCCTACATTTCAAACAAGAGCCGCACAATTAGAGTCCAACATTGTTCAACCCTTTCTCTTCCTTCCCCCTCCCCCCCCCCGTCGTCAGCACCTTTCTACACACACGCACACAACCGAAATGTTGCATCGTAACACGTATTTAAATCATTTCCTAGTAAAAAAACGCCGCGGTGTTCAGGGCGGGGCCTCTGACCAGGCCTGCTCCCCCCCCCGGCCGGGGGGTTCGGGGGGCAGTTCCGCCGGCCCTGTATAATGGCATTGTTTTCCACTAGGCCTATACAACGACCTTGTGGTGGCCAACTTATCAAACATGGGAAGCTGGTAAATTGCTGCGCTAGTTTTAAATATGATTTCCGTCCCAGTTTTGTTTCTGACATGCCTTTATTTCGTTCAACAGGTTAGAAACATAATATAAAAGAATTGACGTTTCAAGGTACAAAGCACCAGCAGTGAAGTTGAACCGACTCGGCTCGAGCTCAAACAGGAAGTGCTCAAAGTTTTAAAATTCGACTCGATGCAAAAAACACCAAAAATCTGTATCTTTTTCAAACTTGAACCCAAACCCAACCGTGCCTCAACCTAAAACTAAAAACCCAAGCCCACCAACTTGACAAAAACCCAACACCTAAAAAAAACTTGCAACAACCAATAGCTACATTTTGAACCTGTTTTAGATGATATGTTCCTTTACACCAGCGCTTCTCAACCTTTTATGGTTTGTGACTTCCTTCTAATGACTCTCAACACCAGTAGTCCTCTTTTTGGAAATTAAGATTTTGTCGGTATTTTATTCATAGTAGCTGCGCGGCCATCTTCTGATCTTTTGATAAATCTTGCGTCTGTGGCCCCCTCGTTAATTTCTTGTGGGCCTATAAGGGGGCAATGGCCCCCCGATTTCGAATTCCTGATTTAGATCATGCCATAAAAAAGTGAATTTTGTTTTTTAAGAAAGTCTTTTATTTCTTTTTAATACTCGAAAGAGTGTTACGAGTTCGTGAAAGCACCACTACAAATTTAGACGAACAGTTTTGCGATGGTCACTCACTCGCAGCGCTTTCCTCACTCGAGCGAGTCAACGATAACGCTCTTAATACTTCGCCATTGTCACATTGTCAACATAAACAGCCTCTCTCCTCCGCACTAACTTTGCAACACAATTTGAAATGTCATGAATGCCGAGAAGATTCAAACTTTGAATTCATGTATGTTTTTTAGTATATCTTGCAAAACATTAGAACAAGATCGTTTCAACTAGCGGGAAAGAAACATTTTATCGTAGAAAAATATTAGAAGTAGGAAATGTGAAAATAATTTGTGTTTTACATTAAATGTGTAAATTATACACATGTTAAATACTAAAAAAGTAACTGACTTAAGTTTTCGGTTGAACGAAAAACTAGTCAGTTATAAATGCCCGGTAAACGTCAAACTCTTAGGTCTGTTAGGCCTATCCCAACTAAAAAAGGATTTTGCTTGAGCCGAAAATTGTTTAACTGAAAAACCAGCAGTGTGTGAGGGAGACTGCGAAGTGAGTTTGCGCTATGCGACTCAGCAGCCTTCCGGCAATGTTCAATGCAATCGGCTCCAGCCGTGAATCACACCCATCACGAAGAATAAAAACAACTAATTTGCCAATCTGACAGTTGACACTATGAACACTGATAAAAACCAACGTTTCGGTAGTATAAACTACCTGCCTTCGATCAGGGTACCGGTACAATATAAGCAATTAAGACGAGTCGGCACTTAAATACAACAAAGTCACGTGATTAAAACATAAACAAAGTCATGTGATTATTTAAAAGCACCAATAAAATCATCAAATCCATGCAAATCTACACGTCATCGCTACGTCATTGCAACGCCAGAAACCAAACTATCAAAGCTACTATGAAGCTTCTTATGCAGAGCTGGAACGAACAAATGGAGCGAACAAATTTTGATATAACTGAGGAAACGCTACTGAATCTCTGGCATTGAAACTATTGTTTTGCAAATTAATAAAAAACGATTCAAAAAATTTTGTTTAGCGTAATCATTTTCAAGGTCCAGAATTTCAGAATTTTCCCAGTCAATTTCATGTTCCGATTGTATGACGTGTCTTGATAAAGCTGTTGAGTCCCATTTCATAAGTCTGACGTCACGCATATGTTCTTTTTCCTGGTGACAAACCAACGCTTTGTGTTCTCCAATATACTGTTACACTGGCTGCAGTCCGCGCATTTGATTTCATACACTGCGCCCTGGCGATAATCGGCGTCAACCATGTCCTTGTGGGAAAAAAGCAAATTACCAATCTTTTGGGAGGGTTTGAGGACAGTCTTGATGCTATGGGACCTTAGTACAAATTTTAACGATTCCGATAATTTAGGAATATACGGTAAGATTGCCAAGCCACGCACTTCCGTTTGACTTTGTTGCCGATTAACCTTTTTAACTTCCAATTCAATTGTTGCTGTCCAGTTTCCTGACAGTTTCCTGACAGCAACAATTGCATTGGAAGTTAAAAAGGTTAATCGGCAACAAAGTCAAACGGAAGTGCGTGGCTTGGCAATCTTACCGTATATTCCTAAATTATCGGAATCGTTAAAATTTGTACTAAGGTCCCATAGCATCAAGACTGTCCTCAAACCCTCCCAAAAGATTGGTAATTTGCTTTTTTCCCACAAGGACATGGTTGACGCCGATTATCGCCAGGGCGCAGTGTATGAAATCAAATGCGCGGACTGCAGCCAGTGTAACAGTATATTGGAGAACACAAAGCGTTGGTTTGTCACCAGGAAAAAGAACATATGCGTGACGTCAGACTTATGAAATGGGACCCAACAGCTTTATCAAGACACGCCATACAATCGGAACATGAAATTGACTGGGAAAATTCTGAAATTCTGGACCTTGAAAATGATTCTGCGCTGTTTGTTCTTCCGATACGGTAAAAAACGGAGACAGAAAAAATCTACTCTCCAATTTTATTTTTGATGTTTCGCTTGGCAATGAACGCCAAGCTTCATCAGAAAATACAGGGACCTGGGAAGAAAATCAACCCAGGTCGAGAACAGTAAAACGTAGTAGCACTGATTTAACTGAACTGATTAAAAAATTACGAAGTGTAAATTCGATCAACCCGCTTGCGTCACAAAAAGGCGAAATGCGTGAATATTCACGCGGAACTTGAGTTAGCCTAGCTAGCCTAGACTACGATGCCCGGTATACAAGTCCAACAAAATCTTCCCCACAATGCAGTGTTCAACTTGAAAATGATTACGCTGAACAAAATTTTTTGAATCGTTTTTTATTAATTCGCAAAATAATAGTTTCAATGACAGAGATTCAGTAGCGTTTCCTCAGTTAAATCAAAATTTGTTCGCTCCATTTGTTCGTTCCAGCTCTGCATAAGAAGCTTCATAGTAGCTTTGATAGTTTGGTTTCTGGCGTTGCAATGACGTAGCGATGACGTGTAGATTTGCATGGATTTGATGATTTTATTGGTGCTTTTAAATAATCACATGACTTTGTTTATGTTTTAATCACGTGACTTTGTTGCATTTAAGTGCCGACTCGTCTTAATTGCTTATATTGTACCGGTACCCTGATCGAAGGCAGGTAGTTTATACTACCGAAACGTTGGTTTTTATCAGTGTTCTTAGTGTCAGATTGGCAAATTAGTTGTTTTTATTCTTCTACTGGCCGCATCAAAAAATATCATCACAAAGACTTTATCACCAGCGCGGTACCGCTAGGCCATGTTGCTAACAATATTTGATTTCATTTAGGAGGTGTTTGTGTATTGAAAGAGGCCAGATTTAAACTTGACTCAAGTTGCTAATTTGTTTTGATGTACTAGCACCATCTAGTGTTTGAAGTCGATAGGCTTTAGACTTTTTCCGACTTCTTCAGTCAATATGTTTTGTTGCAGAATTTGAAATCCATACCACGTAAAGAAAATGATAAATTTTATGTCATCTCTGCTTGAGCATACTACTTCCGTGGTGAAAAAGTAAAATTTTTTCGAAGTCGTTTTTTAATTATGGTATTGTTTTCATTAAAACAAGATTGTTACCGCTTGTTGGATCCTCAATGGAATCATCAGGATAAGCCTTATTGAGATTGAATTTGCTTTTCAGATAAAGTCTTATTCAAATTGAAATATTTTTACTTTTGTATCAGAAGAATAATATCGCTTGACCAAAAAAGCGCTACAACCTGTTTCGCCGTTGTTGGTTCTTCAGGTAGCATCTTATTCAAATAGAATATGTTTACTTTCATAAAGAAAAAGTTTTATTAAGTTTCATTTAAATGCTATATAACAAAAAAGTGAAACGAAAGAAAAACCTTAATTTTTAAGAGCAAAAAAATCAAATCTTCATTAATGCTGGTGGTATTAGCCTACGCCGAAGCGTGTAACGAGTGGCAGACCCACTTCGGCGCCTTAGTGCCTGGGCAACACAGCTCTGAAGGAACATCGCAGCGGTGGCGAGCCGTTGGCGACAATGTTAGGAAAAGCGATTGCGAAAATTTTTGATTGCTTGTTTGACTATCATAACTTCTTTTTATTCATTTTGCTTTGTTTTAATGCGTTGACAGCTCGCATCGTCTCGGACTACCGCTTTTTAACGTATTGTATTTCAACATAATTATTCGTATTATGATGTCATCATGTGATTGGTTAGGTGGATGTGGAGTAGCAAGATTGTGGAACAGTAATGATCTGATTGGTTAAGTGCTTCTGGAATAACTGAAAACGTTGTTCTGCAAAGCTAACTCGTTTTTATAGATTTTTAATCACCGCTCTACAGTAAAAATGACCGCATTTTCTGCGAATCGCTTTAACATCAAAAAAATGAAATGACAGTTCATAAAAATTTTTCGAAGTTTTGATATGTTATCACTTTCGATGTCTGATCCTTACAGAATAAAACCTTAGGCTGCAAGTTTAGCCTGTAAACCCATGCAGCAAACATTTAATGTTAACAAATCACTGAAATAATCGCGTGTAAAGCTCAAAAAGACAAGCTGTACCATTCTCAATAAACAAAAAAATTAAATGGGGTTTCCACTCCAAGATAACGAAACTAGAGCTGCGAGGTGGCTTCTCAAAACTGACCGAAAAAAATGGTTCTACAGCAAGGAACGAGAGTAACCCCTGGAAACTAAGCAGTTCACCAAAAAGGACGCACAAAGCAAACAAAACGACAAGTTACCGCCAGAAACTTGAGAAATGCGAAAGCTTGAATAGGAGCAAAGATAATTCAGCGAAAAGAAACATTTGGAACAGTGTCTTTCCGTTTTTTAAACCATTTAAAGTTTTCTACTTTTAAAGCAAGATTGCACTTTTCTACTCCAGAGCAGAAACACTGATGCATTTTCATGTGGCTGAGATAACTGTATCATTTTCAGCTTGATATAAACGTATAGTATTGACTTTGCTATCTGTCTAGCTAATGTGCAAGATTCTACTGATGCAGAGTGAGGGTTTCTTATCCTTCAGAATACGCAATTCTACAGGTAGTATATGCAATGTGTTTGAACATAATACAGCCGGACTCAACCAACTGATGGGTAAAAAGAATGCTTAATTTGCCCATTTATTTACGACCGGCCTGTTAGCTCAGTTGTTAAGACATTGTTCTCTACGCGGGAGGTCTGGGGTTAAAACTTCTGGTTGGCCAAATCGATCACAGTGTCACCAATCGGCTCGCCACCGCAGCTACGTGTCTTTGGAGCTGTGTTGCCCAGGCTCAAAGCCGTGGAGATAGCCGCGCCACTCGTTTATGCGCCTCGGCGTAATAACGCGATCTATAACGAAGATTTGATTTTTTTTCTTAATTTAAAGTAATTTGAGGTATAGGTGTCTCGAGCGTTCACTTTACCTCCGAGACCGAGAGGCTAGGTTTGGTTTTCAGTTTGAAGGATTTGAAAAACTAAAACCATCATTTCTACTACTTCAAGCAGCTAAGGATGGTAAATTGGTAAAGCGGTAGGTAGATTTGTGGGTTTAAATTTGTGTTTTTGCTTGTCTATAAGTTAGTGAAACTTTGGAAAGTCAACAAATTATACGTTGTAGCCTTTACTTAAGCACAACCATTGCTTAATGAAAAAAACAAAAAAAGCTTTGTTCTATCAGCGGAGTTGCGACAAATAAAAAGAAGCCGCTGCTCGATTTTGTTAATAATTTGTTTTACGCAATCTGCTCTCTTCCACAGAGTTTTTATTCATACTATCAAATGCAAACTCTACGAAAGATCTCAAGAAAAAACTAACATGCTGAAGAGAGCCATTTTGCATGAAACAGATGGTAGAAAAGGAAGGTTATAGACCATTTTAACCAAACTTGTTTTATCAATTTGCATGTAATTATAAATTCACAATCTCATTTTCCCGGAAAACTGATTGGATATTGACGTTATACAAGCCACGAACTTCGTCTATTGATTAGGAAAATTGCGGAGGGAGTGCGTATTACTAAAACTTGATAAAGTGAAGTGATAAGTGATCTTTGTACCGACTCATGCAGGTTAACTAGTAAGCTAACGAGAACTTTTTCAAAAATTTTGGGTCGAAAGAACTCATTCAGCAACTCAGACGTGAGTAATACGGATTTCAATTCATTTTATGATTTCCGATGGAGCCTTTATTGGTACAAACAGGAAAAGCTTGTTATTGGTTGGTATGAATTTGGTGTGAGAATATTTGGCAGATTATTTCGAAAATTTTTGACTGAGCCTCGACAGTTTTGTGCAAGTTTAAACGATAGAAAAGAAGCTCTTGAGAAGAAATAAAATGAAACTGCCTATTTTGTTTGTTTTATTGTTTTCTATAGGTAAGATTTAGTGTTTATAAATTTTAAGGTGTTTGAAATACTGTAATTATGTTTTTTGAAATTTGTACATTAGGATTACCAAACCGCTGGTCAGGAATTTGGGTTCGGGACATCATTTGTTATTCCTTTATACGCACTGTATATGTTTTATAAAAACTGGGCGGCAAAAAAAGCCCATTCAGTTGCACTATGTTATCTTAGGAACTAGACTGGAAGAAAAAAACTATTGCACCGAATTTTTCGAAAAAACAAGTGTTTTATTGACCTTAAAAAGGTGAATGAACTTGTAATCTACATTTATTTAGCGGTCTTGAAAAATACGAGATTTATTGGACCATCCAACAAATCCTTTGCGCAAATACTACGCAGTCGCCTTATTAGATGACTGTTTCGAACTTGTTACCTGTGATAGAGAAGTTTAACTGTAGGATGAACATGCAACATCCAAAATTTCGTCTAAAACGACCTCCAAAGATTTTTGATTGTGGTACCTAGTAGCCTACCATAAAGCAAAAAATCTTCACGGATAAGTTCATTTAAAGGAGGTTAATACGTTTGCAAACGTCGATCTAGCTAGAGGAAAGCTTGAGTTATCAAATAGTCTCCAAGTGACTTTTACTGAAGTAAAGTGCACGATACGCGTGATGTAAGTTGCAATAACAAGAACAAATTTCAGCCTCCCCTACTTAAAAGTACTTCCAACGCCCCTGGTTATAGTACTATTGTCTGTTAGTAAACATATTCAAAACCGAAATTTCCAATCTGCCGTCGTGAAATCTTAAGCATTTAAATTTGAACTGGAGCCCTTGCTAATGCATTGGGTGTAGCTCGTCGCTTTGCGAAGCGACGCGAATTACAAAGCGAAGCGAATCGCAAAGCGACAAGCTATACGCAATGCGTGAGCAAGGGCTCCAATTCAAATTTAAATGCTTAAGATTTCACGACGGCAGATTGGAAATTTCGGTCTTGAATATGTTTACTAACAGACAATAGTACTATAACCAGGGGCGTTGGAAGTACTTTTAAGTAGGGGAGGCTGAAATTTGTTCTTGTTATTGCAACTTACATCACGCGTATCATGCACTTTACTTCAGTAAAAGTCACTTGGAGACTATTTGATAACTCAAGCTTTCCTCTAGCTAGATCGACGTTTGTAAACGTATTAACCTCCTTTAAATGAACTTATCCGTTCACAAGTTCCTAGTCTCAGGCTCCTAGGCAAGAGCGTATTTAGGGGAGGGGCATTGTGTCATGGCCCCCCTTTTGACTCCGTCTTTTAGTAAAAAAAACAAAACTAATTGTGCCAAGTGACTGAAATATGCCAGACTTTTTTGATGGTTTCTGTAGCTTACGGCCAGGGGCGGATCCAGGGGGGTGTAGGATGAGGGGTATGCATCCACCCACCAGTCATTTTCAAAAATGTTTTTGATGGAGGCCTATACAATTTTTTCATAAGTTTAAACCTCTTCGATAGCAAATAGGCCTTACGCCTTAAGCACGCATAATCGAAAATGTGCGAACAAAATGCATCACATAGGGCGAAGCATTCAGAAGTAGGGTTAAAAATTTTAAACAAAATTTGCCTGAAAATTATTCAAAAAGCACTAAAATAGCCATTAGCCTTCAGCATGCAAATTTTCAAAAAATTTCCGGGGTAGCATGTCCCCGGACCCCTAGAGCTTTTCCTGTTTCTCAATCAGCTTCAAATTGGTTCTGCCAAAAAAAAATACGCTTGAAAAAACGTGGAAATTATGCCCCATCCCTTTTAAAAGTTTTGGCTACGCCACTGCTTCTAAAACAAGCTAGCTCATTCTAATTTGATATCTTGTTGTTTTGCCCAAAAGTTTCTTTTAAAGTTCGAGAAAATGTAACTGTAACATAATAATAAAGCTCTAAGAGCTTTCTACACGAAGGTACCAGGAAATCCAACAATTTTTGCGATTTTGTTCACTTTTGTCATAAAGTTGCATAAGGTAGGACGTTGGGTTGATGGTATCAATGAAGAAAAAAACGAATAACAAGTGATGCCTTAAGCCATCGTTGAAGTGCAATAGGGTGTACTGCAGTTATAAATTTTTGAAAGGGGGGGGGCTGAAAGGGGGCTAAAATTTAAATGGGGGGGCTGAAAAAAATATAGGTGGGGGTTTCAGCCCTTCTCAGCCTCCACCTTCCAAAGCCCTTGACTATAACTGTTATAATTATGACCCAACCCTGTCCACTTGTCCAGTTTTAGCGGTTCCAAAGGACCACGAGCTTTCTCCGTCGCAATCAAATGTTTGATATTACAATCACTTTTCTAATTATGAGATTAAAAATTTGATTATGATGCTGAAAAAGCCACTGGGGATTTGGATTTGGATTTTGAAACTAGACCATATGGACAGGGCGCATCAACCTTACCTTTTATAATTGTAATTGTTAAAATGTCTGAATATTCCTTCTGAAAATTGATGAAAAATTTATTCGAATTTTGTGAATATGTCACGTTTGAATGAAATATTTGTCATGTTGTATTGTTATTAATAAATATTGAATTGAATTTATATTGCTTTGTTTTTAAATTCAGCCACCATTAATGTATTCGAGTATTTTAGTTATTTTGTTTAGCGCAGCGTCGTTAACACATCCTTTTTCTATAGTTTTTTTAAACCGTAATTTAGAAAAGAAATTCGTTTACTATTTTTAGGAAGTTTTTTTTACATCTAGGCTAATTCTAAAGTTAGCTGTAGTCATAATTAATAACTAATTAGTTCGTCAAAATTGTAGACCAAAGGTTCTCAACCGGGAGCCACGAGAATTTAATCATGGGGCCACAGATGCAAAATTTATTAAACTGTAAACGGCAATTAACCATTTAAGACTAGCGGACAGCTGTAGCAACTACAAATGAAACACCGACAGAAAATCTTATTGCGGAGCAGGGGGTCACTGCTGTTGAGAGTCTCGCAAGGGGATCACAAACCACAAATGGTTGAGAACCACTGTTGTAGGCTAAAGCTTGTCTTGAAATTGACTGATTTCAACTTATTAACTTGCAACCATCATCACTAATTTTAAAGCGCAAGTTGCGTCCCTAGACATGTTGGATTAGTGTTTCTGTGCAGTTCATTTGTTCCATAGATGTCAATCGGGCTCGAGCTTTTCGGCTCGCGCCGGGCTTGGATTTTGAAAATTATCGGGCTTCAATCGGGCTGGACGCCGGAGCAACTGGACAGACTTAGAGCGATAGAAATCATCAATTCAGCAGAATGATTTCTATCGCTTCCAGTCTGCTGAATTGGTGCTTGTTTATTTATAGTTTCGTTTCATGTTTTTTGTTTATTCATTTATTTCGTTTATTTATCTTAAGTACGGTTAAGCAAAAATAGTTAAAGGTGTTGTTTTGTGCTTACTTCTTAATTGGACCGTGTTCTTGTCTGCATAAACACTGCTTTCCATAACTGTTGGTGAAACTGTGAATAAGTAAAACTCTTTTTTCTATTAAGTACAAGTTCTTCAACGTTTAATGTGATGCTTTTGATTTCGGGCTTATACAAGGGCTCAGACTGGCTGATAAATTTGGATTGGGGTTCGGGCTTGAAAAATCGGGTTTGGGTCGGGTCGGGCACAACATCTTCGGCCCGATGACAACTGCGATTTGTTTAACTTTTCAAAATTGCATAAATTTTATGCCACAGTTTTACCACGTGAAGGGATAGAAGCAAATGTTGGTGCAGCAGCATATTCCACAGTTTATCAAATAATAGTGGCTTAGCCAGCCACAAATTTGAAGGGTGAGGCAAATTACCAAAAATTGAATATTGCGGTATATTATAAGAATGCTTAAACACAATACAGATTAGGCTTGTCAAAATTGGGGGTAGTGTCCCCATGTCACCCCTGCTGCGCCACTGCAAATACTAAATGTAACTCATGCGAAAGACAGACATCATTCGGATCATCTTTGGCTTGATACTTAGCTGAGAATTAACCGCATGAAATGGTAGCACGTTTTTTATCTAAGCCATTTTGTTTTTTAGTTGCGGTTTATAGCGTATCTCTTGGCCCAAATGATGACGAAGATTGCGGTGAGTAAATAGTTTTGTAAACGACCGTATGTGGTCCACAACGCTTCGTACGTTTAAAAAAACGAGGCTTGTTTTCACGTTGTGACTGAAATTTCTTTTGTTGTATTTTAGTATTTAGTTGCATATTTATCCTCCTATCACCAGAAAGCGACCAATGCGCTATACGAGCTCGCTTAGGAGTTGCCAGCCATCTGTCTACCACACCGAGATGGAGGAATCCCGCCAAGTGCCTTTCCCAACGGCACAACAAGTAAACTTGCCGGCTTGTTCTCCACACTGTCCCTTTAATGCTGAGCGTCAAGCAGGGAAGCTGTGAATACCAATTTCAAAGTCATTGGTTTGACCCGACTCGGAATCAAACCAGAGTCTACAGCTCAAGAGGCAGACGCTCTATACCACTCGGCCATCTGAGCTGTTAAATTGGTTTTCATATTCAATGAAGACATAAAAACTTAAAAAAAAACGGGTTGCCTACCCACACAGTTATATAACACTTAGCTTTAGTTTTTAGTGCACCTTCAAATTTCTATGAATTGGTTTGCATTCTGGGCGACAAAATTGATTTTATTTTTTTCAAGATATTGTCTGAGGTTTGATGATCTTAAGGTTAAAAATGGTTAAATAAGCTGTTGATGTTTTCTTATTATAAAAGTAAGGCAGTGTCTAGAGGACCGGCGGCCTTTTTTTTTTGAACTTGCTCTGTACACACCAACCTCTAAGTTACATTAACTTTAGATTTCTAATCCTATCACCAATATTCCTCTCCCTCTAACTGTACTCTAGTACTTCTAATTCAATGTTTCAAATTACTGCTCATGGCGCCATACCAGCTTGACACCAACGTCATGTAAAGAAACAAACAAGCAGTCCTGTGCAGCAGTGTTTTCAAAATGGAAACCGGTACGGTTCTCTAGACACTACTTAAAAGTGAAATCCTTTGTGTGAATATAGTGCTCTACAAGACGATGATTTAATCAATGCAGTGTAACCGACATTGTTGTGCGCTGTTTGTCTCTGAAGCTACAACAACTGCTCCGATAAATGCTAAAACGGCCAACACAATGATTATTGTCAGTTGATTTCAGTAAATGTGATACAAAACTTTATGTGACCTACCTAAAAATCAAGCACCCTTTTAGTATTTTGAAGGCTTTTTACCAAACCCGGCGCCAGAGCAGTCGACTTAAGGGGGCCAAGCGTTTATCAGGGGAGCCAAAGTTTAAAATTTAGCACAAAAGCCACTGTCTTCAATAAAGAAAACTTATTAATTGGGGAGACCAAGCATACCAGTTGGGGAGGCCAAGCCCCCTTGGCCCCCTTTTGACGCCTGCCCTACTTTTCACCAATAACTTAAAGGTAATTTTTTGGCATAAGGATTGAAAGCTCTAAATGGATGGACCATAGGTTTGGTGCTGGTCAATCCAAGGTGCTTCCACAAACTTACAACTGCTGCTGTGAATTCCATTTGTCATAGCAGCGCTAAGCAAAAAGTCACGCAGCGTGAATTTGTGACGTGCATCTGCTTATCAAGAAAGTCAAGCATTCTGTATTAAATTTTATAAAATCTACCCTCTATGCGCTCATATTGTTGGAAAATATCTGACAAAAACTGATTAATCGTTGGCTAAGTTTTAACATTCTGTGTCTTTAGCTTTGAATGGAGGTAGTGGCTGTGGCAGCGCCAGTGGAAGCGGGAGTGGAAGTGGAAGCGGAAGTGGAAGTGGAAGTATGTTAAAATTCTACTTGACATTTTCAGGGAGCTGTGACTTTCCAAATATTTAATCTACTATGTCAATAAAGAAACGTTTACACTAACTTTAAAATTTTCGCAAATGCAGAGTGGAACTGATTGCTTTCTCGAATTTCACGCTATTTAGTTGGAAGAAAAGCGTTAATTTATACATTTATCAAAACATCCTTTTATTTTCATTTTCAATTTTTCATTCAAAAAATACTTGAGGTTTTGAAGGTTATTTCATGTAAAAAAGAGTGCGTGACTGCGTGTATTCAAATATCAACTCAAATCTTTATTATACCGGTACTCGAGGTAATACGCCGAGGTGTGTAACAAGTAGCGAGGCATGTGTCCGTGACTTTGCGTCTGGCCAGCACTGCTACGAACTCCGAAGAAACGTCGCTGCGTTGGCGAACCGTTGGCGACGCAGTGTCCGATTTGCTCGGCGTGGAATCAACCCAAACCTCCTTCCGGGCGCGCAGCCAGGATTTTGCAATGGGGGGGGGCTGTGTCAGGGATCTGGGGGCTTAGCCTCCAACCGCTGAAAAATTTTGTATTTTTTACCTAAAAAAAGTAAATTTCAGTGCGTTTAATTGTATAATACGCTGTAACAATGTCTTATATATTATGTATTGTAAAACACAAAATCCCTGACATCGTATGATTGATACGCGATATTGAACATACAGCTGTTACAGTATGTTATGCTGCAGATCAGACTATAGTTGCAATATTGGATGTATGATTCGCA
Organism: Trididemnum miniatum; assembly: GCA_964006365.1. Taxonomy (NCBI): domain Eukaryota; kingdom Metazoa; phylum Chordata; class Ascidiacea; order Aplousobranchia; family Didemnidae; genus Trididemnum; species Trididemnum miniatum. Next base: position 32,575,830 of record OZ023231.1, on the reverse strand, counting down.
GCTCGGGTGGAGTGACCGATATGTCCTCGCAGCTGTGAAAACATCACAACAATGAAAAATACACATTATCAAAGTTATACAAAAACAACAAAACTAAACGAACAATTTGCACAGCAAAGAGGTTCGAAACGTTTTGGGCAAAACAAACAATTAATAAATTAACCATGTATCATTACCGCAACCATGTGATGGTTGTACTTAAGTTGTACAAAGCGGTGGGTGTGGGGGAACATACCAGTGGGTGTGGGGGAGCTGAAACTTCTCCAACGCTAGCTGTACGCTGCTGACGATAACGATGGTGCAGCAGTTTGTAAGCACCATCCAAGTTAACAGCAGATAGTTGGCATACCAATAGGGGGTCTGTAGCCCCCCTCCCCCTAGCTACGCTACTGCCTCCCGCACTGGTAGCGAAGTCGTTAACTACTGCGCCGAGGAAGTGGGGTTTTTACCATAAGCATCTAAATCTAACGTTTGAATTTTTAATTCTCGCAATTTTGATAATTTACAGCATCGCATGATGAATTACACTGGGCTTACGTTTCATGGCAAAAGCTCTTCGTGAATAGCTATTCAAACAGAGCGAATATACTTATTTTAGTTCTGTCACATCTTGAAAGTGATAATTCACAGGTTATCAGTATACCTATAAATGAATTTTCTCTAATTAGCTTACTCGGTAAAGTAGATGAATATGTTTCAGCACCGTTTCAACATCATTTTAATAAAAACACATAGCTATTGATGCGGCACAGTAAATCACCAATAAAAGTCTATTTAAAAACCCCGGCCCAACAGGCTGTTTCGCCTTGAGGTTCTTCAGGGGGATTCTAAATCCATCAAAACAAAATCTTATTCAAATGGAATTAGCTTCAAAAGTTTACGATTTTACAGAAGTGTTGACTGCCCATATCTGCTATTCACTTTTCATTATGCTCAGTGTAATTCATAGCAGGGACAAGTAGCTTGCTGGCAGGAGCAGATCCAGAAAATTATGGTGGCGGGCGATGCAGATTTTAATTACTGTAAGTTGAAAGTTAACTAGATACAAAGAGTTCAGACGTTTGAACTCGGAAAAGAGTGTATGTGTTTCATGCCGGAGGTGTATTCAAAATTTTTGTTAGGGGGCACCAAATTTTGACATTTTTTAAGTGTGTCCTTTCCGGCAGAGTTAATTTGGAGCAGTTTGAGGGAAAAAGTTCTAAGAGATCCGGGGGCACGCTCCCCCGAAAATGTTTTGAAATTTTACATCATGCAATGGCTATTTCAGTGCTTTTTGAACAAATTTTTTTAAATTTTGTGCCCCTAGTTCGGAGTCCTTTACCCAGGGCCGGTGCTAGGATTTGCGGAGCCCAATCAGCAATTTGATAGCGGGACCCTTATTCTTTATAGTAAAAGGTATAGGTGTTTATATTTCGTAAAAAAAACATATAAGTACTCGTATAGATAAAAAAAGAATTGCGCATTTAATAATTGCAATAAAACAATTTAAGGTAACCTAATGTGGGATGCGAATAGTTTTACTGTTTTACTTTTAGCATCAAGAAAGGCATATTAGGCCATTGCAAATTTCAGACAAGCATTATGTAGTATCTTGAAAGTTATACCAAAAAGCAATAATTTGCGAATACATTTTTTCAAAATTTGACGCTCTACAACTGCATATAACAGGTATGGGCAACATACGGCCCGCGAGACCATTTTATGTGGCCCGCTGGCACTTACAGAAATATGACCTTATAAAGCGAATCAAGCCGAGCACCTTTTATTTTTGTATAGGACTTTTGAAAAAAGTAGACTTTTTAGCTTTTCACCGCAGGAACGTATTTAGGGGGGGGGGGACATAATTGTGTCATGGCCCACCCTTTTGACTCTGCCTTTAAGTAAAAAAGAACAAAATTAATGGTCCTAAGTGACTGAAATATGCCAGACTCTTTTGATGGTTTCTGTGGCTTATGGCCAGGGGCGGATCCAGGGGGGCTAGGATAAGGAGTATGCATCCTCCCATCAGTCATTTTCAAAAATGTTTTTGATGCATACAATTTTTTCATAATTTTGAATATTCTTCGATAGCAATTACGTCTTAGACAGGCATAATCGAAAATGCGCGAACAAAATGCATCATATTTGGCGAAGCACTCAGAGTTAAGGTCAAATAATTTAAACAAAATTTGCGTGAAAGTTATTTAAAAAGCGCTAAAATAGCCATTACAGCATGTAAATTTTCAAAAATCTTTCGGAGTAGCATGCCCCCCCGGACCCCCCCAGAGCTTTTCTTGTTTCTCAATCAGCTTTAAAGGAGTTCTGCTGAATGAAAAGACGATCAACAAAATGTGGAAATTATGGCCCTCTGTTGAAGTTTTTCGCTACGCCACTGCTTCACCGATATTTTCGGTAGAAAACAGGACATCTGAAGAGTGTGTAGACTTTTTTTTTGCTTTCCAATCAGAGCGACCCTGACAATAGCAGTTGTTGAACATATTGAACTCGATCCATCTAGTAATCCTTCCCGGGAAGGACTTCGTCTTCCCATATATGGCCCGCTGATTAAAAAAGTTGCCCACCCCTGGCATATAATGTATGTCTCAAGCATCGAAAATGGGCCTACAAAAATGCTTCATACTTGGTGAAAAAGTGCAATTATAAAGATGAAAACTAAACAAAAATTTCCTTAAAAGTATTTTCAAAAAGCACTAAAATTGCAATTATTGCCAATGAAAACTTCAAAAAATTTCCGGGAAAGCAAGCCCCGCACCTCCTACAGCCGATTTTGTTCCTAAATTGCTTCAAATTAACTCGATCTGGTGTTGTCACTGGTTGGCGCTGTGCTATTGACTTTGTTACTACACATCTTGAAAGTGCACATGGAGTTGGCCGAGTGGTTGGTGCATTGAGCTCCAAAGCTGGCTTCGCGGGTTCGATGCTCAACTAGGTCATCTCCATGATGCATGTACTTCACTAACACAAAAATTCTAAGCTGCAATTAAGTGGTTTGAAATAAAAAAAACAAACAAAGTATTTCATTACAAAAATTCAGAGTTGGGCAGTACCGCGGGACAAAAACCGCGGTACTGTAACGCGGTACTTTTTTAGTACCGTTGTCGGTACCGTCGATACTTTTTTAAAAATGCACCGTTTTTACTACCGTCGTTACTTTTTAGACGGTTTTACTCGATATTTCGGTAACTTTTTTTGAATAAACAGCAAAAGTGAAAAGTGTTTTGGTATTTTTCGCGAAAAGCATCTTCAAAAAGTATCGCAAAACCATGCTGTTGTAGATCAGTGGTCGGCAACCATCGGGCTGCGGCCCCCTTCCGGATATCCGGCAAGGTAGACTTTCCGGATATCCAGTATGCGGCTATCCGGCAAATTTGCTATCCGGCACATCCCGAGTTGCAAATAACGAAATTTAAAAAAATATTATGAAAAAATTCCCCAATACCAGAGCTGGGCAAACTGCGGGCCGCTTTCAGATCTTTTTTTTTTGTTTCACACCGATTTTCAATGGAAAAGGTTCTGTAAAAATGGTTGAAGACCGCTGGTTTAGACTATGTGGAAAAATTTATTTTTGTGTCATTGAATCAAAGTAAAACTATAGACCTGCAAATTCTGAGAAAAATGCAAATTTTGACTCATCTAAAAGTTCTGAATATGCCGCTACTGATACTCCAACCTTTATTGAAAATGGCATCAAAAATGAAAACATTCTACTTCAATGCAATGATGAAGTTCGCACAGCAAGAAACTTTGCAACATCTTTTCGCATATAGGCCATAAGCTTTTTTACGTACCTAGTATTGTTCGAATGTAGCAAGGTAGCCAGAAAAACAAGGGTGTGACAAACTTTTCTGCTCTCCAGGCCGAGTTTCTGATAATGATAGCCTACTCCTTAGTTATACCTAGCTTCATAACTAATGTAGGAGATCAACAAAAGATGCTGTTGCCATACATGAGAATGCTTGTTTTAGTGAGCGTGCCGCTGTCGCATTGTTGATATAACCGAAGTGTTCGCTTGCAATATCAAGATTCGCGCGTGACTACAACTCAGATCTTACACCAGCACCAGATGCGACAAAAAGCTTCATAAGGTTTTATTTTCGTTCCTTTGCAAGACGTAAACCAAAACAAAAATTAATTTTTAAGAAAAAAGTTTCTTTTAAAAAGTACCGAAAATCGGTACCGAGTAACGATATCGTCGTTACTTTTCAAAAATGTATCGTTATCGGTAACGACGGTACTTTTTTAGCAAAGTATCGGTACCGATATCGTCGTTACTTTTAAAGTACCGAGTGCCCAGCTATGCTAAAATTAATAAACTGATGTATCAGTTTGTTTGGAGTTCAAATGGAAGCGGGTTGGAAGAAACACATTATGTAGCAGCTTTGAGAAAGGTGGGGCAAATATGATTCATCTTCAATCTTAACCTTACTGCATTGCATGCAAAGTATCTATCGTGTTTATTTAATGAATCTTTTTTTCGCAATGGAAATCTATCGAAAGTCCATTTTTTGATCACAGCTTACTGTACGCTGTATTGACTTCCAATTTGAAATTAACATCAAAAGTGATTCAAAAGCTTTTGCCGCTACGATCGTTCACAACATCGTTTTCTGTATTAAAAAACTTTGTGGGTGCTAGTTTTGCTGAAGTGAATATTGAAACACATTTACGGCTTAACAAGTTCGTCAAATACTATGGCAAGTCAATGTTTATAAAAGAATTTTCTGATGCCGGAATTTTAGATGCCCGACATTTAATTGGCCCTAATGGTATTTATAAAACATATGATAATGTGGCAATAGAATACAATTTACTGCCTAACAATCAAAGTTTTGTTCAGTATGTCAAACTAATTTCAGCTATATCCCTCTCGACTGGCAATTTAATTTTAGTTATATTAACCACGGAAGTTCTTATACCGTATTCATGAAGTGGAATTATATGGAATTACAGTATACGGAAAATCTGCAAACTTGTTTTATTGTCACCGTTTTTCAAAATTTGATTCCCCTCCGACTAAACGCCAATCACGCTGGACTAATGAACTAAATTTACCATCTGATAGCGTCAACTGGTTAGATGTATATAAAAGCAATTACTCAGCAACTACCGAAACGAAATTGAGATCATTTCAAGTAAAGTTAAATCTAAGGGCTATTGTGACTAATATTGCATTGCATTGTTTCGATATTGCAGTCTCTGATAAATGCTCGTTTTGTAAGACTGAACGCGAAACTCTTTTACATTTGTTTTGTACTTGTTCTAGTTTGGTTCTTTTTTGGGAAATGTTATAAGTAGGATTGAAACTAAATTGAAGTTGCAGCTTAATTTACAACCGTTTAATCTGTTATTTGGTGTTGAAAAAGATCATGACTACCATTTAATTATTAACTGTTTTTTATTACACGCTCGATTTTTGATCGACAAATGTAAAATTGCCAAGGAAATTTCAAACATATGTAATTCCTTTCGATTTGAAATGCCAAGACATCAAAAAGAGAAATTGCAAAGCACAAATGTAAATTTGATTCGTACACGAAGAAATGGCATATGATTTCCTAACATATTGATAAGCAAGTTATGTTCATGTGAATTTGTTTACTTTTACGTTACAACAATAAAAAATAAAAAAAAAGTTTCTCGAAGCGTTTGGTTTATTAAATAGAGTATATTCGAAAATTCAACTCACGTGCCAATTATCACGATTACTTAGTTTTAGGGGGCTTTGTAATTAAAGAATGTTTTTTGAGGAAAAAAAGTACGCGCGAAGTAAATAAAAGAACGACACAACATAAAAATGATAAATAAAGGAATGAAAGCCTACCGGTACCCAAAAAAGAAAACATACTGTACCACAATTTTGAACATTCAAAAACACGATAATATTTGATGAAGGTCTGCTGATTGTAGTGGAGAGCATGCTTCGTTAGATTTATAAGATGAAACCCCCTGAACCTATCTACAGGTATTTTCTTCCAAACAGCAAACCCACGTGATCAAACAACTGCATAAGTTTGTTTTTTTTTTTTCCTTAATCAATGCTTGGTTTGATCAGCTGCCGAATCGCCGTTTTTTTTTATTTGATTTAGGAGAAAATAGAAATGGTCTATATTATTATACACCGCTTCAAGTTATGCCACTTTCACCTATTTTGTACCTCATAGTGCAGAAAAGGTACCCCATTGGCGCGGGGCCCTTTCAAAGTACGGAGCCAATTGTGACGAAATCGGTCAAATCGGCTTGATGAAACAAATCCTGCTTTCACCGAGTATGATGCACTAAAGCAGGGGTTCTTTACCTTTTTTGTCTCGTTTACCCCTTGCCGAAAAAAGAAGCATAATTTACCCCAGTGTACCACTACTGCTTTTTCATTACTGAAAATTAAAGTTTTCTTTAAATTAATTAAAAAAATTTACCCCTCGGTAGGTAAAGTTTGGTAGGGGGTATATTTACCCGTGGTTAAGAACCCTTGCACCAAAGCGTGCTAAAGGCGAAAGGGTTATTCTTGAAAAGGTTCGAAATTATGGAAAAATTGTATTCATCAAAACCACTGTTGAAAATTGTTGGTGAAAGAATGCATCCCCCACAGCCCACCCACCTCCCCTCTGGATCCGCCCCTGCTTGTTGGTTCTGTTCGGACTGATGGACTCAAAAGACCTCAATATGACGGAGTGGTGCCTCGCGCTACGCTTACAGATCTTACAAAACGGGTTCGATTCACGGCTGGAGCCAATCGATTTTGACATGTGTGCCCGGGTGGCTGCTGAATCAAAGAGCGCAAACTCATTTCGCGATCTCCTTAATTAACGTTAAATTTTTCACTCAATATAGTATGTAAATAATCGTGATTGGTCTTGGTCGTTTTCACTCTTTTTTCAAGACTTACACAGACATTTGTTTGTATCTTGAGCCAATTTCACTGGCCAGTTAGCTCAGTTGCTAAGTGCACGCTATCGGTGCGAGAGATCTGGGGTTCGATTCCCAGGCCGGTCAAATGAGCACAGTGTCGCCAGAGGCTCTCCACCGCTGCGACTTTTTTTCGGAGCTGTGTTGTCCAGGCTCTAAGCCACTCTTTACACGCTTCGGTGTAATACCGCGAGTATAATGAAGACTTGATTTGATTTGTGCCAATTTCTGTAATAAGTTTTGCGTATCGGTAATTCTAAATTACTTAAGTTTGTGCTGGTCCTGCTGGTAACATTATTGATTAACCCGTTAGCTCAGTTGTTAAGTCATTGCTGTTGATGCGGGAGGTCCGGGGTTTAAATCCCGAGTTGGTCAAATCGGAAACAGCGTCGTTAACGGCTCGCCACCGCTGCGACGATTCTTTAGAGCTGGGTTGCCCAGGCACGAAGTCGTGGAGATGGGCCCGACCACTCGTTACACGCTCCGGCGTATTACCACAAGTTTAATGACGATTTGATTTTTGATTTCATATTTTTTATCTTGTTATAGGTGGATCAGGATCTGGATCCGGAAGTGGAAGTGGTTCCGGTAAGTTTTATCCATACAGACTCAATATGCCCCCCTGTTTTAAAATTTCTCGCTACGCCGCTGACTGTGTCAATAACCACGAAGTACATTTTTATATATCGTTACAAAACAGGTTTTTGTTGGTGAGATTCATCATAAAAGTGAAACTTCCTCCCGTTGAAAGCTTCAGCAAAATTGTAAGGTATTTAGGGCCTGTAGTACTATGCCTATGATCTGCTCTTCCCTGTATTACCAGCTGCAGTTGACAATGTCAACTTGACATACGCTTGATTCTTTAATTGTGACAAATTTATGAACTATATGTATTATACCTTGATTCTCTGCAACAATAAATTGATTTACAACTAAAAAGCAGTATCCTTCCTGGCCTACTGGACTCCAGTAATAAATTGATTTCCTTCTCCGCAACAATAAATTGGCTGTTTGGGGCTATTAGCCTTTATCAGCCTTATACCTGAGTGCGGCTGCTGAGGGTTAATAGCCCCAAACAGCGCTGTCCCGCTCTATACGGTTGCGTTATTACTGAGTAGTACTCACTTTTTTTGCAATGTAAACAAACAAACATGAGCATTTATTTTGAAATGGCAATTTCAATCGGTTTTAAAGCATGATAGGCCTACTAACAGAATTAGAGCTCATGTCGGAAAACTGGTTTTAATCGCTTCAAAAAGTTTTTTCTTGCAATTAATTCAATTGATTTTAAAGATATGGGCACAATTTTGATCGAAAAGTTTGATTTTCATTTGACCATTTTCTTTTTCAACGATTTTCAACGATGCATTAAATACCAAGAAGTAACAATATTGAACAGTATCCCATCAGAAATTCCAAATTCTTCAGCAAGATTGTTTAAAAGCAAATACAAAAATTATCTACGACTAAATTATTGCTAAAAACCTTACATCGCTTAGTTGACACTGCGCTGATTCTTTGATTCGAAGAATAAGAAACGACCTTAACTATTTTTTCTCCTGAACTAACCTGGGGGCTGCAGACTTAGAGACCGAAAGGTCAATTCGTTGCCTCCATACTGTTAAGAACTATTTTTTTATTTTTTTAATATTCACTTGTAACCGTAACTTTGTTGTTGTTGACTGTAAAATAAATACTGTGATCAGAGCCGGCGGCAGAGCAGTTGACTTAGGGGGGGGGGCAAGCGTTTATCAGGGATGTCAAAGTTTGAAATTAAGCACAAAAGTCGCAGTTTTCAAAAGAGTAAGCTTGTAGATTGGGGGGCCAAGCATATCAATTGGGGGGGCCAGACCTCCCGCCCTCCCCCCCCTTGGCGCCGGCCCTGACGGTGATTGATTGATTGATTAGGAGTTTCATAAAAGAAGTGAAATCGTCCAGTGCATGAAAAAGTGATTTAACTTTGTGTTCTGCTCTTGTTTGAAAAAGAACTTTGTGTTGGAAGTTTTTGCGGCTCTGTGTTTGATTTTCCTCGAGCTACTTCCAAATAAGCTGCTGTTATAAGCCTCAACTTACCGGTAAAACATCATAAAAGTGCAATAACTGTTTGACTTATTGTTGTTTTTTAGGGTTTTCGGGGTCGAGTGGGGGATCTAGTAAGTAAATGATTTATTAACCACAATTTGCTGTCTGTCTTTCGTACACTCCCTAGTGCATCTGCATGTCGTTAATTCGTAAGACTGTGTCACCACAGTAGGGAGACTACGAGGCGCACAAAACCCACAGCAAAGCCTCCTTTTTACGAGGAAGCTAAGGATTTTGCGTAATGAACTCACCTAGGAGTTGCCGGTCATTTGTCTACCGCTTCAAAATCGGAGAATCCCGTTAAGACCTTTTCTTAACTGCATAACAAGCGTCGAAATTATCAAGGGCAACGATATTTAGTTGTTTTTTTTTGTTGCATTTTACCTTTTGCTTGATTAATACTGTCTGAAAAAGACGTAACATTTTTACTATAAAAGTTTCATAAAATTTGGGATGTCAGAAAACTGTTTCCAGTATTGAGAGGCTTCGAAACAGAGTTTTTAGAACAATCTTCACATTTTCAAAAAAGCGATTCAACTAACTGCATTCTCCTAGTTAACTTATTACTGTGGACAACGCGTGTTCAACGTCAAAAGTGTGAAAGCACCTTTATTTTCTGCTCACAGGTGGATGCGACGGAACCAGCGATGATGAGGATTGCAACTTTCGTTAGGTGAGTCGAGAATGCTTCGACTCGTATTTCGCAAATCATGCGTTATTATAACAAGCGTGTGATGCGCCAAAACGTGGTGCGCGTAAGGGTGGCCCATTTCTGCATGTTAGCACCTAATCACCACTGCCTCGAAGGAAGAATGCTGAAATGATGGCAATCCTTCTTTAAATCTTCGGCCATCTGTCTAACAAGTACTTTAAAATAAGGAAATCTCTGCAAATGCTGGTTCCTTCAGCACAATCAGCCTAACAAGCAAGATTGCCGACTTCTGCAAGTATTGGGAAGCTGTGAATATCAATTCTGAGTTTTGATTTGACCCAACTCGAAATCAAACTTGAGTCTATTGCTTCAGAAGCAGACTGTGTATTTACTCGACAGTCTAATCAGAAGTTAAATCGAGCAAGTTTATTTCGGTGCACAAAATACAAGAACACGCTCAAAATACTGGCATAAAATAAAATGTTGTATTGGCAACAGGTAGCTACGGGCCTGCGAAGGGACCAATGTTGTTTGAATCATGCAGCAATTTCTTGCAGTACCGTACATTTACAATACCACAGTCAGCAAATACTGTCTTTTATAAAAGTAACCAATATCACTTTAAACTGAATTCTTATTGCTTTAATCAGTCAATAAGCAAAATGATCTCAAAATAGTACCGGAAGGTATGCTGAATGCTGTACTTTCCTCGTGGGCCAACGCTAACAGCCTACTGGGGTAGCTGCATCACAGTAACATTTTTCCGTTTCATAATCACTGCCATAGTTTCAACTATGATCTTGAAAATATGATTATAATGCAGAAAGTCCTCACCTTCAAAAATGTCAGCTTAGCCGCATACAGGTCCATGACTTTGTACCGCTTGCCTTTCTGTATCTGATAAATTAGCAAATGTTCAAATACTAAACTCGTTAACTTTGTTACAGATGATGATCAGCCAGTCTGCTTCAAAAGTGTTCAAATAGCAAAACATATTTCAACAATTCATATAAACAATGTTTAATTTGTAATTAACGACTTCAGAAATTTTGACTTTGTCGAGTGATATTGATGTTTGCTTTTTGTCTTGGTATTAAGAAACGGATTGAAACCATTTCGAGCATTTGCTTCATATCTGCTGCAGTTTTTGTTTATAAAATCCCTCGTTTTGCAACATTTTGCTGATGTGGTTTTCTCCTCAGGATATTGCAAACTATCGTTTCCGGTGGTCACCCTTGTAAATATTTATGAATCGTTTCTCTCTTGAACATGTGCCTCAACAGCTGGATTGAGTGAATGATTAATTTTGTTGTAAAATTGTCATCAATAAAACACTTCGTCGTGTTTTCGATGTGATTTTAACCGATACTTCACAAGAATCTTGTTCCGTTGGGCATCCAATTTTCGAATAGTATCGCCAATCGCACAGCGCGTCGTACCAGTAATAGATATCTCATAATTGTCACAGTGTCGGGGCTACTGCTACATCTGTTGGTAATGGAGTTACTCTTGAGACTACGACACGCCCGCAATGACAGTTCATATCTAGTTGCGTATTCACACCACAATTTAAAACATTGCTTTTTATTTAAAAACAAGGAACTGCAAATTTAAAAGACGTTTTTTGCTATTCCGTAACAAAACTTGTTTTATACAAAAAAAATTATGAAAAAAACATCATTTAAAAAAATGTTTTTTTTAATTACAAGTTTTTTTTGTTTACGCTGATGTTGCTACTTTGGTTTTTACACTGCATAAAAGAGGCCAAATGGCATCTAAATCTGGTTGTTATCTTACAGCAGTGGCGTATGACTATAGTTCTGGGGGGCCCCCTTGCGGATGAGTGAAATCAAGATCAATTTTTCAGAAGTTTACTCCAGCTAAGCAACTAGTTGATAACCTTTTTGGCTTTCACTTTTTGATGCAAAGCTCCTGGAGCTAGGATGTGTTGAATCCGGGTTTCCACCGTCGGAATACTGCGGGAGAAGAGACTCCGAATTAAGATGGATGCGGCTGTTGCTGCAGCATCAGGCAATCCAATTGTTGGTATATTAAGCTCAAAAAAGAAGGTTGAGATGTTGTTTTTAACTGCATGATGTTAGCATTGATCCAGCAGCTTTGAACTTATACAGCTCTTTTTTCTAACCATCAAACTAAGAACAGGTTATTATCGAGTGGCGACGTCTGAACAAACTTTTGTATTGAGTAATCAAATCCAACAAGTTGAAGCTCTTAATCAAGACAGATTTTCTATGCTTAAGACAAATCCAGACTCGCTTACGAGTTGCCTTGGCTTCCGAGTTTTCCGTTCGAGTGTTGCTTCTGACTTTCAATTTGCAACTTGTTAGATTCCACCAAGAAAACATAATTATTGTCACAACGAGGTATGGGAGGAGTTGAGCCATCAGCCTTCGCTCCAGACGACTGCGCCATGCTGCCGAACAAAGCTTCATTACCAGTTTATTAGTTGCTAAAGCCCGGAAAATTAGGCCGTGTGTTTTTTAAGGTTTGATTTTGAGGTTGACTTTTTAATTTAGTGTTTGGAATACTATTTACAGTTTTTACTTACGTGATCACCGACACAAAAAACAATTGATTCTCATGCTGTGGGTCCACCTTGACCGCGCTCCACGAAACTGCTTTACCGTAGGCCTAAAGGGCCCACAGCATAACATTAACGAAAAGCCATACGCAACGACAAAGCGGGTAAAAGCAAACTTTTTCCCAATTGTACTTAAATCCTTATTTGCAATCCGTGAAAATTTTTTGCCTTTTTAAAGAGGTTGACAATCTTTTTTTTTTTTTTTTTTCGAAGAAGAATTAGCATGTATTGGACAATATTGCATTATAGCAACGCTAACTCTTCGGAGTCACCACTTGCCACTTAAATTATACCAAATTATCATTCTATTCGCTTGTTTTGTATTAAATCTATGATTGACTATGCTTGTTCAATGCTTTGCTGCTGGGTTTGGCTGATTGTACCACGGATCGGTAAAGCAAAATTTGAAGCTGATGAAATTGTGCAAATATGAAAACAGTCGGAATTTTGTTCACGTTTTCTGTTCCTGCATAATAGAAAGGCTTTTAAACTGGCACCATGCTGGCACACGCTATCAAGCTCTTTGTACTAAACAGCAGACAGCTGTAGCATTCAATATAATTACTGTGTTTGTAATGCTGCATCGGTTGGCAAAAGGCGAGATTGTTGTTTTTTTTTCGTTCAATGAGCAATTGTTTTCATGCAAATGTGGTGATCGTACATAGCACCAGTTTTCAAATGGATTATTTTGTTGCATTATTTTAACCAAAGTCAAAAAAGTCAGGCTGGTGCTGTAAAAACCTAGGGTAAAAACGCTGCTTAACACTGATCTTGTCAATTTTTTTGCCCCTCCCCTGCAAAACTTTCTGCGGACGCCCATGATCTCGGGTGCAATGTCCTCTGATCTCTGGAGCAGTGTCCTAGATATGGCAACGTTGCTTGAAGTTGGGCGCCAGATATGGTGCATACTGTACTATCTGGAAACTGTTTCTAATTAGTATAGTCATGAAGAGATCACAGCAAGTGGGAAACTTTGGAATAAACATTTCGTCATTTAAAACACATCCTTACCAAACTATTCCTCACTAAAAAATAAAAACAAAAAAGAGGCCATAAAAAACAATGGTAAAAAACTGTTTTTGCATCACTGGTCATGAGAAAGCGATCAAAGCGATACAACTAGCTTCTTAGGAGTTGCCAGCCACCTTTACCACTCCAAGATGGGGAAATCCCACTAAGTGCCTTTCTCTGCAGCACAACAAGTACACTTGTAGCAGTTGCTACAACATTCGAACAGACATTGCTTATCACGCTCGCTGCATACAGGAGCCACGCTCCTTGGACTCAGTAGTGTAGCTATAAGGGGGGCTACAGTCCCCCATTGGTATGCCAACTATCTGCTGTACACTTGAATAGGGCTTGCAAACTGCTGCACCATCGTTTTCGTCAATAGCATAACTGGGAAGGGGGCTGAATACTCCCCGCTTATTATATTAGTATGCCAAACTATCTGCTGTAAACTTGGATGGTGCTTGCCAACTGCTGCACCACCTTGATCGAATTAGTGCATATCTTTTACATGTGAGCTAAGAAAAGTCTTTTGAAGCAGCAACCATTGTTACATTAAATTGGTGAGGCATGAGGTTAATTCTCTGCTTTTTCGCCATAGAGCAGCGCTTCCCGATCAGTGGGTAGGAGAGCTCTTAACAGAGGACCGCAAACCATTCTAAAGTTAGAATATTAGAAATTAAGAGTTGGGTTGGCCTAGAGCAGAATTTGATACAATTTCTATTGATGAAAGACTTTTCAGATCTGATATAGAGGGCCCCAGATAAAATTTTTTGTAAAAGTAGAGCGTGGGCAGAAAATGATGGGGAAGCACTGCATTAGAGTCTTATCCAAAATATTTAAACAGCCTGTGATAGACTTTTATCTTTTCACGGTACACACTTCACACTGTGGTCTGCAAACTACTGCGAGTCAATAAGGATGCATCCAATATTGCCCCTGTAGTCTGCTCTGCAGCATAACATAGGCCTACTGCAACAGCTGTATGTTCAATACCGTGAAAAAAATCATACGATGTTAGTGCGGGGTCGTAGCCAGCCTTCATATTTTGGGGGGTTGAATATATTTCAGGGGGGGCTGAAAAAATGAACCTAAATTTTTTTGTGATTTTTTATTTTTATTGCTTCCCAAACCTTTTATGCGAAGAGATTATCACTGACTCTTTGTGGTTTAGCATGGTTCTTCAACGGGGGCAATATCACCCCCAGAGGTTCAATTGTAACAATTTTTGAAATTGGGGGCGGTTTTACTTTTTAGAGGGGTGATTTTAGAATTACCAACGTTGTTAACAATTGATTTCTGAATAGAAAAAAGTCAAATTTATTAGCAACATATTTAGTGATCTTTTAAAAACTTTTACAGATGTATTGCAAATGGCGAAATTTTATAAAAACTTCTTCAACGCCAGGTCAGGGCAAACTATGGCCCGGGGGCCCCATTCAGACCTTTCTTTTTTCTCGTCACTGATTTTCGGTGGAAAAATAGTAGATCTGCAGACGTGTTGACCTTTTTTTGCTCATGAATGCTTTTTGGGGGAATCTGGAAATTGAAACCACACTTTCCAAAAAGAAACAATTGTGTAAAAAAGGTTGAAGACCACAATTTTAAAGGAAAACGCGGCGTAGTTTGCCTATTATTTCCAAAAAGAAACAAACCTACAATCTACAAATAATCTTAATCTTTCTTCTTTTACTTTTCCAGTGTATCACTGAAAAAAGTCTGATACGCTCGTTTATGATTTAACTTTAGTTTAAGCCAGCAGAGTAAGGTTATATGGTGTAATTGGACTTCAGACCATCACATTTGAGTGATAGAGCTCTGAATCCATTGTCTTGCAATAATAGCTGCGGTTGCGTATTAACCAGCGTTTGTGTTTTCATAATAAAAAATTTCGTTAACTGCATTTATGTACGATTACGATTGCACAACACTCAGACATCAGACAACTAAAAAGCAATGTCCTTCCTGGCCTACCGGATGGGAAGTCATGACGACTTTTTTTTTTTTTTGGGGTCAGAGGCTATGACAGCACTCCATCACCAACAGTGCAAAGCACTCCAGTAAATCATACCGTAGAGCGAGACAGCGCTGTTTCTGGCTATTAGCCTTCATCAGCCGCCCTCAGGTAAAAAACATTCATCTTCCGGGACGAATGATCTTGCCAGGATCACTCATCCCTTCGGATAAATATTTCTTAAAGAATTTAACCTTTGTGGTACGCAATCCACTCGTGTGGCTACGTCACCATTCCAGTCAAACTCTTTACGTGGCCAGGGTGAAGAGCAAACAACTAAAAAAAAAAAAAAAGAAAAAGCAATGTCCTTCCTGGCCTACCGGATGGGAAGTCATCCACAATCCGGTGGACCAGGAAGGACATTGCTTTTTAGTTGTTTGCTCTTCACCCTGGCCACGTAAAGAGTTTGACTGGAATGGTGACGTAGCCACACGAGTGGATTGCGTACCACAAAGGTTAAATTCTTTAAGAAATATTTATCCGAAGGGATGAGTGATCCTGGCAAGATCATTCGTCCTGGAAGATGAATGTTTCTTACCTGAGGGCGGCTGATGAAGGCTAATAGCCAGAAACAGCACTGTCTCGCTCTACGGTACTCAGACATCAGTCTGTCTAAGGCAGTGGTTCTCAACCTTTTATATTTAGCGACCCACTTTGCAATCCGACATAACCAAACTACCCCATCGGCAGCGTGGCGCAGTGGTTTGGAGCGTCGTTTTTACGACGACCCTGATCGCAAGGTTAATAGTTCAACTCCAAACCTAGTCTCGTTGTTGCGTCCTTGGATAAGATACTTCATGGCAATTATCTCTGCTTGGAGGAATTAAACAAGCAGCAAATTGAAGCAATTGGCTTCGCCCCCAGACCCCTTGACCGCTTGGTACTCCCGTCACATTAGGCTTGCGGCTGAATTTCCGGTGCACAGAACTAGAACAGAAATGAAAAGTTATTTACAAAGCGTGAAACCATACGACACATGAAATTCAGTTAAAATTCAGTCTTCGATTTTTGCGGGAATATTCATCAATTTTTGTCCAAATCCTAGCTAATATCACGATGAACATATAGCAATGCTAGCCCATTCAATCGAATTTCCTTCATTGTAGAACGAAGATACGTTTTTAAGTATTTCAGTGCACTAAAAGAACGCTGGTTTGTGACTGTGGTAACAGGAAGAGTTGCCATTATTCGAAAGAGTACTTCCAAAGATAGGTACGTTTCCATGTCTTTTGCAAACAAAAAGGCATCTAAAGCTTTGTTGGGAAGTAAATCACTTACATTACGCAACTAGTAAGAGCGCCATCGCAAAAATTCAGCTTCCACAGCTTCAATGCTGTAATTTGGATAAGAAACGTAGAAAAGAACAGCACTTTTTATCGCATCAAAATTAACGTCATGCTTTACGCAAACAGAAGGTATCAAAAACTGCAACTTCATACATTCAACTTGATCCGAAGAAAATCTGTGATTGAGTTGTTCAAGCACTGTGACAGGAAAAGGCAAAAATACTGTTCGCCGGTAAAACTGCACTGGCGAAGTAGCTGGCGGGTTTGCTCGATCAGCTTGCCGATCAATAACTCGAGGCATGGGTATGGATTCTCCGTAGAAATCTTCAGCTTGTCTGAATAATCTTGCGAATGCGTCTTTATTGTTTCGCAGATCCAGTATCAAGTCTTTGCAGCTGTTGATGGCATCCAGAGCCTTTATAATGGTTTCTTGAATGCCCTACAACTTCGTTGCTACTGGTTTCGTAATATTCATTACAGCATTCAAAACTTCCATGCATATTACAAAGTCAGGTGATGTTAATATTTTTAGATGTGACATTGCCTTTCTTATCACTTCTCCGCCTCTTGATTCTGTCAGTTTATTCAGAGCTCCTATTACTGCGGGAAAAATTTCTTTGAAAACGTGGACATCTTCTTGGTTTTTAACCCATCTTGTGGAACAGTCTCGCTTTAAACGAGAGTGCGAACTATTAGGGCAAATAGGCTCAATTTGAGAATGCAATATGGAAAGACATTTGCTTGAGGTAGAAAAAAATATCGATATGCCTTTCATTGTACACATCGCTACCTGGATCTCTCGTATGCTGCACGCTTTAGCAATGCAAAGATTGAGTCGATGAGACACGCAACGGGTGTACAGAGCATGTGGGTATTTATCTCTGATGTGTTTTTGAACTCCATTGCGTTGACCAGACATAGAGGCTGCCCCATCATAGCATTGGCCAAGCATAAAATTTGAATCAATTCCAACGTTTTGAAGAACAGTCAAGAGTTGGGTTGCAATCCCAGAGCCTGATAGATCTGGAGCTTCTACCAATTGCAGTAACCTTTCGTGCAATTTACCACTGTAAACATATCGTAGGCAAACACTTAGTTGTTCCACACCTGAAATGTCAGTCGTTTCATCAGCCGTTAGAGTGAAAAATTTACTTTCATTAACTTCATTTACAACTTTATTTTTAAGAACTATCCCAATCGCAGCAATAAGTTGATTTTGGGAGTTCCAAGATATGTATGTTGCGTTCTGACTACAAGTAGTAATATGCGATTGGATGACCTCGTCGCCACAGTCAGTCATAAAACGAAGAAGAGCTCTGAAATTCCCTTTTTTGTACACTCTTTCATCACTTTTAACCTCTGCCAGTGTTTCAGGGTTACCACTATCTCTATGACCTCTGAGTGGTAAGCCACAACGAGCCAGAAAAACAATTGCTGGCAAATTTCTTTTTAAAACAGCTCGATTTCTATTTTTGACTATCGCAGCGGCTTGGTTTAGTTGGTCGTATGTGTTAGCTTCACCGGCGGCCACCTTTTCAAACTGCATTGCTTTGAAGCAAATGTCTTCATGATATTTCTTCGACAAATGTGCTGTTAAATAACCATCACGACCCGTCAGATGACTGACGTTTTGTAAAGATGTGCTAACCAATCTATTTAATGCAACCCCTCCAGCAGATGCTGTTCCGAAGAGAACACACGGAACGCAGAACAAACCCTTTTTGATTGGAGAATATGAAAAGCAGGAATATTTTCGGAGATATGTTGAGGCCCAAGATATTTCTTCCTTATTTTATTGCCATCTCTGCGTTCGGAATATGGCCAACTATTTTCATCATCAGGCTTCCAACGTTTTTTTAGTAGTTCGAGTTTATCTTGAGAAGTGAGTGATGTCAATGATACTCGAGATCTCGTGACGTGTCCTATATCACTAGTGGATGTCACAAGTTCGTCTGCTGTTATTGATAAAGAAGCATCTGCACCTGCGGTGGGTATTTCCCTTACTTCAGAAATGGGCTTATGTTCTTGAAGTGGACCGCTGGAATCTTGCATAACATGAGTTCCACTTTCAGCTGTGCTTAACGTAGTTGACTTTGCCACAAAAACATCTTGCATTAATTTTTGTCTCTTCATTGCATTAATTTTTATACTGGTATAATTTTCTTAATTTAACTCTATACTGCAATAACAATCAAAGGCAGTCACACTTACGCTACACGCAGTTGATAGACCACTAATAATTTCCAAGCTAGCGATTTATGTCAGGTACCGGTACTGATAAACATTCATATTGTTTGTGCAACGTTTCTGCGAGCAGCTGATGTTACTGATGATTAGCTTAGGTTCAAATTCCTACTGGGTTTACGGCGTTCTGACTGGAATGGCTGACATATTAAAGAGCTGTGTCATAAACGCATAACCGCGTGGGATAGCGTAGTCGTGGTGAACAATATCGCTTCCGGTGCGGAGGGTCACAGGTTTGATTCCCGGCCGGTCAAATTAGACACATTGTTGCCAACGGCTCGCTATTGCTGCACAATTTTTTAAGGTGATCGAAACGCAGAGACGATGTTCTGGTGTACCTACCGCTGTTTTACCATGGCACATCAACTCTGATTTTCCAGTTCACAGCCCAATTCTTTGTTTGTCACATTCTTACATAGTTTGCAATAAACCTTGTCTGGGCTTTTTTGTTCTTGAAGAACACTACCAACCACCAGTGACGATCGGTGGTTCTGTTTTCGAGCTCGAGGTAACGGTTCTCAACTAAATTTGTACAAACTCGTTAATCCAGAGTTTGCAAATATGAATTACCGCTGCTCTTTTTATCAAATGTTTAAAATAAAATCCTTCAGAAATTAGCTCCAATCTAGAACCAAAATTTTAGAATTAGCTCAGTTAGTTCCGATAATTTGGGTTTAAGCCTGCCCATGTAGTATTCCTTTCTGCTCTTCAATCGCTGTTGTTGAAAACGAATATCGCAACAACTCATCTAGCGGTACGATTTACATTTTAACTCTTCCTTTTAAAATAAACCAAAATTGGACAAGGAGACTCTAGGTGTTCTAATATAAATTACCTATGCTCTTTTTATCAAGTGTTAAAACAAATTCTTTATTTAGATCAAAGAAAATTTTAGAGTTACGTTTTTACTACCGCTGTGAAACCTATTTAGGTTTCGGTAGCTACGAAAGTATGATTCACAAATCATCATGAGGTCATAACGATGGGAATGTTATATGCACCATGCCATTCGCTTTTTGCTTGCTACAGTAGGCATCTACGCAAAATTCTCAACAGAATACACTGGGACCTGGATGATGATGTTTGACCAATTGGCGCGTTTGATCGGATGACGTGTCGGTGTGTTTTACAGGATAATGTACAACAACGCCAGGGCCAAAAAAGGGGGGGCATGGAACCGTGGCCCTTCCCCCCTGCGTGCGCCTATGTCGGCCAGCTCCCTTTCTCTGTAACACACTACCAGTCTCCATAAACTTTTCATGCCATGCTCGAATGGTAGATCGTGCAGGTGGCTTTCTTCCGTACTTGCGTGTAAAGTTTCGCTGTGCTTGGATGACTGACTTTGTCTGTATAAACCCAGGGCGGTTGAGAGCCAAGCCCGGGCCAGGTATCAAAATAAAACCGGGCCTCCTGCAAAAATGACAAAAACAATGGTACGCTAAAAATGGTCAAAAGGATGAATTGCCAGAAAATCCACTTTGTTATATCGAAATCGATTAACAACCAAAAAAAGTCAATGATACTCTTAATCGGTTGATGCTTAGTCTATAGGTACCGGTATCCGAGCTAAAATATATCACTTAGCTAACTCACAGCACAACGATATGTTAAACCTTTAGTAGCCCCTGTTGGTCCACAAAAAAATTGGACCATACGTAACTGATTAGACCATTAGAAATGGAAGCAATCTGTTCCGATATTGCTCAGGTATGCAAAGTACATTACGCTGTAAATACAATTTCCATTAGCAGCTTTTGCAACCATAAACATTAACATTTAACAGCACTTCCTTTAATGGTGTTAGCATCTGTCCATGCCTAATGCGTGGCAAAAAGCACTAAGACTTACATGATGTGTGTCTGGTACAGATGGGCAGATTTTAGAACAGTTGCCACAATGCTGGAATTTGTTAATGTATGGTATTACAACCAGCTTTAATTTATTAACAGTATGATAGCATATGCAGTACTTTTACAACAGTGAGCAACATAATTGTCTCTACTTAGGCTTATATACAGCCCACTTTAGTATGCATCTGCAAATTTTGAAAGAAGATAAATACTGCTCATTGCAATAAATGACATTTCAGAAAAAAAAAAGAAAAATGAAAAAACTTTTCTGGAGTTCGATGCATAACAGCTTAACCAAAAGTTGTTATCTACGCAGGTTTAAACTTTACAAGCTAGTACTAGTCTGCAATGGCACATACTTATGCTTTACGTTGACGTGATATATACATGAAACTTCAGCTTGCATTTTAATTTATTCACATGTGTCAATAATAAACACTCAAGACATGAAAAAATTAAAAGTTGGTGTTTCTGTTACAGAAACTGTATAACACTAACTACATATGACTTGAATCCATTAAGCACACCACTGAGCCACTGATAACAATTGCAGAAATTGTAGCAAATCATTTGTGCTTATGATATTTCACAACCTAGAACTTGTCTACAAATCTGCAATGGCACATTCCTATGCTTTACGTTAACATAATATATGAATGTAATACAGTACATGAAACTTCAGCTTGCATTTTCATTACCGCACATATGTCAATAACAAACACTCAAAAAATGAAAAATCACTGGTTCTACTGCAGAAACTATATAACACTGACTACATGTCACTTGAATCGGTTAAGCACATCACTGAACCACTGCTGCTCAAAATTGCAGAAGTTGTAGTAATAATTTTGACATTGTCATCTAAATGTAAAATTTTTGCAATCCAATAAGGGTAGTAATTCTGCTCAGCTAATGAACTAGCTCACATAATCAACAAACTGCCTAAAACAAAAATTACCAGTTCTGCATAATTGCGTAAACAAAAATAACACAACGAACTGAATACTGTTTTGGCACAAAGCTTACTACCAATTTTAAACATTCCAGAAATTGTAGCTACCATATATGCTGTATATGTTTGTGCAATAACAACAATGCTACAAACTTTTTTTTCCAACTCCTTCAGTTTTACTCACTATTGCATTTTCAAAAACTTTGCAATCGGTAAAACTCTTGGTGCTTGAAACAAGTAAGCTGGAGAATAGTTACAGATACTCCAAGATGATGAATTAGTAGAACTTGGCAAGCCTTTTTTTTTTTAAACAAAAATTTCATAGTAAGTCAGCCGTATATACATAAAGGAATATGACCAAGCCGGGTCTTGTCTAGAGCAAGCCGTCCGCGTTTAGAATAACTCGTTTACGTAAGGCGACAAAAGACGCGGACGGCTCATTCTAGATGAGACCCACTGGGCCTACTACGCATTTTTTATTATGTCATGGAATTCTTTGATCTGCTGTAGTTAAATTGTCATGACAGCTGAAAAGCCATTTGGTACTAAGAGTTGGGCATTGTTAAGAGCACTTCATACGCTATTTATGGGCTATCTATCCAGCAATCAAATTCAAATCCTGATTGAATAAATTAATGATCTTCACATAACGCAAACTCCAAAATGACTAATCAAATTTAGAGTTGATCAAATCTTTCTGTTTGTCGTTTTTTTTCTAACTATTTTAATGACTTACTGGTATGTGTTGTTAGTAGTTATGCAAGTTAGCAATAATACATCTAATATCAATAGCAGCGACACTCCGGTATATCACACTAAGCCTCAGGTGGTGACTTTTCTCGGTAGGTTGTTTTAGCTGTTACAATGCACTCTTACAACCAGGTAGGGTATTACCAGCAGGTGATAGTTAGGGGTGACTTTGCCTGCCTTCATTCAGTCTATAGAGTTACTCTTTCAAACTTGTACCGGTAAGCCAATTTTTACACGCGGCATTCCCAAAATTACGGGCCCGGTAGCAAAAGTACCTGCTGGACCCCGCTCTCAACGGCCCTGTATAAACCAGGAAACACACTGGGCCTTTTTCTGCGGTGCGCTCATTTTCATGAACTGTACTTTCGCTACTTTTTAAAAATATTCGGCGTAATCACTAAACAGGTTGTAATTTTTGAACCTATTATTTCCACTACTACCTGTTAAGAATAAAAAAAACTTGAAGCATTGTCCTTCACCATGAAACAAACCGATTGAAAATATCTTAAGAAATAAGACTGTGGTGCATTTTTGAATTTGTTGCGATAATTTATGGACACCCTGTATACCTTCTTTCGATATAAAGCATTGTAGTGAGTTTAGAAAAGTTACATTGGTGACTTACCGACAGTACTGCACAAGAAAGGTATTCAGAGTCAGAGCAAGCTACTTCTTCTTCGGGTTCCTCTAATCAACGAGTCTCAGCAGTTTCCGTGAAAATTCCACCTTTTTGGTCAATGACCCAGCTTTTTGGGTTTCACAAGTCGAGAAGCAGTTTACTTTTTACTTAGTCGGCAGCGTGGCGCAGTGGTTCGGAGCGTCGTTTTTACGACGAACATGATCGCAAGGTTAATGGTTCAACTCCCAACCTAGTCTCGTTGTTGCGTCCTTGGATAACATGCTTCACGATGATTATCTCTGCTTGGTGGAATCCGGCAAGCAGCAAATTAAAGAAGTCAAAAGAAAATTCAACTGGAAAATTTGGAAACAAGGGCAACTCCTAAGCGAGTCTGGATTCGTCCTACGCATAGCGCCTCCGCCGCTTTCTCGTGATAGGAGGATAAAGATGAAGAAATCAATCAAGAAATCAAAACTTTGAAAAGCATTACTTTTCAACTTACAAAACTCCACGACATGGTTTCCTCATTGGAGATTGCGCTGCACAGTACGCACACTAATTCTCAACCCGCCAGCTGCTGATCCTTGAGATGCTCTTAAAACAGTTTTTCTTCAATCTTTTACTCCTTCTGATCAAAGCAGATTGCAGCAATTGTTCAGTACGGACTCATTATAGGAGATATGAAACCCAGTGAATTATACCTTCGCATGCAGCGCTTGCTTGGTAATTCGGTAGTTGACGAGACTATTCTCAGGAATCTTTTTCTTTTACGCTTGCCTGTTCTTACCTGCACTTCTTTAGCAGCCATGCAAGGCAAGCCACTGTCGCAAATAGTTCAAATTGCTGATACATTAGTTAAAATAGTTCTTCCATCTATCGCAGCTCTTAGGCCAGCTCCGCGCACTCAACCTACCTGCGAAAGTTGCACGCGTTTGACACGCGAATTGGAACATATTCAGTCTAAACTCCTTGCGCTCGAAGACGCTGTCAAGCCCCAAACCCAGCGCCGACCTGCCAGAGCACGTTCAAGTTTTCGTCAAACTAGCACGCCAACCATTAGTGGCGAATGTTGCTGGCATACCGCCCAGCCGCCTTCTTCATGTCACAGACAAATCATCCAACCTTTCTTTTTTGTTGATACTGGTGCTGCTGTCAGCATTTTGCCCAAGTCGTCTTGTAGGCCTACAGGTTATAAACCTTATTAAAGCGACAGACCTCTGCACGCAGTCAATCACTCTTCTATTCCTACTATTAATGAAAAGTCAGTATTGCTTAATCTAAGTCTGCGCATCTAGCTTTTCGTTGGGTTTTTATAGTAGCAGCAGCGTCTTTTCCTATTTTAGGAGCAGATTTTTTGCACCATTTCAATCTCAGTCTTGACCTACGTCAACAGCGTCTAATTGACAACCCTACCAATTGTTCTACTGTTGTTTCCGTCGTTTCTGCTTCTGCTCTTTCTCCTTCTTTTCTTCCTCTCATCGCTGCAAACACTTCCGACTCTTATACCAGTCTTCAAAAAAAATTTTATATCACTCAACCACATCATCAAGAACATCCCATCACGCACAATGTGACACAACACATCACTACTACACTGTAAAAAATTTTGGGTAATCGCATTGCCCAATTTTGGGCAAATGTATGCATTACCCAAAAAAAACGGTCAAAAACCCAATTTTTTTTGGGTATGATAAGCAAAAACCCAAAGTCGATTTTGGGTTCTGCATGACCCAAAGCACAACATTGGGTATAAGCAATTGTGTCCCAAGTAAACTGGGTTAAAAACTGTATACCCAAAAATAAATTTTGGGTAATCGTTTTTGCAAATATTAATTTGGGTAATGTGGTAGCAAACCCAAATTAAATTTTTGGGGGAGTGTTATGACTATTGTTTTGGGTCAATGGATTTTAAACCCATTAATTTTTTTTGGGAAATAATTCCTGAAATAATAACTTGTGTATATTGTTTTTAAAGCCAAAAAATTTTTTGGGAAAATGTTAAATAACTTATTTTGGGAAAGTGAATTTTAAAACTAAGATTTTTGGGGAAAATTTTTAGATAATAGATTGGTTTTAAACTCAAAAAACGGGTTGCACTTTAAGCAATTCTTAGTTTAGGAAACATTGAGTGCAAAACCCAATTGTTTCATATAGCACTCGATGAGTTTTCATACGGCCCACGTTTGTTGCTGCTAAATGTATTATTTTTGGCCTACAAGAGCACATGTAAAGTTAGATAGCCTGTCCAATCTAACTGGAGGTTGCTTTTTTACGCTGTAAATGCGACAAGACTATCTGATTGAGACGACAAAAACCGGCGAGAAAAGTTTAAATTATTATTACGTCATAATTGCAACAGAAACCATTTTTGTTACGAAGAGCAGCAAAACACATAGAACCACAAAAGACTATTAGCCTTCGGGTACTTTACATTATGAAATTTGTTCCTCTTGGAGAAAACTTTGGCGCCCCTGGTCTAAGGCCAACCACCAAAAACCTTACATGCTTTATCTAAGTTGATCACTTGGTCTGTAGGATAATCGAGCCGTCTAAAAATTTTCTGAGGTTATCTGCGTGTTTGGCAGATATTGGAGCTGGGCAAGCCATCTTAAATTTTTATAGCATTTATCTACGGGCATTGGTAAATGTTGCTACATTAGCAAAACGGAAAGCCGGAAGCCATAGTAGTCTGCGATTTATTGCTTTTCAAGGCCTTACCACGCGCATACGCTTAAATTTTGCTTAGACGTAAATGCTAAGCATTATAAACTAGCATTTGTGTAGCTGTTTTGCTTGATGAGACAGAATGCGTCATCTACCCCAAATTGATATAGGCCTAGTTAAATTTTGCAGTATATTTCCACTTGAAATAAAACCGATGACAACCCCAATTTCACAAGTCATTTAAAAGCTATTGTTGTCTTTTTTCTCACTACTTATGCTATAGCAATTTTAAGTTACATACCTGTGTCTAGTCATTTTAATTTCAAGTTCAACATTATTATGATAGACAGTTGCGCAAGCGGCTAACCTTCACTCTACCGCATAAACCAAACAACCTAAGCTTTCAACTTGCAGTATACCATCGTTTGTCAGCGTAATTTATTAATTTTGCTGGCAGACTTTAATAATAATTAAATGTGCATGATGTAATTCATCATTCTAATAAAATAGCACTTTTCAGAAATTAATTAAATTTTACTTTACGCTTCAATAAACTTTACGGTTTAGTGATCACTGATCAGCGCAATCAGTGAGCGCCAAAATAATCGAAATTCGAATTAAATGATGCGTCGGAACTGAAGCTGCTGCTTCTTGCTGGAGTAAAAAGCTAATTTAAAATCTAAAGGTTCCGGTAACGATTTAGGTAGGCTATGTAGACACAATGATTTTAAAGTTATCTGCAGATTCATGTGTTCAACTTGCTGAAGTGAGCTATCATAGTATGCAGTATCTACAGATTTGGAAATGCTGCGAAGACCACAAGTACTAGTAGTCCGCAGGTCTTTTTATTACTAGCTACTAGACTTAAGACCTAGCTGCCTAGTCAGATGTCAGTAAGTTACTGGTTGCGCATGCTTCTTTTAGGTCTGCTAATGGCGGGATAGAGAATTAAAACAACTTGTTTTTTGACGAACTTTTAAATAATTTGAATTTGGAAAAGCTTATCAGAAGGCAAAAAAAATTTCAAGGTCTACTGGTACTGACCCTTTTCAGTGATTCTTAACTCCCAGAGTGCACTAGTACAGGTACGGAGGAATGGTAGAACTGGAGATTGGAGTGACTACAGTTCAAATTTAGAGTTGTTAAGCTGGGTTTACATAAGCTAAAAAAATAGTGCAAAACGGTGAGAAGCTGAGCTTTTATTTTATAGGCCTAATGTCATGCAACTTGGCTTTGCTAGTTGAGCAAAGTGGAGCCAAGCTTCATTGCAAGCTTCAAAGAACAAACAAAGCTCAGCTCTGCTCCATTGACGTTTTTTTGTTCGTGTAAACCCACTATTGGTAGTTGCAAGTTGGACCATTAGAGGTTGGAGTTGATAAGAGTTTTGGGGAAATCTGAAGCCGAGTTGATCTGAGAAAAATGAGTCAATCTAAATGAGCCTCCATGTGGAGAAAACCGATTTGGAAATGACACTGCTGCCACTTCCCAATTTTATGTTAAAGTACCACAATACCCATTACACTGATACTGGTATGGATCTTGCTTATCCAAAGTGTTGACTGGATATATAAGCAATCAACTAGCTTGCAATGTACATTTATTGATGTAAAAACATAAAAAATTTCAGAATTAGAGAATGGGCCTAGCAGTCATGTTATATAGCTGATGCTTCATGCTGTTAATGTGATGTATGTACAACTACTGTGTCGAATTGTCACTGAAGTTTCTGATCATCAATTCATCATAACATGTATTTACCTTTGTGTGTGAAACCAAAACAGACATGCAACGAATCAAGGTAAGTGACTGATAAACAGTAAACATTATGCATGTTGTGTTGTAAATGCTAAGGCATTATGTAATGCTTCACACTAATAACTGATTGTATATGATACCCAGTTTTGTTAGGCATCCATGTGGCAGTGATAAACATTTAAATTGTTTTGTGAAACAGTCAAAAATGTGCCATCATATATTTAAAATATTGACAGAAGAGCAGTTCAAACTTTTTCTCGATATGCCATGCACATCAATACGAATATGAGTATGTTACCAATCAAGTGCATTGTGATTATTCTACTTCATACTGCTATTTATAAATTTTTGCCTACCTAAGGCGCTTTAACCAATAGGCCCGGTATGCAACTCATAGAAAGTGACACGTGATTATGTAGTGAGTGGTTTCATGATTTTACGTATGCAATAAGCAGTAAAATCAAAGAACTTGGTGCAAAAAATATGGCTTGACATGCACTGCATTGCTCCCTGCAGCTGTGTGTTAGAAACTTGTTATGATAGTATACTACTCTTTTAGTTTTATTATGTAAAGTTAAAGCAGTGGTTATGACACATGGGCAACATGCATGTAAAATAATTCACAGTGGATTATTTTTGCATCAACCTCTTTGTTTCATGAAAATCAGCAAACTTATTTTGTGACAATTACAGGTCAGCATAATTTGATGCTAGTCAAGCTGTTGCATGTTGTTTTCTGTGTCTTTGATAAAAAATTATTATTAAATCAAGTAATGTGGCGTTAATGAACGTTGTTGATTGGAAATTTGAAATAATGTTTAAAATTTGAAAAGGCTATAGACTGGCTAAATTTTTTGTAGCTGTTGTTCCTGTTACTAAAAATGATCAAACCTCAATTAGCAGTTTTTATCCAATGGTTTTTATTGGGTAAAGAAATTAAAAATGTAATTCCACATAAGCAAGCCTGCTCCAAGCAAGTGGTTTATTGCTAAACGTTTTTGTGAAGTTTCAGAAATTGATTGTTTGGTACAGTTAAACATAAATGATAATTATTTAGTTGGGATGCAAAGGTGTGAACAACCTAAAGACTGCCATGGTAGCCCATGCTGAGGTTTTTATGTGCTTAACGCTAAGAAAGCATAAATTATAAAGCGCTAGAGTCCTTGTTTGCTTGTCTGTTATTTAAGACAAACTCTATGGCATTGGTTTACTTGCCTGTCTATAACGCGCAAAAGGTTTTCATCAACGCATAAAACTGTTCAGTTCCAAAAGACCTGTTCGCACTGTAGATAGGAGTAAATAATAATTTGGTTTGAAACGCTATATGTCTTGTTATTACCATATTGCTTCACGCTACAATAAAACCGAATTGTCTCTTTTGTTCTATATCTAAGACACCCCATCACTCGAACTGCTGAAGATTTGACCTTAAATGAAAGCCTACCAAAGCAGATACGCGGGCTCTCCAGTTTGCTTTTTCTTACCCAGTCATTCCAAACTGTTTTTCATAGTTGAAATTTAACAAAAGCACTGCTGGACATAAGCCCAAGTTTAAACGGTTTCTCTCAAATACTGCAATTTATATAATCTGATGGAAATTTTCATTTTCATCATGCGCTCTTCTGGCTCATTATTTATATACAATATTTGGGCTTACAATTGCTCCATCTTTTTAGGGAATTCTGCGAAGAATGTGCATCGAAACACTAAATTCTGCCGACAGTTGATGCTATCTAATGCGTCCTGAATAGCACAAAAGGCTTGAATGAAAGCGAACGGAAAAAACAATTGAGACAAATGGTAAAATAAAAACTTCTCAGATGCATAATATGCAAAAACAGACGTTTTAGGGGGAAAACTTTGAACTGATAACTTGTCGAATTTATTCCAAAGAAGTGTGTTACTGCTTACCGATTGTATAACATTTGCACTAAACATTGTTTGCCCGTCTTTGTTTCCTGTGTTCTATTCTAACGTATGGGTGTCATGTTTTTTTAGCCTATTTTGTTTGGTTAGTTTTTATGCAACATCATGACTGTGGCTGGTTACTTATTGACATAATTTTGCTTCAGCGGAATATCTGACTGACATAACGTAAATATATTTAGGCATAGTCGAAACCTTCGTGACACAAGCTCTTGGTTATGGTTGAGAGCTACTGTAATTGCCTTTTAACATCTTGTTAAACTTGATTGCTGCTAACCTTGTTTTTGTGAGCGCACAATAATTTGCACTTAAAGTGCACAGTAAATTGTTGAAATATAACAGGGTAAATGGTAGGCCTTGAAGACTTACTAAATAAACGCTGTAAAAACCAATTCTACGACTAGTTTCGCGGTTTGACCGCTCATCAGGTAGACTCAGGTTTTGAACCCGGGACCTAGTGATTGAGAGCGTTACCTCTCCAACCACTCTGCCACCGAGCTTACAGCGTTTTCAATGCAATTTTCAGCTATACATACTCAAGCCCCTGCAACTGCAGGCTTAGCATTGAGCAGTTAGCCTAGTTGGCATGTATCGGCAATGGCAGGCCTGATTTTACAAGTAATGAATGAAGAGGAGCCGATGTAAGTCTATATATATGAAATATAACAGGGTAAATGGTAGGCCTTGAAGACTTACTAAATAAACGCTGTAAAAACCAATTCTACGACTAGTTTCGCGGTTTGACCGCTCATCAGGTAGACTCAGGTTTTGAACCCGGGACCTAGTGATTGAGAGCGTTACCTCTCCAACCTGAGTCTCAATCACTACCTCTCAATCACTAGGTCCCGGGTTCAAAACCTGAGTCTGCCTGATGAGCGGTCAAACCGCGAAACTAGTCGTAGAATTGGTTTTTACAGCGTTTATTTAGTAAGTTATATTTCATATATATAGACTTACATCGGCTCCTCTTCATTCATTACTAGTAAATTGTTGATAATAACTGAAATTAATTAATTTTATGTATCATAATACTTCATTATTTTGTATCTTTGCAAAAGCATTATTTTGTAGTGTCTCTGCGTATGCACTTCATTTTTTATTCTTTGAGTAGCATACTGTAACTGCTTCGTATCTATGATTGTTTATTTTTTTACATACATTTGTGAGTTAAAAATGCTTGGGTTTGCATATGGTTGTGGCAGATTTCTATTTGTGCTTGCAGGAATTGGTTACTTGCAATTCTCATTTAAATTGAGTTCATAATCGCATAATATTTACATCGTTTGGATCAGTTTTATTGATAATCGCTTCATATGTGAACCTAAACATGTTCAAATAATCAATGCTGTTATTTGTTGAACATTTAATTTGTACCTATTTCTTTTGACAATATAAAGCATTATTGCAATATTTTGTTGTGCATTTCTTGTGAACCCTCCATTATTAAGTGATTATGACGACTGTTGTGATTACGAGTTAAGCAAAAACGCATTCACAAATATTAATCGGAAAACCCAAATCTGAAAATTGGGCTTTTTTCCTGAGCTAAAAGCTTTTGGGACAAAGCGCCCAAATTTTCAGCTTGGGTATTAATTACCCAATTTTCTTGATCTACAAGATTTAAGGTTAAACACCCAAATTGAAAATTTGGGTCGTTATTACCCAAGTTGACAAATTGGGTTTCTCAGCCTTCGAGCCCAAAATTTTCAATTAGGTTTAAAGACCCAAGTTTGTAGTTTGGGTCAAGTTACCCACTGTACTTGGGTTATGGATATTGGGTTAACAAACCCAACTTTGTAAATTGGGTCGTTATTACCCAAGTTGGCAAATTGGGTTTCTCAGCCTTCGAGCCCAAAATGATAACCCAAGTTTTTTGGGTCTACGTTACCCAATTTGATTTACAGTGTACAGGTCCACCACTTTTTTCTCGTCCTTGTCGTTTGGCACCGGACCGTTTCTGGAATGCGAAACAAGAATTCGAACACATGCTCTCTTTAGGAATCATCCGTGAGTCTTCTAGTAATTTTTCCTCACCCCTTCACATGGTCCCTAAAGCTGATGGTGACAAAAACTCATCAAGAAAGGTTTCGTTTCGCCACGCATGAACGCTGATATCCGGGACTGGACGAAAACTTGCACATCGTGTCAACGTTCCAAGATCCAACGACACACCAGGACACCTCTTCACTCTTTTCCTTCCGCAAAGTTTCATATTGCTCTTGCATCTGGACATCGTTGGGCCAGTCCCACCTTCTCGCGGCTATAGGTAGTTATTCATCGTGGCAGGCCAGTAGCCAGAAATTTTTTTCAGGATGGGCTCGTTGGGGCAAACATTTTTATTACATATATGACGTCAAACACTGCGATAATGTAGTAGTAGGCTAACATAATTCGTAAGCAAGAAGTAAAAGCGGGTAAGGTAAGCAAGAAGTCCTTACATTTAAGATTCCTGACCAATAGTCTACCTAGCGGTTTTTTCGGTGCTCCTTTTCAAACATATTTGTATGAGGATGTAATTGTATTATAAAGCTGATTTTTAGGCCAATGTTTTTCGCTGTTTTTTTCCTGCGCCTTACCGTTTATTTTGATTTTGTTAGGATAATAAAACTGCTACTACTAATACCGTTATACAATTGCACAAGCAACTAGCCTACGCTGGCTCTGTATTCCCTCTACGCAAGACTTTTGTTACATCTACAACAGCTATGACTAAATTCTATCTTCTTCCATCACAAAGAATTTTGTGATTTCGTAAATACGATTGCTTTCAAAGCTACGAGTCCAAGCATAATCGAGGACTCAAGTGCTGACTGGCTGAAGAAGAGTTGCGATAATGTGGTTTTTGCGTTTTACCCTCGATAGACTGAGTTTAAGCATATTTTTAAAATGTACCAGAAATATAGGCTGCCAAACCAAAACTTTACCTACCAAACATCCAAAGATTTTTCGAATCTGGTATACCAGTTGGCAACGCTGTTTACGATTGAAATGAAAATAGCAGTAAAGATTTGGCTCAAAAGCAGGTTCATCTGCGGAGTTCCAACTTCCAACCGCTCGTTTTTGCTCTGGCGCAAAATTAGGGTCACGCGTTTATCACCATCATCGTTACATTATACTAGCAGCATTTTCGACTCGTAAAACAAAGTTTTTGCTGTATCTATAATTTCGCATTTTTTTTTCAGAAAAATTTGCAAATTTTTCGCCAAGTTACAGGGGAGCCCAAGGTTTTTCAGGGGGGGCCGGCCCCCCTGTACCCCCCCGTAGCTACGGGCCTGCACCTTGGTGGATCGATTCAGCCGCTGGCCTGAAGTGATTCTCTTGATCGCCATCCTAGCACGAACAATCGCTGATGCCTTTTTGTCTGGGTGGGTTTCTCGCTTTGGCATCAGTTGCACTGTTACTACTGACAGAAGAGCACAGTTTGAATCCAGTCTTTTTTAATCTCTTCTCTCGCAACTCCGAATTATTCGCATTCGCACGATTAGTTATCACCCTTTTATTTCCAATGGAATGGTCGAACGCTTACACCACTCACTTAAAACATCATTAAAGTGTTATAATTCAGCGGACTGGAAGGGTGTTCTTCCTCTTGTACTGCTAAGCATTCGTTCATCTTTCAAACAAGATTTAGGATGCTGTTCAGCACTTATGCTGTATATGGCACTCCACTTCACTTGCCTGGCGAATTTGTTAATTCTTCTCTACACTCACCCTCTACTGCGCATTCTTTTCTTCAAACTCTCTCTGATCACATAAGAAAACTCAAGACTTGCCCACCTAAAGCTCCATCCAGCCTGAAGCCTTTTGTTCATCCTGATCTCAATTCTTCCTCCCATGTTTTCCTTCAAAACGATGCTGTACAACGACCACTACAGCAACCGCATTCAGGTCCTTACAAAGTACTGAAGCGACTTTCAAAGACATTTAATTGACTATCTTGGACATAGGCGCGGGAAGTGGGGTGCCAGGGGGGGCTCAAGCCCCCCCTGAACTTTTTTTAGCCCCCCCTGAACCATTTGAGCCCCCCCTGACAATTAAAAAAATTATGCACTGAGTGCGACGTGATTAATGCTCGCAACGTACATACGTAATGAAGCAAATATTTTTTAAAGTGCTTTTAACCAACGAAGAATCACTATTCTTTTAAAAATCAGTCAGTTATTATTCACTTGGTCAACGTAAAATTTGGTAAAATTTTCAATGCTTGAAGTTCATTTTTAACCGTGTTTTATATCAGCGTTTGCAAACCTTTACAGCAGTCATGGACGATGGCCCAGTAAAAGTATAATGGCTGTCAATTCTTGTAGCTGCCAAACACTTTACGCCAAACTACTCTGAATGCTCGAATGAAAGTCGCTACTGATCATGGGAATTACGTAAATCGTAAACGAAAATGCGGTGAAGTGCAAAAAAACGGTCCTCAATCCTTCAGATGTTCCGAATTCCACCAAAATTTTTGTGAAAAGCTAAAAAAAAGGTCTTCACGGCCCGGACGCGTTACATGAACTGGAAATGTTGGTGGCCAACCTGATTTGTGTACATGCCAAATTGACCCGCGATCGACAGCCAAGCATCCAAAGATCGACCGGTACATCGCGATCGACTGGTTGGGCACCCCTAATCAAGCTTATATGAGCTGGTGCAAGTTCTCTTCTGGTTGAGTTTTTTAATGGTTTTGAATTTTTTCTACCAACCCAATGAAGCGGCTAAATCACTACTAAACTGGCACCGATGATCAGTAGGCTACTCGATTTGAGGGGGATGCCATCCCCCCTGAAAACAACACCATCCCCCCCATAAAACATTTTAGCGTAAACCATTCCCTTACAACTATAATGACCATCTCTTTTTAGGTCTGCATGAAAAGTTGTAGCCTACCACCCCCCATAAGTGTCTTCACAACTCGAGCACTGCCGATGATTGTTACTAAAATTGAGCTAGTACGCCTACCTAAATACCTATATCTACACATCTCATTATGTTAAAAAATGGTTCAGTGCTTTATTTTGATTGTGTGTTTTTTGTTATTTTTAAACCTCAATGGGGCATTGTTTGTTGCATGTAACTCTGATCAGCAAAGCAAAAGTTAGATCGGGCAAATTTTGTTTGCCTACTTTTTGGTTTTATGATTGAGGTATTTGCATTTTACAAATACATGAGTAGTAATTCGAGCATGGTTAGAAAAGCCTAACGGTAGTAAGCAATCTTGTTTTCTATGATAAAAGATTATCCCGAAAAAATTCCGGTCACTTGAGCGGCATGCAATTGATGTCTATCAAAATAGGTCTGCTGAGTGTCCTGCTCTTAAAAACGTGCGTTCGAAAAAAGGGGGGTCTGGGGGGCTTGGCCCCCCAGACGTTGACACGATCTTACTATTTTGAGCCCCCCCTGTCTAAAAAACGTTCCCGCGCCACTGATCTTGGAAAGCGACAATGTGTCAGCAAAGATCGCCTGAAACCTGCCTACCTTGCAAATAATGAGCAAGATGAGAACATGAACAATGATTTTCCAAAATTCCCTCCCTCATCATCCTCTCCAATGTTAAGACACTCCGGAAGAAAAGTTCATTTTCCTGGCTATCTCAAAGACTTTGTTATGGAGGGAAGGGAGCATTGTAGCAGTGGCTACAACATTCGCACAGACATTGCTGATCACGCTCGCTGCATGCACGAGCCAGGCTCCTTGGACTTATGATGTGACAATCGCTATTTTAAGTTTTTGATATTTTTGTGTTAACTGTGCTGATCATGCCATTCTAGCTTACACGCTTTCGTTTAACAAGTGAATTTTGAGTTCAGTACAGGGAAATATATATACCTTGTTTCGATATAAAGCATTGTAGTGAGTTTAGAAAAGCTACAAACTTGCCGGCTTGTTCTCCACGCTCTGTCCCTTTAATGCTAAGCGTCATGCAGGGAAGTTGTGATGAATATCAATTTTACGATCATTGATTTGACCCGATATGGAATCAAACGAGAGGCTACAGCTCTTTAGGCGGACGCTCTTACCGCTCGCTCATACTGCTTAAAACAAACCATGTCACTTTATTCTGTTTGCAAGATTAGCTATACATGGAAGGTTGAAAGTGGCAGAAAGTTGAAGATGAATGAATGCGTTAGCCGCTTGCTAGAAAAGATTACTGCAGGGATGGCCAATCTTTTTGATTTCATGCTGCAGTATTATTTACGATGAAGTTGAGAAGTGCCACGCATATACATGTTTCCTTTTAGTTTTTTAAAGCGTAATAAATAACGTTTGTGTGATTTTTGACTTAAACCTTTTTTTTTTGACCGAACGAACAAACAATTCCAGTCAAATTTGGAGAGTTATTGAAGTAAAAAAATGACTGTTTTTAACTTGTGGCGACACTGTACTGTTACTGGACCGCACCCTGAGAGGAAAATCATAAAAATATGTTTTTAACAACTGTAAAGTTGGATCGATCTTCCAAAAACGTGAAAAAAATGTAAAATCTCTCAATTGAATGAGTAGAAGTGGCTTCGTTCCATTTGGTGACCATTTGATCTGTCACCGCTTCCCCCTGCGAATTTGCGTAATGAAAAATCAACAAATATTGAATATTAGTTCCTTCTTTTCTAATACTAAAAAGTTGCATTGCGCGGTTGCGCCACACTTTAAGCATTCAATGCGCTAGCTTTGGCATGCGCCACTGCTTGGTCATCCTTAAACTAGGCTTAGGATAGGGGTGGGCAATCTTTTTTACTTTTGCATGCAAAATCGACAAATATCGTTTGAAAAACTCTTTTAAGTGAAAAACAAAAATTTGTTAAGTTACGAACTCGCCAATTAGGCCTACGTCATGCATTTCTTACAGCCTTATAAGTTCAAAGCTTATCCACGCTCAGTAAATTGGTCGAAATTATGCAGAGACGTACTAACTAGGCACTAAAAACTATTACAGAAATTTTGGGGGTTAAACTACTCGTCGTTTTAACTAATAATCACGATGAGAAAATTATTCTGCATATTGTCGCTCTTAAGTTACATTTTGGACAGAGAATTATTCTACTTTTGCCCCTTGAGTTGAACCACGGATTGAATGAACCGTTGTCCTACAAAAATGACCGCCGCAAAAAAACGTTTCGAATTACTACGCCACGCTGCCAATTTAAACGTTACGGTCTGTGGTCACACTGCCCTGTCCAGTGTCCACATGTCCAGTTCAACTGGGACAACCTAAATGCAGGCATTAATTTTTTGATGTCAGAAGGCAGTGGTTCTCAACCTTTTATATTCAGACCACATAACCAAACTACCCCCTTCCAAAATTATGAGTCATTAAACAAACGTAAATGCTTTTGCGCTTCAAGTGAAGAGCAAAAAACGAAAAAAGATCATCACGTCTGCAGATGTCTAAATTTCTGCCCAAATTCAAGCGAAGAAAAAAAAAAAGTCATCACGTCCGCAGATGTCCAAATTTCCGCCCAAAATCAAGCGAAGAGCAAAAAAAAAGCGTCATCACGTCCTCGGGCCGTGTTTTTCGGGGTTATAAATTCCTCTGGAGTTGCGTCATTTCCGCTGAGTACGTTAACAACGTTTGAGTCTGCAACAAAGGGGGTTGCGACAAATACTAAATACCTTTCGCTACCCCTACCAAAATGCCTGATGACCCCCAGGTTGAGAACCACTGTCATAAGGGAACGCAAAAAAAAATTGATGATGAAGCAAAAAGCCCGAAGGCGTTGGGTCCACTAAAAAGTTAAACTGGACTAGTGGACATGGTAAAGCATCACAGGCAGTGGCGTAGCCAGCCAAAATTTCGAGGGGGCAAAACTTCATAGGCTTTTCCAGTGGCGCGCCCAGGATTCGGCTAAGGGAGTCTGGGGGCAGAGCCCCCAGCTGCCACGGATTTTTAGGGTTTTTGCAAGAAAAATACTCATTTAGCCTAGCTTTTTTGTCGAAAAGTGGTCTTAATCCGCCTCTGCTTGCGATGTTTGTTAATTTACAGACCCCCGAGTGGTCTTAATCCGCCCCTGCTTGCGTGTTTGTAGATTTACGTTACAGCATTAGTATCTTTCTTTGTAGGCTAGTGGTCACTGAAAATATTTCGGGGGGGGGGAGGGTCAATTGCCTCTTTTGCTCCCCCCTCCCCCCCCGGGCTCACAGGTAAGCATCATGGGCAATGGTGCCAAAATTTTGTAGTCTTGTCTGACCAGAAACTGTTGTCTGTTTCAATATTTTATTGGCAATGTGCTAACGCAAGTATCAATGACGTCATAAACATGAAAAGTGAGTCATTAATGAAGAAATCTACTCTGCAGCCCTGAGCCAGTGTAAGCAGTATTAAGAACTTTGAAAGTCATTTTTTGATGGGTCTATGATAGACTATGGTGTTTGGTATTGTCAAATTCAAATTGGCAGATTGACATGCAGATTTGGCAGGTGTTTAACAGTTAAAAGGGCCTATCTTATCGTGCAAAAAATGAAGAAAGTGGGTTAAATTTAGTCGTTTAGTATGCCAGAGCGGTACCAGTAGGGTAGCTGTCTGACTGTGACAGTAGCCAATGATTCCAGCAATTTGATTGGAGCATTTCTACTGATGATACCGGTAGATTATAGATTAGACTAATGAATACTCACAAATGCAGGACTGTAGCCAGGTAGCAGTGTAGGGATGAGAAAAGGGCACTAGCCTACCGTACTCAGCAGAGATTGGACAGTGAAAAGAACTACTGGACCAGTGAACAGGTGTGAAACTAGAAAGTTTAACTGTGTCAGTGTGGAGCAATAAAATGCTGATAGTGGAATTAAAAAAATGTTTGCTTTGCTGATTGCAAAATTTGAATTTAAGCAAATTTGCACTTACCATATTTTACGAACCAAAGTGTTACGTGCATGATCTAGACTATTTTTGAGAAAAAAAGGATTTTAAGTGCACCTTATCAGCTTATGGTTCATAGAATATCGAACTAAAATGTTGGAGAAAACAATGCCTAATTTTTCGTCGGGATAATCATGATCTTCAAGTCAGTATTGAGATAGAAAAATGTTAACAGTACTGATACGAGAAGTACCGGTACCGATACATAAGGTGCAAGGGGTAGCAAGATTTTCAGGTTATTGAACATTAAAATGTATTCATGAAAGGTAGTGTCAACCCAGCTTTTTGTTACAATAAACCCTCAAGCCCAAATAACTTCAACAGTATTTGCTTTACCTGTATCTGTGTATACCGGTTTATTAAGCCCTGATATGTTGCACAATCAACTTTTCTTTCTTCGTTACAGTTACCTCTAGCTCTAAGATTTTTGCCACCACAAATTTGTGTAACTGTGTATCTCAGTGAAACTTTATCCAAAATTTTTTATGATTCAAATGAAGTTTTTTCTCGATTGCTTTCTTAGATTTAAGTTTCTGCAGTGTGAAACTTCCACTGTTCCACTTCACATGAAAATACATTGGTGTATTTCATTACGTAGCTGTTTCAATTTGCAGTGTTGTCAGGTTGTGTAAACATAACATTTCTCATTCCGTCATTTTTGTCACATAGTGCACTTTTAGAGTAAACAATTATTATCATCATAAATTTTATTACTAGACTGGAAAAAAAGGCAGTGTCTATTTTGCTGTTAATGGTTAGATTCTAA
Source organism: Trididemnum miniatum (assembly GCA_964006365.1). Classification (NCBI taxonomy): domain Eukaryota; kingdom Metazoa; phylum Chordata; class Ascidiacea; order Aplousobranchia; family Didemnidae; genus Trididemnum; species Trididemnum miniatum. The sequence continues at coordinate 32,536,915 of OZ023231.1, read as the reverse complement.
CTGACTTGCATTTCTGCGTATGACTGGTTTGCCAATCCAGATCTACTGCCAGCAAAACAATAATAGCAAAACGGACACTAATATTCCTCAAACTGTCAAAACATTAAATCTGTATTATTTGCTTAATTACACCAAAGTGTGTAATGAGTAGTGAGCTCATTGCCACTGCTTAGCGCTTAAACAACGCAGCTCTGAAGAAACATCGCAGTAGTGGCAAGTTGTTGGCCACACTGTTTTTGATTTGACCCACTTGGGATTCAAACCCCAGACCTCTTGCACCAATAGCATTGTCTCAAGTCCTGGGTAAATTTGCTAGGTTGCTAAAAAGCACTTTTATGAGGTTAATGTGATGTCATACTTGCTTGACCACTCTTATTTCCTTTCAGTCATCAGCATATTGTGCGATATGTATATACCAGAATGTCTCGCTGAAAAATTTTTCCCAAGTTTTAAAAGGCCCAAAAAAACTCTTTGAGTTTCCATCTAAAACTTAAATTTGCACATAGAAGCTCATACTATACACAAAAAACTATAATGCATTGTTGTAAACAAAGTCGCTGAACAAACTTGCAAAGTGACAATTTCAGCATCCAAAAAATTGTGTGTTTCTGTATTTTTCACATATGATCTGTTTTTATAAGAAGCATTTTTAATTTCAGGAGATTTCTAATTCAGTGCTTCATGCCTGAACTGGTTATGATTTTTGCCAAAATTGCTTGATAATGCAACTACTGGCTCTTAAACTCTAAAAATAAAAAAATCATAATTTTCATAAAAATAGATACTTTTTATACAGTAAAAGTACTGATCTGCTAACCTACTTATTCAGGTATATGCTGATATAGCTATTTTGTGGTTAGGTGGATTAGTTTGTAGACTCGGTCGTTAAGCTGCTAACCTGCATTGACCAGCTAATGATGAACCAGCCGCAACAGTACTAATGAAGTACGGTGCAATTTCTCTTGCAATTTTTGAATTGAAGTATTTGCATACTTGATCATTATTGGTTGGCCTTTTTCATTATTTACAAAATCATGTTAAAATACAACCTGTTCATTTTCATTCATTTTTTTCTGCTGCTAAACAGGTAAGTTTTTGCTTAAATATTTTCCTGTTAAGCTCATTTTGAAGTGCACATGTTACTATTAGATTTGTTAGTGTAGAAATTCGTGATTATAGATGAGGTGGATTTTGCAAATGTGTAACTACTCGTTAGTCATTGCGTTTATTAGAATTGTTTAATTGGTATAATACGTTAATTTTATCTGCAAATCTTTTAAGAGTACAGTACCTTTAAATTTAACGTGTATAATTTTTAATATTGAGATTTTTCCTGTTTAAATTATTTACTGACTGGCCAGTCAGCTCAGTTGTTAAGCTTATCGCTTTAGGTGCAGTAGATCTGGGGTTTAATTCCCTGGCTGGTCACATTTCTTCGGAGCTTTGTTGCCAGGTGCTATGCCGCTGAGATGGGCCCCGCCACTCATTACATGCTTCAGCATAATGTCGCAAGTATAATAAAGATTTGATTTTGATTTGAAACTATTCACTGACAAATAGAATGTAATGCTAATATTTGTAATAATATTTTTCAGCCCATACAGTGATGAAACTGTGAATGCTGCTAATCTTTCGAAGCCTAATTCATCATCAAAACTTAACTCAACATCGTTCACAAACACTTATCCATTTTTTAAAGAACCGGTAAAAACTCGAGACAAAGTCGTCTCTGATATAAAAGTAAAAAATGGCAACTATTATGGCAATAAGCATAACATGTGTGCTCAGCGCAAAAGAATCAATAAACCAATTTTGGAATCAAAAGTTGGAGATAATACAGAAAATCTCTTTGAAGAGCCGCCTGTTGCCACCAACATCAAAGTTGCGGACGCTGTTGTTCTTCAGAATGACGAACAGCAAGTTATGGATGTAGGAAGAACTAATTCAATCATGGTTGGTTGGTAGTTTTCATAGTTATATCTAATTAGTTAAATTTTGATTTTCTTTTTTTTTTATTGTATTGGGATTCTGAATTCAATTTACTTTACGGGAGATGCAGAAAATGCCACGGGAATTGACATAAAATGCTAATTAATTATTAGCCTTCGTTTCATTGCAGATGGTGACAAGTTGTCGTAATTATTGCAGTGCCAAATGAGTGATAGTATTATTGACGCCGGTTATGAGATAACGAAAATCTGGGAAACATTTTTCAGGCCTGCTTTGCATATTACACCTCAAGAAATTCCTAAAAGACTTTCTATTTTCATTTGCGTATATTAAGACTACGTTACAGTTTTACTACGTGTAGTATTGTGAAAAGTTGTCTATTATTATGGTTCGTGAAACTTTGTACTAGTGTTTGGCTCGTTTCTTCTTACATCTTATGTGAATGCATTTCGTTTTTCATTTGTAAAATGAAAACATGCATATTAAGAACCTCTGTATGCAAATATTGGCTGATACCGTGTCGGTCTGAGTTTAATGTTTAACTAATATCCTTTTCGAAAAAAAGATAGTTTTTGCAAAAGCGTTACAAAAGAAGCGGTATAAAGACTAAGACTTTAGTTCAAGCACACAGCTAAGCATTCAGTTCTATTACTGTTGCCTGTACTAAGCTTTACCTAGTGGCGACAGTAGCTTGTTGAGAAAGTAAAAGAAAACAGATTTGCCTTTTTTTTTTGTTTGCATTTAATTTTTGCATTTTGCGTTGGTATGAGTACAGAAATTTAACTAAATCAAGATGTTACCGGTACGCTAGGAAAACACTACAGCCTCTTCACCACTGTCGACTCTTCAGGTGGTTATTTTATTCAAATTGGCGGTTATCTTATTCAATTCTATTTGAATAAGATATCTAACCACCTGAAAAGCCGACAACTGCAAAACAGACTGAAGTATTTTTTTACGTTTTTTATTTTATAATTGAAGCTCTAGCTTTGACAGTTGCCGAGTGCTCTGCCAGAGGAAGTTGAGCCTTGTTTTAACGTGTCATTACTTCACCCTAAGAACAAATTTTAATATGTTCGACCAAATTTTAATAAATTAAAACCTAGAGCTGACAACATTCTATGATTTTGTTGTTGATGAAAGATTGTTGTAATCCGCTGTCGTTAGAATTTCTGTTTCAAAATGCAGATTTTTTGTGATTTTACGAAACACGACTAAACTGGCTTAGTTTTTAAACTAGCTTCATTATTTTGTTAGAACAATTACCATGCTGCATTTTTTCTGCTTTTACCACTTCCCGCTCATAGTCTTCGATGGGGGGGTTGCGTTTAGTGCGCTTTGCGTAGATTTGAAGTGTATTCTTTGCTTCAGCACGCTACGATTATTTGATTCGCTCTCTGCATTCTAGCTCATTGTGTATTTCGAATACCGACAGTTGCTTCCTATTGCACTATTGTTTTGCTACTACCGCTCCGCACTAAATAGTTAGTGCATCAACTCTGTACTCATATATTGCAAGCATGTGTTTGCTGAACAAACTAACAGTTGTTTTAGCAGAAAGAAATATGCAGAAGAGCAGTAATTTAATGCTGAAGAAAGTCAGCTACCATGCTCCACTTGAATCTCACTTGCAGCAAACAAATAGCCGCTAGTCTTTTCAATTGGAGGTTTTAATTGCCTGTTAAGCAGTTGTTGCTTTAAAAAATTCTAGTTAGTTCGACGCAGGTATTAGGTTAATGTACGCTGGTATAGTTGTTGCGTGTGTGACATGATTTGTTCATCGTTTCTGTACCATGCTTCTGCATTTGTGGATTAAGGCTTTTCTTGTCATCGTCTTAACAAGGAAGATTTTTGCTCAAAAGGTTTGGAAGTTTTATTATCTTGCTGTTGTTTTTGAAATTAGCAAGATGCTCTGTGGTCCAGATGTAAGTTTAACTTCTTATGGACAAGATTGCTACATAGTTTTCTATTCAGACGAATACTAAGACATGCAAGACATAGATTTGAATTAGCTAAAGTAATAAGGCAGACACTGTCAAACTCAGTACGTGTGGAGCAGGAAATTCAGTTTTATAGACTTTTTTCCAGTTATGTTAAACGGCATGTTTTAAGATACTGCTAGATTATGAAGAATGAGTAATTAGCATCATTGAAGTAATGCCAACTGCTTAGTGACAAACAGCGATAATCGGCAATATGTTATAAATATGTTTGCTTTGTCATTTTTTTAAGTATGATGTGAACCGTTGTTTAAACTTATCGTTATGTTACAATGGCGATGTCGGACTGCTGTTAAGGTTTTTTCAATTTTGAGCTTTAGTTGCGAATTTTCGTTAAATATCTCTGTGATGTTGCTCCTTGGTTTTTTACATTAATGTAACATGTGCTGCAATGAGTAAAAGCAACGTTGGTTTTGCACTATTGGCCCTGTTTAGTCACTGTGTCTGTTTGCAACATATTTTCTTATCATGATTCTCCTGCAATGTGCTAACTATTTCTTATTCCTCATTGTTATCATGCATCTCCAATGGGCTTTCCATGTTCCTTAATTCTTCAGATAAACTTCTTTTCAAATCACTTCTGTGGGTTATTCTTACTACATTCATTGCAGGGTAAAGAAGAAAACTCAGATGCAACGACAGAGCGAACGGTTACAGTTACTCAAGAATTATCTGAAAAAGAAGCAACGCTTCAAGTTGATAAAAACTCTGAGGTATTTTATGGCTTGTACATTGAACAAAGCACATCGCTATTGGTGCGGGAGGTCTGGGTTTCGATTCCCGGGAAAATCAAATCGGACACAGTGTCGCCCCAAGCTCGCTACCGCTGCAATGTTTCTTCAAATTTGTGTAGCCCAGGCGCTAAGTCACGGAGATTAGCCTCGCCACTCGTTACACGCTTCGGCGCAATACGGCTAGTATAATGAAAATTTGATTTGAAGCATTGGCATTTTGATGACTTAGTAACACGTAACGTGGTCTTCACGCAATATTTGAATTACGAAAAGTCTTGAGCGTCAGCAAAGGTCGAGATTTATCTACTATCTGCTCCTCTGCTTGTGATTCTAGTAGGTCTATTACTTTCATCAATAAAACCATGCATATTTTTGTAATACTGGTACTGCTGATGTGTGTAGTTTAGGAAATATTGATGACTTTAGTTGTCTGTAATCTTTTTCTTCTGCTGTAATACCAAACTCTCTTGGTAAAAAATAGCTGTTCAATGTTACACGTTGGTGTTTCTTCAAGCAGTTCACGCTGATTGGTGAGATGTTGCTACAGATAGGGGTACCACGCATGGGTTACAGATCCTTGCATGGTGTTCCATTCATGGCTTCTACCTCAAAGAGCAATGCATATTTTGCTGTCTCTCCTGCATCGTTTCACTTGCTTTCAAAAATTTTAAACTATATGTAAAGTAAATTTTTTGTAGCCAAAACTACCTGTTGAAAAAAACTCTCCAATAGATGCCGCTGAACAACAGCAATCGATTAATGTGAGCCGTGAAATCGAATCTGCACAAACTCAAAGTTCGGATGAAGAAAACGGAAAAGAGGTGAATGAACATGTAGTATCAAAAATTCAAATCGAATCTTGGTCATACTCGCGTTATTACGCCGAAGCGTGTAACGAGTGGCGGGGCCACCTCCGCGGCTTAGCGCCTGGGCTACACTGCGCTGTTCCAATTCTTTCCACGTCGCAGCGGTGGCGAGTCGTTGGCGACGCTGTGGGCGATTTGACCGACCCGGGGTTTGAACCCTGGACCTCCCGCACCGATAGCCTGTACGCTTAACAACTGATGTAACGGCCGGTAATGAATATTTTTTAAATTTATGTGGAATAATGAGGAAACTGTGCATTTAGCTGTTAGGGCTTTCAAGCACAATACCCTAACTGCTTCAGTTTTGTTGGTACGTAAATCTTGTGCAGTAAACTACGTATTAGTGTCTCGTTTAGCTGCAAGCAAGCGGGCAATAAATTGCGTGCTTTGTGTTTGTTTCGCAAGTCTGGAAGGCAGACTGCCCACTGCAACCGGTTGACTGTATGTCCTCATTGCTTGCTGATATATTGGCGATAACTCGTAATTTGTCGTGCTTCTAGCAGCTCTTAATTTGCACGCTTTACGAAGTAGATAGCTGCGCTAAATAAATGGAAATTTGTTTCGGCAGACGGATGTTGATAATACATCAAATGAAGCGAAAGTCATTGAAGATGATAACAAAAGTGAGTAGTATTGCTGGATTCTGTCGCATAATTATCATCTGAAAGCTGATGTTAATTCTCTCTTCGTTCGCGTTCGTATGTAATACGTGGTGAGCCAAGACTAGGTAAGCAGCATCAAGAAGGAAAACAGTTTGAGCATTTCTGTTGATAATCAACATTTAATTTTCATTAATATAAGGGTCATTCTTTTAAAAATTTGGAATCAGTGTAATCGTATCTTCCCAATTTTTTCCATTTTCTCACAGATTGAAGATATAACCAAAAAAATATTACTTGCAAAATTTTACCCTCCTACGACAAGTGGTTTGGGAGTTACAACGGTTTAAAAATTGACCACTAGTGGCGATTTGGGAGGTGAGCGATAAGAAAAAAAATTACTTCTTTTTTAAATAACTCACAAAGTACTGATCATATAACAATGAAATTTTGCAGACGTATGTTTTAACATCCACTAAATCCAACTTTGAAGTGAACTAAGTCATAGCATAGCTAAAATTTGTGTGATCCTAGATAATTGATGTTTCAACACTAGGGGTCGCTACAGCTATATGCAGGATGTTGAAGTTTCATGCTCACTGCTGATCAATAGCCTGGAGCAAGAGCTTTCACTTGATATATAAACTTCTCTTGGGAATTGATCAGCAGACTTAAAAATGCAAGTTTTTATAGAGATCCATACAAGTCATACATAACAACATGCTGAATGCCTTGAATGATAATACTAGATAGACCTGCATGGTATATACAAGTTTATATGTCAATCCTTCAGTATTACAAACAAAGATTAAACTATTGATTGCTTTATCATCCTTCTGTGAACATTTGTCGTCTATATATCAGCAATGTTAAGACTAAGTGCAATGTAGATGTGAGTATGTAAAGCAAAAGCATTCTCACAAACAAGTGCAGTATGATTCACTATCAAGAGTAGTGTTGCAAGTTCTCAAACAAGAGATTTGTTTTGCTCAATGCATGCTCATGAAGATGTACTTATACTGTATAAGTATTCTGACAGTGCATGTAGCTTTACAATCTTTTCGTCATAGCAGATCTTTCCCTTCACTACCATTCAGATTTATCCAGCTCCAGTAAAAATTCAGGAATTTTTCGAAGTTGTGTAGACAAATCATTTCGTTTTTGAAAAATCCAAGTTTTTAACTCCTCAGAAATTAGTTACTGGTATTGAGTGGTCCTATCTAACAAAAAGTCGGAAAGTAATCACCATTGAAGCAAACATACCACAAATAAGAAATGCGACAATGTAAATAAAGCGCTAAATGATAAATATCTAGCTGTGAATAAGTGCTGAAGTTAATATTTTAGTTTAACTCGACTATCCCAGAAATTTCAGCTTTCCTATCCCTGACAGATTTATTAGTCTTGGCTAGATTACTTCAATATAAAACTTAATCATGGACAAATGTACTGTTGGTATTCTTGCAAATGTGGAGTGTCATAAAATATGGCAGTCAAATAGTCAAATAGTCTTTAATTATTCCAAGGCAGTCAAATAGTCTTTAAATGTTGGCGTACTATGCTGCACTGTCACATGATCAACAAAAACTTCGGCTTCAGCAGAGAAGTGAATAAAATACTGATTTTCAACATCTTTAAGTAAAAGTAATATGTGATACTAGCACCCTAACCTTTTAGTGGTGATATTGTAACGGTAGAGGTTACCGTAGATTGCGAAAATTCAGGGCAGGGGTGCGAGGGTGATCTGGCAAGTAGGTGGCTTTGCAAAAACTTGCATTTTTAAGTCTACTAATCAATTCCCAAGAGAAGTTTATATATAAAGTGTGTATCAAGTGAAAGCTCTTGCTCCAGGCTATTGATCAGCAGTGAGCATGAAACTTCAACATCCTGCATATAGCTGTAGCGACCCCTAGTGTTCAAACATCAATTATCTAGGATCACACAAATTTTAGCTATGCTATGACTTAGTTCACTTCAAAGTTGGATTTAGTGGATGTTAAAACATATGTCTGCAAAATTTCATTGTTATATGATCAGTACTTTGTGAGTTATTTAAAAAAGAAGTAATTTTTTTTCTTATCGCTCACCTCCCAAATCGCCACTAGTGGTCAATTTTTAAACCGTTGTAACTCCCAAACCACTTGTCGTAGGAGGGTAAAATTTTACAAGTAATATTTTTTTGGTTATATCTTCAATCTGTGAAAAAAGAAACAAAATTAAAAAGATACGATTACAATATTAAAAAATTTTCAGATTTTTCAAAAGAATGACCCATAATTGTCTTATTACATCTACTTGCACGTGCATGTAATCTCTAAATAAATGTTTATTTACTCTCCACCTGCTTTTAACAATAAAGGAAAATTGGGCTTGAAAAACAGGTTGATAAGTAGCTTGTTTATGTGAAGTATCAACTTGGGTCTCGGCGTTTCTCACATAGTTCTAAAGAAAATGTGCATTCTTGGTTGTACATTTTTTAAAATGCTGCTCGACTGTTATTACGAACTAAGTTGAAAAAAGCTTGTGATTTATTGTCGTAACATTATTTTCCATTTTTCAATTCCCTAAACTTGTTAGTTAAACACTACCATCTACGAAAAAATTGCCTGTTCGATTAAATATTAAATGACTTGTAAGATTTTTCGCGAATATCGAACTGAAGTTGAGATTGAAAACGCTATGCATTTCTGACTCTGGTTCACGCTACCCTTAACGGCTCAGATGGCCTAGTGGTAAGAGGGTCCGCCTCGGGAGCTTTAGATTCTGTTTGATTCCGAGTCTGGTCAAATCAGTAACTTTAAAATTGGTATTTACAGCTTTCCTGCTTGACGCTCCGAAGCAGGAAAAGGCAGTGTGGAGAACAAGCGGGCAAGTTTACTTCTGCCGTAAGTGAAGACACTTAGCGTGATTCTCCCATCTTAAGAATGGTACACAGTTGGCTGGCAACTCCTAAGCGAGCTCGTTATAGCGCTTTAATCGCTTTCTCGTAACAGAAGGATAAATATGCAACAAAATACGAATAATAATAAAGTTCTATAAAACGTACAAAGCTGCTACACCTCAAATTGTTCTTTTCATATTAGCCCCAAATGACTTTATGGCTTCGTTGTGCCACTAATATTTTTGCTTGTAGATCAAGATACGGAAAAAGGTGCTACAGACGAGATTAGTCAACCCACTGCCCAGCCAACGACAGTGGATGAATCTACAACTGAGACGGCCACCGCTGGGTCAGTCAGCCCGACAACACATCCAGGTAATGTTGACAGTTTAACCCGTTTCTGCTTATTGCAGGTGTTATGAAGACCAGGGTCTGTATACTGCTCAACTTTTGTGCACTTAACGCAATGCGTTAACTTTGTTTATTAAGTTAACGCATTGCGTTAAGTACACAAAAGTTGAGCGGTATAGCGCCCCAGATTAGATAAGAAAATTTGAAAGAGGCTTGTTCCTTTTTTCGGGAGAGGGTTAGAAGTTAGTTGCTAAATAGGCCTAGTTGTACCTCGTTGTATAGAGTGCGCGACAATTAAACGTGACCGACTTGGGCTTTAAGACACAAAAGCCGAACCCTCATTCAAGTCTGAACTCCTTAAAACTATATTTTGACGCTGAGTTTGTCCTTTACCAAAAGGTCTTGCTTCGTTCGTACAATATCATAAAAATGTATTGCTTTGCAAATGCATGGTTTTGTGTTTGACGAATTTGTTTGTGAAATTGAATGTATTATCCTGTTTACTTTTCATGGGCGGAAATAGCTTTTGCTGTATCCATTGCCATTGTAGTACTGTCGGCCTTGTAACACAACGGTAACATTTGTCATCGACTTTTTCATTTTGTGATACAAATCAGCTCAGTTTTTCCGCAGCTTCGTTAGAATTTCGAGTAAAATACGGCTTTTTTCTGCTTATGCCACAAAGAAAGTTGTGTGTTATTTAGCTGTGGAAACTGTCTTAGTAAAACAAACTCACTTTGTCCAAACTTTGTTCTTGGACCTGAACAAACACAATGCGGGTCTGTTTAAAATTCCTGTTGCCTTGAAGTTTAAATAACATTAGAAACAACAACAGGGTTTGATAAACAAAGAGACAAAGTTCTTTTGAGCTCGGGCATGTTGGCTTTAATGACGCTAAATTAAACAGTACGAAAAATATTGCGTAAAAATTACAAATTTTGATTACCTAGAAAGCGGCATCTTTCATCAACAATTCCATAGTCCACGCATTGGTACTACTGGTGTCAAAGTACAGATTTCAAACCAAATTTTCCAAAGCTCGGCTTAATTTGATTAATCATATGCATCGCCTAAGTAATAAGCATCGTAATTTGCTTGCTGAACGCTTTAGCCGGTAACTAAGTTCCCACACTGCATGTTATTTTTTACAAGCCTTTAGGTTCAAACTGAATATAATGACGGTATAAGTAATGTCATTTTCAAATTATATGGATCTGAAAATGCTGCAGTAATTGAGGGAGACTTTAAAGTGAGTCTTGACACTTTTTTGTGTCAGCAGCCTCCCGGGTTAAGTGTGAAATGCGACTGGCTTTAGCCGTGAATTGAACCCGTCCAGCAGGATTTGTAAACCCCTCGCAGTACCGCAAGACCATGTCGCTGACAAAATATCAAAGAATTAACTTTCAGTAGCAGAGGCTTCATGCAGAATTCATGATTACCGCTCAAGGTAGCCGCAGCAGGGTTCGCTTCGGACAAACACAGTGATAGTCGTTTGCTCAAAACTTGTCTAATATTCAAAAAATCGTCACAGACTGTATCCTGTTCGTCTATAGCAAAGGAGTGTGCAAGAATGCTTTTGTTTAGCTTATTAAAGGCATACAGTTGTGTTCTGCGTAGCCAGATAATAGAGAATCTGCTTTGTTGACCTGGCTAAAGATAATGAGATGCTTAGATATTGTTTTTGTTTTTACCGTGAAGTTTGGATTATCATATATCTTCTTTATTGCCGTGGTCTCGTTTAAACTCTTGCCTTAGGCTTTTTGTCTTTTTTGCTTGTTTTATCAACCATTTTTCTTGCAGATGATGATGATCTTCAATCGTTTGAAGAATGGAAGAAGAAACAAATCCAGTCGCAGGTGAATGTTTTTGCGTTTTGCTTTACCTCTTCTGGTTGTGTTGCTAGTTGTAACACTCTTTTTCGATTTTTAGCAGCCTAAAGCGATATATTTGAGGACAGGACACGCACTGTTTAGATATAAAATCTGCAATCAGTTGCTAAAAATGTTTATGTATATTGTTTTTTTTTTTCGTGTAATGAAAAGAAAGTGCCTTGGTCATCAATGAAAATTGGAACTTCTTGTTTTCACGCATTGTCTCTGGTGTTTTGTCGTGACATTTCGCACGTTTTTCAGCCGGGTTGTAATTAACATATTTGCACTGTAATTAAGCGAAGCGAAATAGTAGCTGGGTTGTGATTAACCAAAAATGACTGGTCTATTAACTGTGAACTATGAAAAATTACCAAGTGCTTTGACTGGGTAACCGAATCGAAAAAAGATCTAAATGAATGTTATAGCTAGAACGTATTTTTGTGAAGTTGACTATTTGGAATAGCAGTAAACTTGCCTGTTCTGTGCATTGTTTTGTAAGCTCATGCTTACATAAAGAGTGTTCTATTCTCCGCATGATGTGTTTAAAATCACGGCCTACATAGACATGGCTGCGAAATAACAACCAGTTGCAGCTTTAGTTACTTGCATGATATGCAACTGGAGCTCTAGTAGAATAACTTACTTCTATTATGGTAATAACTCTTTCAATTCAGGGCTAGTTGTAGCTTTCGCACCGACCGCGTCTATACCTACTTTTTTCAATGCAGTTAGAGCATTCGCAGTGAACTGATAGTGTGCCATCTGTAAAGTCGTTTTTTTGCCATGCAAAATACAATCCAGTTAATACTTAAACACTTGAGCATTCAAAGTATAATTATTGTTTTAAAATTAAATAGCATTACGCATCTAGCCAGTCAATGAGCTTAACATTAATTTTGATAATAATGTTTCGAAATTATACAGAAATTTATGTTCTTCAAAGTGCCAAGTTTCTCTTCAAGATATTGGCAATAGTCGCTTGTTTTGCAGTTCGTTGAATTAATTCTAAATACAGCTTGTTTTAAGTTCTTGGAACTGAGTTATAAATTTAGTCTAGTAATAACATATTCGCATATTCAATCTACTATATTTACAAACAATGTCAGACGATATAAATTTCTTGATTGGATTCCTTTATATGCAAATCTAAAATTTTGTCATAAAAAAAGATAAATATTGAATCAAATATATCAGCCAATTTTGTAGATATAATTTTAGAGCAATGTTCTGCATTATTTTAAAAATATTTTTCTGCAATCGAAGCGTGTATCTTTTTATCATAATTCACACCTACAGTTATACCTCGATTAAGGTTTTAATTAACTAGATCGAGACTATGTTTGTAAGGACAAGAACGCTTGTAACAACACTTGCTACTTAACGCATCAAGTAAACTATACTGAAAAGCAAGACAAACTCGAGGCGCAGCTTAACAACAAAAACTGAAAAACGCAAGAGCTCGGGGGTCAGCACTTTCAAAAATACGAAATTCTACGACACTGTAACGTGTCCTTTTTTTTGTTTTTGTCACTAGTGTATTAGGACTGCAAAAGCTGGTCTTTTTTAGGTCATGAGTGAAAGGTGTTCAGGTGTTTCCCTACAACACCCTAAAACTTAGTGTAGCTTGAAATCGAGTTTTTTATAACCAACTGAGCTATAGCTACCCAAATTTCAATTGTAGCGTACTAACCCTACTACGTATGCGTGTAGTTACTGGTATTTGTCGACATGTATCAAATTTGTGTTCGGACGACATGACCGTGTCACATCACGATGATTTAGTTGTTGCATGATTTTGTTTTGATCAAGGTCATAGTGAGAAAAAACATAAACGTTCCACGTTAATGGATGCGAACGTTATGTACACATGTTCGCCAGTACCGATACTTAATTTTCAAAATGTGTTTGTTTTGTTGAAGCTTATGACGCTGCTGTTCTGGTTAGCTCTGATCGAAGTAATATTGTGCTGCTAAAGATGCTATAGCGTAGTGGTTATGAAGTAATTTTGTTCAGTATTGAGTTGATGCGTCAGTGGGTGCTTTCGAAAGGCACATGACGTTTTTTTCCTCATGCGCCCGAAATCCCTACTCGTTGCAGTGGTCTAGCTCAACTGTAGCATCGATCAGCAAAAACCCAAAACCCTCCACTAGATGTCTCTGTGTTCTGAGTTACTACTAAATAAAAAATAACTGAGGTTATTTTTTTATTATTGTACAGAAAAATCAATAGTAATTAAGGGAGACTGTGACGTGAGCTTGCGCTCTTCGTGTCAGCAGCCACCCGGTTTATATGACAAATCCGATTGGCCCTAGCCGTGAATCAAACCCGTCACGTAGAATGTGTAATCTGCGCGCGGTAGCACTGGGGGTCATGACGCGGACTTCTTAAGGAGTAGCTTCTGTATAAGCTAATTCTGTATTTATGAGTGACTTCTTTCCCGCCACCATTGTATTAACTCAAATGGGATAAAATATCGCCTAGGAATATTCCATTACGATGAAGCGAGATTTGTACCTTCTACCTATTTGCACCTACGACTGGTACAGTGTATCGGATTCACTTTTGGCTGTTGATCGTAAAAGTTTCGTTGATATTTGCTGCGCTCAATTTACTGTTTCAAAAGTATTGGTGAATAAAGCAGTCTTTTACAGGCTGACATTCTTAAAAGCATTTTGTTGGTTTAGAAGTAAGATCACTTGAAGTGTAGTTAGTTTTGCCATTACTTGCTAGTTTCTGTTTAACCGGATGTCTAAAACTGGATGATATTTTTGACATTTTCGAAACAAATCTCTTAAAGCACGAAGTTTCGCACTCAAGTTAAGAGCATGCAATCTGTTCCGAATTTTTAGAGAAACGTATGAATAAGTTATGACTTTTTAGGTTTTTGTGAAACTCCGTGATAATTTAAAGATTAACTCTCTCACTGATGAAGAAAAATTATTGTTTTTTAGCTGCTGTAGATAAACCTTGTTCTTAACAATTTTTTTTTGCAAGCTCAACCCAGTCAACCTCTTGCGAGATTAGCGTTATTTATGAGCAGGTCACTTTTTTCTGCAGTGCGTGCTCCAGGACGTTGCATGAAACGCTTTAGCCCAACAAATACAGTTGTTTAGTACATCTTCGCACCAACAGTAGCTGGTTTTTTGTTAAAGTGTTCCTTTGCGTTGCCTTTCTTCTTCGTTCTATATTTTGGCCTGAAGCAGCTCTTGCTCGTTGCATGTCAAATCTTCATTATACTCGCGATATTACGCCGAAGTGCATAACAAGTGGTGGCCCCTCTCCGCGGCTTAACTCTTGGACAAGGCAACATCGAACTTCCAAGAAACATCACGGGGCTGCTGTTGGCAACACAGTTCAATTTTACCAGCCCGGTGATCGAACCCTAAACCTGACGCGGCAAATGCTTTGTTTTTTTTCCGCAACGTCAACCTCCCGGTTTCACTGCGTATAAGTGCTTAAAATTTCTCTTGTTTCATGTTTCTTTGTTTTGTAGGAGGTAGCTGCAACTTCTGAGACAACATCCTCTCATCAACGTACTATTAGAACGAAGAAAACTCAGATGAATTACGCATCTCAGGATTGTGGTGCTAAAGTTCTAAGCCACAATATTGAAGCTAAGGTAACAATGTAAAACTGATGATTAATGCTTGCTATAAACATTTCGCGAAGAGTTGCTTGTGTGTTGCTTTGTTTTTTGTATAAATTTTGTTTAATTATATCTACTACTTTATGGCGGTTTGGGAATTGTTGATGTGTTTATTGCAGTAAAGCTTTCAGCCTGTTTTGAAGTAAACAGCTAAGTTAGAATGTTGAAAAATTGCTCAGACACGTTAGCTGATCAACTGCATACAGTTACCCTTGTGTCTATCGTACGGGTCTTATTCTCAATGCATTTGTTGTAGCACAATTACAGAAATTTTTGTATTTGTGGTGTACTTAACTTTACAAAACTAAGCAACGAAAAGGCTAATCCAACAAACCCTTTGCCGAATCGATTTGATCTATAGAAAAGCTGAGTATAGGCAATCACTGGTGGTGCAGTCGCTGCCAATGGTGTTTATGACAATTTGGACATAATGATTTGTTTCGCATATGGTTAAAACGTGAAGTTGCGCATGACGTATTCACGATTTTCTTGCAAATTCGATTAATTATTTTTATTTTGTCTTCAGCGCTAGTCACAAATGATTGATGTTGTTTGTGGTTACACGTTCACTTCAACTAGAAAGCTTCTGTTACTCGCATGTGTTGCGCACTCACCGCAGTTATCAAATGTATAAGAAATACAACTTCAATCATGAACCGGCCGCGTGGCGTTGTGGTGAAGCACATCGCTTCCGGCGCGGGAGGTCTCGGGTTCCATTCCCGGGTCGGTCAATCGGACAATGTCTCCTCCGCTGCAAGGTTTCTGTGTTTCCCAGGCACTACGCCGCGGATATGGCCCCCGCCACTCGTTACACGTTTCGGCGCATTACAGCAAGTATAATGAAGATTTGATATTCTTTTTTACTTCAATCTTTACAAAGCAAATTGCGAATAAAAACACTGGTGCCACTGTCGTTAAGATATAATAATGGTGCAGCAGACAGTGCCAGTAATCAATGGTCTGTGTTTTACGTGGGTGGTAGGTTGTCTACGTTCTACGATTTGCGTAATGATTTATTGCCGCAGTAAGATCGATAATTTACGCTTCTTTAGCACGTCGGAGCGATTTTGGATGAAAACAAAGACCTGTACATGCTTAATCCGTGCAAGGAACGAATATGGTTTGTCGTTGAACTCTGTGAACCCATTCAGGTACATTGCATTGTTATTAAGTTGAGGTTTTGTTTCAATTACGATGACTGTCCTCTGGAACTCAACTTAGGCAGTTTTTAAATACTTTAACTTTGTAATGGGTTTCTATTTCGGCGAGGGGTTAATTACACAGTAGACAAGTTCTGGACAATATTCTCGCTCTATCCAATTACTGATCTTGTTCACTCTGTACTGTGTAGTGTCTTTCACAAATAAATATTTTTGCTATTTGATATTTTAGAGTGACAATGATTTTGAATGTACATCGAAACGTCTCGAAAAATTCAAATGTTTCCTATATTATTGGCTCTTTAATGATGATTGTAGTTTTTGTGTTTGCATCGTTGATAGTCTTAATTTCCATTTTATGTTGTTCTAGCGCTTATGTGAAAGCAAGCTTCAATGTTTTGAAATATCGATTGCTACACTTGAACCAGCTCTTGTGATAGATCAATGATAAAAACCCGGATATGCTTGTAATTGCCTACCCTAGAGTTACTGCGCTATTTTGTAACAGTTTTTTTAAAATCATTCGCGCGATGGGCCGATTGCTTTGGGTTTAGTTTATTGTTTCGACAATAACTCTTTTTGAAAATGGTTTCTGTCACACTTGCAGCGACTCTTGTTCTAAATGTTACCGGCTTTGATTTATTGCTGAACTACTGACAGTCACCATTCTAATTCTTTGGTGTAGAGCTGCTAGCAAAGTTTAAACTGTCTTGGTAGAAATAACTACATTTGCTACATTATTACTGTTATCTGATTTCAAGGAAGCCTGACTGCACGAAACTTTTAACACATGTAATTTGGCGTGGCTTGTTTCTGTGCCGATCTATTGGGGTTGGGTTGAAAGTAGAGTGTTGAAAGTTAAGGATAATTAATGTTTATTTTTCGCTTAATCTTGTGTATATACTCAATTTAGCTGGGTGTAAATTTGTTGTCAGTTCATCCATAATACTGTAACTACAATTTCGCTTTCCATTTTTCAATAAAACCTACTTAAAAATCGAAAAACAGAGTTGTTAGAAGAAACCAGGGGCGCACTCAGCAAATTTCAAAGGGGGGAGGGATTCTAAAAAAAAATCGATCTCGCACTTAGGAGCAGATCCAGAAAATTTTGGTGGTAGGGGATGAAATTTTGAATTAGGTGGAGTGTTAATTAAATACAAAGACGTTAGACCCAAAAAAGGCGTAAACAGCCCTTTGAAAATGTTTTCATGTCTGCCACGTATTCAAGAATTTTTTTGAGGGAGGGGCATCCAAATTAGCCATATTTTCAATCGTGTTTTTTTCATGCAGAATTATTTTGAAGCATATTGAGAATAAAAAAGGCTCTAGAGGGGTCCGAGGACATGCTCCCCCGAAAAATTTTTGGAAATTTACATACTGTAATGGCCATTTCAGCACTTTTTGAACAATTCATTTTTGCCCCTAAATCTAAGTGTTTCACCAAATATGATGCATTTTGTTCGCACATTTTCGATTGTGCGTGCTTAGGGCGAAGGCTTATTGTTATTGAAAAGGTTTGAAGTTATGGAAGAAGTGTATTCATCAAAAACATGATTGAAAATGGCTGGTGGGAGGATGCATCCCCCACATCCCTCCTGGATCCGCCTCTGCCCGCACGGATAACAGTGTCTCTTACCACTAAGCCAACCAGCCGATTTGGCTTTAACATAATGTGAGGCAAATTCTGTCACAGCTGTTTTGAAATAACAGCACGTACTGCGCTTGCACAGTTTGGACATTTCACTTTAAAAACAAGAGTTCGGTTTCAAAAGGGGGGGGGGGGAGTTCGACCCCCAACCTCCCCTGGGTGCATCACAGGAAGAAACTCAGTTTTAAAAGTTGAGAGTTTGCGAAGGAGGAGTAGACTTGGCGTCTGCGTCGTCATATTTTGATGACTCTCATAGTCTTTCGCTCCTCGGCATGCTTTTATTTCGTTTAATGATACAACCGTATATCGCGAGTTTGTTTTTTGGCCTACAGTAAAAGTGTACCTACTACCAACCTGATAAATGTTGGCAGCATTAAACCACCCTAGCTTGGTTTCGTCTATATTTATCTCAAAATTTGATTTTTCAGATCGAACAAATTCAACTTGCGAATTTGGAGCTTTTTTCATCAATGTTCCATCTATTTGAACTTCACATCAGCGAGCGATTTCCAGCTCGTGAATGGAGGAATCTCGGAACATTCGAAGCAAGGAACGAACGAGTTGTGCAAACCTTTAACTCTAAAGACAATATGTTCGCCAAATACTTGAAGGTTGGTGTATTATTTTGTTAAAAATCAAAATCTTCATTATACTCGCCGTCGCCGTACTACGCCGAAGCGTGTAACGAGTAGCGGGATCCATTTCCTCGGCTTAGTACTTAGGAAACACAGCTCCGAAGAAACGTCGCAGCGGTGGCGAGCGATGGCGCCACTGTCTTCGATTTGACCGACGCGGGAATCCACCCCAGACCCCCCCCCCAGTAGCAATGCCTTAACGACTGAACTAACCGTTTGTTGATGTAGTTTATAATAAACTTATAGGTAGGCTAGCCTGGCCGAAACTGCTCATGTAGTAACAAGCTGAACACTGTCAGACGATGTATATTTAGCGTTTCGCTTGTCAGGTTTCGCCGAGCATTCTCAGAAATGAGTTAAAGAAGTGCCACACTCTTCTAAAAATCAGCATACGTAGTGACTTACTAGCAGGCAAGAAACTACTGAAAGAGCTGTTTGGGTCAGGCTAGCCCATCTACAAAGCCTATTATTACTGCTGCCTGGTAGATACATAATAATCAACCATTCGTATTCAATCTTGGAAATATATTTTGCTTTCATCTAAACTGGTATTGTAGTAAATTTGGAACATAAAGCAGAGTTGATCACAAATATCAGCTAAGTCGGCTTCTGGCCGATTTGACGATCCATTTTTTGTTTGCTGTTGAAGTGCTTTTATGTTCGTAATAATTATCCAGTTTTGGTCATTCTGACATAAATATTGTCAAATCTGCTGTTATGTTTGGGAGGTATGTCACGTGCAAAAGCAATCCCAGCATTCAAAATTTTAATCGGCTTCTATGACCCATAATACTGCAATCACAAGACAAGAGTACCACTAAGTACACTGCTTGATTTTATCCTGTGTACTGCAATGCAATCATTTGATCGTGCAATACCAGCCGAATTTAGTTCATAAGCTGCTGGTAAAATGTATAAACTTTTAACATTTCTTAACTATGCGCTCTGTTATTGTTAGTTTTAGAAGGCACAAATATTTTTCTGTTGTTATATGGATGTTTATAAAACTCTCGATTGTTTACATTATCACAATTATGTCCAGTTTGTCCACGTAGCAGACACGTAAAGAACTCAAAAAGTGGCAGTAGTTGCACTAGTTTTGTAAGTTTTTTCGCTGCGCTGTACAATACGTATTTCCAGCTAACACATTTTTACAAGTGGAAAGTAATGACATGCTTTCTAGGTAGTGGTTTCATTCGCTAAAAATGTAAACATGTGTCACGGTATCGGCAGTAGCATGTTTAGTTTGTAGCCTACAACAAAATGGGTTGTCAAAACTGCAAATAATGGCATTAGTGCTTTTTGCATCATTCTGGTGTAGTAGCTTTAGCCTATAAACCTGGCTTTCAATTCATACGAAGTGCGCTTTGCTAATTTACATCTTTGGTTTATGTGTATTGCCTACTCAGTCTAGACGCTATAACGTCGTGTTAAGATTACGCAATATCGTATTACGTCATAAAATCCACGTGGAAGCATGTAGAGCATACAAGTGGCTTTTTAGGCTAATTCTAAAGTTAAATATTGATTTTAGTCGATATTTTCCGAGCATACATTACCGTTTAATCGGTATTGATTTTCGTTCTGTTTAATCTCTGCATAGGCGGACAGAATCGATTTGTTGGTGGTAGAAAGATAGCTCTGCGAAGTCTATCGTTTTTTTTTTAGCGAAAGTGCACCCTATGTGTATTTTCTACAAATTATCTTTAAAACGTTTAAGCATGTCTCTTACAAATATGAGTGTATTAATAGTGATGGTAGAAGTCATAAAACTATTTGCATTTGATGCTGATTGAGTAAAACGTGAACAGAATCACTGACAAAGAATGATTTCAAGTGCAGCTTTGCACAGCATGTCATAGTCATATTAATAACCGATCAGATGACCTAGTGGTGGATAGAGCGTCGGCCTCTGAAGCGGTAGATTCGGAGTCGTTTTCCTGTTTGACGTTTGGCATAAAAAGAACATTAAGGAGAACAAGTCGGCTAGCGGAGATGTCCTGATAACATTGCAAAATTCTAATCCTATCCAAATTCGAGACATAAAGTCAAATCCAAAGTTTTCTTCGAATCAAATCCTAAATAATCCGGTAAAATTTACTCTTTTTTTTGGAAACTTGGAAAGCGGTCTTGCTTCCATAGTTCAAATGGTCCAAATCCAATCGGTGCAAAAGTTTTGAATCCTTACCCGATTCAAATCCTTTAATATTTCCAAAGTCCAGTCCACTTAAATCCAAATCGTGGACATCTTCGCCCGCAAGTTTGATTGTTGTGCGGTTGGGAAAGGCACTTGACGGAATTCTCCTATCTTAATGCGATGGACAGATGGCCGGCAGCTTCTGGGCAAGTTGGTTGCGCAACATTCGTAGCTCCATCGCGAAACAAGTAGGCTGGATTTCCAGTGGGGCCAAGCAGCTCATTCCTCGTAGTGGCCCTGTCTAACGAAATACTTGCAAAGAGAGTGTGTAGCTCATTCGTAGGGCAGATTGACGCGGTGTTACAAGCATGTTGGTTGTTGATTGCTTTCGCTATCTTCGTATTGATTGGGCCACCAGAAAAAGTTGAGCAGTCGGTTTCATTCAATAAATAAACATGTTCATTGTTATTTTTAAGTGTTAGAATGTCTCAAGCAAAAAACCAATCATATCTTCTTTATACTCGCGGTATTACGCCGAAGCGTGAAACTAGTGACGGGGCCCATCTCCGCTGCTTAGCGCCTGGGCAACGCAGCTCCAGAGGAATGTCGCAGCGATGTAGAGCCGTTGGCGACACTGTGTCGATTGACCGACCCGGTAATCGACCCAAGATAGCGATGCGCTTAAAAACTGAGCTAACCCACCGGTGTTTGACTTTCTCGAAAAGGTTTGTTGCGAAGTCTGATCTTGGAAATAGTTTTTCCGTTACGCATCTCGGTGATTTTTAAGTTTTATTTTAGTTTGAAATGAAAAGTCATTTTGGCAACGAGCATTTCTGTCCTTTGACATTGATCCGTGTCCTGGGAGTTTCCATGGTGGAGGAATATGAGGATCATGAAGAGGAAAAAAATCGAAAAGAAGAAAAAGAAGATGGACGAGTTAAGGCTGTTTTGGATGAAAAGGTAAAAAATTGAAAGTTTTTAAAGCGTGTTTCGTGGTGCTGTTCGCGAGCAAAGCCGGTATTATAAAAATTAATTCAGATTTAAATTTTTCAAATTAAATTACATTTATAAAAATTGGCGATAAATTTTTAATTTCAATATTTGGCAAATTCAAAGTGAAATTATGATATAATTTTTTTGTTTTAGACGCCAGTTGCTCTTTAAAATGTATAAATAGCTTTGAAGAAAGCTGTTTTTACATTAGGTTTGAAAAAATATTCTGTCATTACTCATTGCATAATGCAACCACAGCTTTTTTCAAATTTGTTCTTCAGTTCTGCACCGCCACTCAATTATTTTAAATAAATGCGCATGATGATTTGAGATATAACTTATAGTTCTGCTTAGACTGGTGCGAGGCATTTGCAGGTTATACACTGTGACTACTCTCGATTTGTACTTCATAGCGTAACTAAAAGCAAGTACGAGTTGGCCAAAGAGGATCGCAAATTACTATGTCCCGAAGGTGATCAATGGACCCAAATTTGACAAAATTTCACACACATGGACTTCTTATAGTATTGAAACTACAACGCAGATTCGGCCTATGGTGTACACATACGCAGTGACTTGGATTTCTAGTTTTTTGCACGATCTATGAACTTGATTAGCTATTGTTCACACCACGCCCAAATGACAAACAATAACTTGTAATTGAATAAGATACAGTTTTTTCAGTATTTAATAATTTTGCTTGCGCCTTAGTTAATGGGAGCTCGGCTTGGACCACCAGTGTGTAAACCAGTGGTTCTCATCTTTTTTGGGTTGCGAACATATTAAGTCTTAAGATGAATTTTGAGTACGAGTGTCCTTAAAAATCAGCAAAAAAATATCACTGCTGCTACCACTTGTCTTAAAGTTGTTGTTCTACGTTGCGCTTAGTCACATGTACCGCGATTTTTTTTTGAAAAAAGTCAAATCACATGCATCGGCCGAGTGCATGCTGCATTGTAATGTTGGACGCACGAAACAATGGATTTTGTGTGGAGTGAAGCTACTGTATAGTTATCTATGCTGCATCACTCGCCTGCTTGCTGCTGGAAAAAAGTATAGTACGCCCCTGGAAAGCTCGTTTCCGAATTGGATGTATGAAATGGAAATATAATATTTAGCGGACCGGCGCTTGAGAAATACTCTTGTTATGCAGTGTGAGTTAGTCGGAAAGCGTATAATCTTCGTTAGCAGGCAGACAATGTCGTTACCAACAGTATCACGTTCTCTCGTCTCAAGCTATTATTTGATCTCACATCACAATGACTTTATTGCCCTAAGGACTGTGAGTCAGTTTGTTCAGTAAATACTGAAACTTCGTTCAGCGTCAACTTACCAACGTACAATATTGCCCGTAAATGTATTGTCATCTCACCATGGCGTAGATTGTTTATTTTGCACATTATCCAAGTTAAAATAATGTGACTCATAACTGCAGATAGTCAACGCTGTTTCGACCTTTCTGGCCTCGTCAGTGTAGTTGGTCAAAACAGTGTTCGCTGTCGGAAAGTAATGTATTCGGACTAACACTTAACATGCTTTTTTCTGTGAACTTGGCGCCTTTCCTATGTCTTCTGTGTTGAAACAAAGGTAAAAAAATTTTTTGCTCTCACATTCACGTTTTTTCAGCAGTAACATTGGTAATTTGATTGTAAACTACGATTAATTTAAGCATTGAGCTAACGCTTTATATTAAAATTTCGACTTTTTAACCAGTTGCGCAAAATTACCATCAAGCAGCGTTTGCTTCGTGTCTTTCTTACTTTTCTACTGTAAGAAAATAAAATTGGGCATATGTAGGTCTTCGGATACACAATTTGCACATAGATAATTCAGCTTGTGGTAGTGTGCCTTGCTTGGTGTATTGTAATGAAAAATTTTCTGGTCAATTAGCGTAGAAAAGGCGCGAATCTTTGAGGTTTTCGAATCTTTTACCAAACCATACCAGCTAGGCAGTAAGATCTCTTGTGCGAAGTACAAGTTAGATTGCTTGTGACAAAAATTTTAAATTGTTGTGAACTTGCAGGGCTTGAGATCTTTCAAAAATTTTTTGTTTACTGCTGACAGTGAACACTGTTTCTACTTTTTGGTCTCATCATGCTGTTGGTGTGGCTAACGGGTTTTCTCATCAGGTTCTCGTTCTGTTAATGTTCGATTCATAATCAAAATTTTAAGGCAACATTTTCATGAAAAATCAAACATCTCGTTTTTATTTCTCCGCCTTGCTCATTTGCTTATTCATTTCAGATCAATCCAGCAACGTCTGATACAAAAGATGCTGAAGAGGGCGGCTCAATTGGAAACAATGTTTTGAACATCGTCAAAAATGTGGTTGGAAAAGTCGGAAATTTACTGGCTAACGGCAATTCTGATGTCGAAAATGCGACGTAAGTTTTACGGAACCTGTCAACGCTAATGCCTTTGGAAGTAGTCAATATCTCATCCTTTATGCTTTCCACGATTTTATCAACGTGTGTTAACTTCAAAAGTGCTTTTGCTGACTACGCGACAAGTATTAAAAATCAATATACTTGAACGTAAAATAAATATGCTAACTGCGTTAATCAAACTCATTGCTCATTGATGTTGTAAATTTCCACTTTCCTGCTTCAATAACCGTCGTCAAGGTCACCTAATTATTTTTGATATTAAGCAATGAAACGATAAAAATTGCATTGGCTCATTTCGATATTTTTCGTGTGTTTTTGCTGGACCAGCGGTTCCCAATTGGGGGTGCGAGAAGAACTAGCCAATTTTACCGCTGATGAACGGTATCGTTGATTCTCCCTAACTGTGTGTTAGTGACGTCTGAAATGTGTCTGTGTGTGATTGGGCCATGCCCCCTCCTTTTGACTCTGCCTTTTAGTAAAAAAGAACTAAATAAATGGTGCCAAGTGACTGAAATATGCCAGACTCTTTTGATAGTTTCTGTAGCTTATGGCCAGAGGCGGATACAGGGGGGTAGCATGAGGAGTATGCATCCTCCCACCAGCCATTTTCAGAAAATCTTTTGACATATACAATTTTTCCATAATTTCAAACCGCAATAAGCCTTACGCCTTAAACACGCATTATCGGAAATGTGCGTGCAAAATGCATCATCTTTGGTGAAGCATTCAGAATTAGGGTCAAAGAATTTAAACAAAATTTGCCTGAAAATTATTCAAAAAGCACTAAGCTAGCCATTGCATCATGTAAATTTTCAAAAATTTTCCGAGAGAATGCCCCGGACCCCCCTAGAGCGTTTCTTCTTTCTCAATCAGCTTCAAATTTGTTCTGCCAAAAAATAATATGCCTAAAAAATGTGAAAATCATGGCTCACCCCTTCTAAATTTTCCAAATTTCTCGCTACGCCACTGTCTGTGCAGAAACAGTGCATGAGTGAAGTACTGTGCAAGGGGTGCACGAATGATTTTTCCTTGCCAAAGGGGTGCGGGCTTTAAAACGAATTGGGAACCAGTGGATTGGACGAAATGAGACAATGAAGTTGTCGCGTCATCTCGTACCCCTTGTGGTTAGAAGAAGTCTGAACTTTCATAAAAGAAAAATCAGGAAAACTTCGGAATCCCGAATTATGTTACCCGAAAACATGCCCCGGATGATGCGAAATATTACCTTACTTGATCTATGGGTGGATGGCTGCTGACTTTGCCCGAAATTAAGTGCTTTGTATCAGCTAATTCTCTTAAAATTAAAAAAGACCTGGTTATCAGTAATTAGCTGTGGTAGCATGGCAACAACTTGCTGTAAACATGTTTGTTTACAAGTAATAAGTAAAGCCTTGCACTAATAGTTTGCTGCGAGGCAAAGCCATCGTCATTGAAGTATTTTAACTGTATAGTAACGTAAGTTTGCAGCTTTTTTGTTGGGTGTAGTTCGCAAGCAATATACAACGGAAACGTCGAGTGTTAATAAAGCAAAAAATATTTTCATATTTTACTTTGCATGCACAGCCGCATGCTGATGATGACGGCTCAACTTCGTCGAACGTTCGGTTAAGAATAACTTAGACGTTATTATTTCGTATTAAAGTAACTGTATCCCCTTGTGCATTGTTCTCGAATAATTAAGTTGTTTTATGTGAAATTAAAGCGTTATTTGCATTTGTTTGCCATGCAAAATGCTGGAATAAGAATTAAGTTTATGTTCTTGCAAAAATCTAGTAATAGATCTGACAAGAGACCCCTACTTAGTTGTTGGAATCCAAGAACGAGCCGAATCAAACTTGTGTTGAATATACGCCGATGTTTCACTCTATTTTCTATTGTAGGGCTTCGAATTCCGAAACTCCAACCGATTACGTTCCGCAAAATGACTCCCAAGATGACGTCATTGACGCTGAATGGGAATCCCCGGTTACCTTAGTTACCAACAAGTAAGGCTTAGTTTGTTTTTAAGAAATAGCTTTTCGAAAGCAGTGTAGTAATGGCACTGTCGTGTTGGTGACAGTAGACCATTGCTTCATGCCTAGAAATAAATATGTCAAAACTGGAGAGTTGATTGTACACACTCTAGTTCGACTCCTTGCTAGGTCATTTGTTTTTTCTTGCTTTTTTACTCTGCGTGTTTCATTGTGTAACTATAATACCCTAAAGTTATTTTCGTCAGCAAGTTTGACCTGTGCAATGTGGCGAAGTGGAAAGTGAGTTTGAGCAGGCGTCTGAAATATCTGTCAATGCGTGCGATCGACTCTAGCCATGAATCAAACCCGTACCGTTTCGAGTAGAGTATTGAATCTTAAGGTGCATGTACCGATACGCCACCTGCGACATGCGACAATGTGACAAAAATTATAGCGTAAGTGAATGTAGAAGGTTTTAGCGTGATCGTTAAACATAAAATAAAGCAAGCAATGTGCGATAAAAAGTTGTTGCGTATCGGTAAGTGCTTCTTTAATGCGCACTACTGACTATTTGGCCGTGCTGTTGACAAATATTGTGTTTCGATCAGGTCTGAAATGGAAGATTCTTCAAAGAAACGTCCGGTAATTACACTGATAGAAACCGGAGACGGAAAAGAAGTGGTGTACATCGATCCCACCGACCCTCCCTTGTACCCTCTCAAGTTTCTCAAACAATTTTCGGCCAAGAATTTCGGGACCAGATTGTGCTGGTTTTTGGAATTCATGTACAGGTATGAGTTGGAAATTGTTTTGTGGTTGATAATGGTTGGCTGGTTCATTATGAAAATCTTCCTCATTATCAAAATCTTCATTATACTCGCAATGTTATGTCGAAGCGTGTAGCGAATGGTGAGGACCATCTCCGCAGCTTAGCGCCTGAGCAACACAACTCCGAAGAAACATCGCAGCGGTGGCAAACCGTTGCCGACACTGTGCCGATTTGACCGGCCCGGGAATCGAACCCCAGACCTTCCGCACAAATATCGTGTGCTTAACAGCTGAGCTAACGGCCACTGATTCAAAAAATATTTGTAAGCAGTTTCAATAGTTTATTACTGCTTTTACACCAAAAATCTGAATTCTGCTCTTGTTTGGTTTTGTGTTTGATCCTGGTACCTTGCGTATATTTCCCCAGCCCCTGTATACTAATCGCACCACCAATGGTGAACGCCTATGGGCGTTCTGCATCATAATGAAATGTTCGATGCCATTCTCAAAAAATTGATGTCATCGCATTTGAGCTGTACATGTGAGGTAAAAAATTGGTAAGATTTGGAAATTTTTTTTTTTGTAACAACGCTGGAACCGACAGAAGCTTCGAACCTCGAGTCGGGAAATTTTATAAGTTTGAACCTCGGAAGAGCAATTTGGGTTGGAATTGAACTGGACTACTTAGGTTTTGACAGTTTCAATCTTTTATCCAAGGCGCCACGCTGAGTCTGATGTTACTGCTTTTGATGCAGATGCTATTATGGATACAATAAACTAAACTTTTTAGTTGCTGCTATCATTGTCAAATTTATCGTTTATAGAGTTTCCATTCTTTCTTGCGTAGTCAAGGATGGCAACCGTACTGTGGTGGATGGAGCTTTTTCGCTTGCTTTTGAAAAAGAAGTTGCTGTTACTTCTGATAGCTTCGCAAAAGCAAACACTTCGTCAATGAAAACGTCCCCTGACGCTGCTACAAACTTTGTATTGCTCGATAAAACTAAGCAAGCGGGCAGCGACAACGACGAGTCGAAACCTACTACTCTTCCTACCGTTGACTCAGAAGCATTTGTCAAAGACACGCCTAATAGTACTAAAATAGGAAAGCCAAATGTCACACTTTCTGAATCTCAACACACGCAAAATGTGTCGTCAAAGAATGAAGAGAAGAAACAGACTGATAATGTATCCCAAGAAGTTGATAACTCGAGAAACGAGACACTTTTGGACAAATTTAAACGCACAATCACAAAAAGTGATGACGAAAACCCAACTTGTGACAAAACAGCTGACCAGTCATCTAAAAGCTTGGAGAAAATTGAAAAAACGGAAAATAATGCTCCAGAATCCGAGCATCCAAAACCTTCTCAAGACGATGAAGTTAAAACTATTGAAATATCTGTAGAATCGGATAAAATTACACAAAAAGATATTGGTTCTTCCAAAGTAAAATCTTCGGAAAATGAAGTTCCGAAAATATCCAAGGAGATTGCATTGGAAGAACCGCCAACTGCAGCTCCAGAACTGGACGAAAAACCAGTGAGTAACTGAGTAATGTAAAAAAAACACGCGTTGATTCAAAATGTTGCCACGATCAATAGACTGTTCTCTAGAAATAACTGTAGCTTTTGAGCGAGAAGGTATTTTTCTTTTTTTGCTGATTTTATAGGTTCTGTCCATAACTGCATGAACAGAGCAGCACAAAAGCGCCTTAATGGAAACTGTTTAAAGCAAAAATTATACCAACTTTTTTAAAACTTTTTGAAACTTCTTAGCGTCTCAGTCATTTAATTTTTGGACCTCTTATTAATAACTGAGGTTATTTTCAAATTGAACAGAAACTTCAACAGATTGAGGTAGACTGCAAAGCGAGCTTGAATCAGCCGCCACCCGATATTATATCAACTGCGATCGGCTCCAACTGGGAAATGAACCCGCTACGTGGGATCCATAACCGGCATGCGGTACGCTAGGTTATGCCGCTGACGTATAATGTTAAACGTTGCAGGTTTCTGGGAGCAACGAAGATGTATTTACACCAGCAGTTCATGAAGAAACTTCGTCTAGTAAAACTCCCTCCTCTACTACTCCGTCGCCTCCTGAGCAAAACATGAGTGAAACTGAGGTTCGTTGTCTGATGCTAAATGGGTCAAATTTTACACCAAAATGCAATTAATTCTGTCTTAAGAAAGAAAAGCTGTAAGACATGGTTTTTAGTCAGAAACATGAAACATCTGCAGCAGTGCTTTCTGCGTTTACTATTATTTAGACCAATTTTCGTCAAATTCTGAACGAATTTTAGACACAGGAAAGAAAAGCAGATGGTAGGTTTTTTGTCGGAAATATGAAGTCATCTGTATCTGTTCCCTGCCTTTGCTTTTGTTTGGACAGCTTCTCGCCATCATTTTTTTTTTTTTTTTTTTCGGTAGTTGTTTCGTGACATATGTGTTGTCGTGTTGTCTCAGAAAAAAATTTACTCAATGTCATTTTATCACTAAAACCAAATCTTAATGATACTCGCGGTGTTTTGCTGAAGCGTGTAACGAGTGGCAGGGCGCATTTTCGCAGCATAGCGCCTGAGCACAGCTCCGAAGAAACGTCGCAGCGGTGGTGGGCCGTGGGCGAGACTGACCGATTCGGAAATAAATCCTAGACCTCCCGCACCGACTTAGCAACTGAGCTAACAGGCCGGTGTTAGCACTTAATTAAAAAAGAAGTCTCGTAAGCCACAGTGTGAACGGAGTATTGAGATTGCTGCTGTTTCAGTAAACGGAAATTAAACTAAAAACTCATGAAATTTCAACTTCTGGGTAAATCCCGAAGTTTTGCGATTTAAGCTTTTATCAGATTTTCATAAGATTTCACAACGCTGGAGGTTGCTATGTTTCATTGCCTGATAATTATGGCATTAAATCTTGTTTCATAATTTGCAGGATACAGTTGTCATCAATCCGGGAACAAATCAGAAAGAATCGGTGCTGATGCGGCTGAGCAATCGGATCCGGACTCTTGAGCAAAATTTATCACTTAGTAGCGCATATTTGGAAAATTTAAGCCGCAGGTAAAATGATGTTGCGTTTTTTGATCATAGATTTTCCCCTGTTACAGCACAACCTTTCTGCTCAAAACTCTAGTCTTGCTTAAAACCGGATTGTTTGCTAGTAAAGATACAGTAGTACGAAATTAAATTTGGTGCTAAAAATTTCAGGCTCATAAACTTATTGGCGTTTTCAACGAAAACTAAGGAGTGGAATTTTTTTTTTTTTTTTTTCATAAAAGGTGTTAAAAATTATACCGAATTCCAAACTAAGAGTAGAAATTATAAGTGTATTCAGTGACCCAAAAAAAGGTTTAAGGTGATGACGTACTGAAAAACAATTTAAGCATTGAGGCGTGCAAAAGTGACAGCTGCAGTGTTCATCCGACCAGTAGCTTGGGCTAATTAAGGGTCAAGCCCCTGACTTCTTTGTGATAATGCAGTAAAGGTTGAGGGAAGGCGTTTGAGCTCTGCAACTGTATCTCTTACATGCTTCATTGCGTAAATCGTTTCTCAGTACGTCATCACCTTAAACTTTAAATGTCTATTTTTGGGTAACTATGTAAATACATTTAAAAAATTTTACTGGCGGTTTTAAATTCGGCACAATTTTCAATACCTTTAGGGAAAAAATAATTTTGCACTTCAATTCCCCGTTGGGCGACTTTAATTAAGCATGTTAAGATGTTGTAGATCATTTTTAACGCTCTCGGAATTTTAATTTACAATGAAGACCTTCCGATTT
The DNA here is from genome assembly GCA_964006365.1 of Trididemnum miniatum. Classification (NCBI taxonomy): domain Eukaryota; kingdom Metazoa; phylum Chordata; class Ascidiacea; order Aplousobranchia; family Didemnidae; genus Trididemnum; species Trididemnum miniatum. The sequence goes on along the minus strand of OZ023231.1, from coordinate 32,506,555 downwards.
TTGTTACAAGATGATGACAGACTTGCGTAAAGCGTTTGATTTAACGAAACATTTTTTCACTTTGACCATTACTTCGTTCTTATTGTTGTTCCTCCAACTGAATAATTTTAATGTCTCTAGTGTTACAAATGTCTTCATCTGTTAAAACTTTTAGATACAAACGACAAATGGATGAAATGCAACGAACTTTTAATCAAACACAGAGCAAACTCAAAGAAATGTCAGCAGTCGTAGAAGAAAATAATATTAAACACACCCGAGCTCTTGAGAAAGAAGCTGAGAAGCTGCAACAATTACGTTCAAAAGTAATATTTAGTTGTGTAATTTTTGTAGGTGTTTAACAGCTCAGATGGCCGAGTGGTAAGAGCGTCCGCCTGTGAAGCTGTAGACTCAGGTTTGATTCCGAGTCGGTGCAAACAATTGATTTTGAAGTTGATATTGACAGCTTCCCTGCTTAACGTTCAGCACTATGGGGCAGTGTAGAGAACAAGCCGGCAAGTTTACTTGTGCCGTTGGGAAAGGCATTTATCGGGATTCCCCATCTTGGTGTGGTAGACAGATGGCTGGCAATTCCCAACCGAGCTCGTTTTAGCGCTTTGATCGCTTTCTTGTGACGGGAGGATAAACAATAAACGTGCAACTAACTACACAAAATACAAATGCATTTTGTAGGTGTGTGCTTAACTTTCTCTCGCTGCATGCGTATTGCGTAATATTAACTAAAGGCAAGTAGTAGCGTCATTTTCAGGTCTGTTGTCCAAGCTAGTAAGTCTATGCATTCCTAGCGATAATTAAGAAGAGGCCGCATTATTCAGTAGACATAGCTAGCAGCTGCTCCTGTAAGAGAAACCAAGTTTCCTCACATCATTGGCTTCAGTGCTGTTGAGAGGACACAATTGTAATGTTTGGTTTATACCATAAAAAGGTTTTCTGTTTTTTGCAGTAACATTTTTTCAGCGTGCTTTTATGTAACCCATTATACAGGCTTTGTGCCAACTTTTGTTTTTTACTAGTGTCAAGATCTTGAGGCGTCAACAGAACAACTCAATCGTGACATGGTTGCTCGTCACTTCTGCTTGATGGCGCTAGAGAGCATTATATTGATTGTTATCTCTGTTACATGTTACAGTACTCGTCACTCAAGGTAGGTACTAACAAGTCTCTTTTTTACGAAGATATCAGTCTCTTAGTTAGCTAGTTGGTGGTACAGAACCTGAAGATAGCTAAAAGCAAGATGCCATGTTATCAAAAGCTTTTCGTTTGACTCTAATAAAGACTTAAAAGAAGCTACTCCAGAATGCGCTTCCGAGGCTCTATACTCGGGTTTCAGTTTGCCCAAGAGCGTCATGGTTATTCGTAAAGAAAAGCATCTGGAACGAAACTGTTTTTTAAATTTATGAAAATCAAGCTCCACTGACTGACACGTTGGCGTAGTGGTTAAAGACGTCACCATTGGCGGGGGGTGTTGGGGGTTCGATTTCCGGGCCGGTCAAATAGGACACAGTGTCGCAAACAGCTCGGCACCGCTGCGTGTTGCCCTGGCGTTAAGCTACGGAGATGGGCCGCACCACTCATTACACGCTTCGGGGTAATTCCGCGAGTATAATGAAGATTTGGTTTTTGAAGATACGCTATCTTAATTCAATAAAATTTCAACGGAGAAATATTGACTTGATTGTGCAATCTTACGGTTATTCAATGTAATATTTTGTTGGATTGTTTTTCAGTCTAATTTTTTTGCTTGCTAGTAAATGTTTAATTTTCAGATTGATTCGCAAAATTGAAGAAACTGATAGGAAAATAGAAATACTGCTTCATAATGAAGCGAAAAATTTAAATGGCTTCTCAAAGTTTTCATCTTCTGATCATACAAAGCAATCAAGGTAATTATTACGTCCGCGGCTTGAAAAAATCTTAAAACGCGATAGAAAAGCTACTGCCGCTATCCTTTTAAATCCTTTGCTTTACTCAAAAGCTGATCGTGCGCCTAATGTGTTGATCAGGTAGTGCTTTGCACGCCATTAAAACATCGATTTTTTGGTTTATTGAGCTTTATATGATAACCTGATACCTCGCAAAAACCGTTGCGTTTTTTAGTCCGGTGCACTTCACGTATGAAAAAAAAATATCAAAGCAATTTAGTACGCCTTATGGACAATTGGACATGGTCCGTAAAATGCGGTGCGTAATAAGCAGTTTCCTAGTACAAAAGATAACCGTAACCTCGCTACACAATTTTTCCGAATCCTTACTTAATTGTTATATTTTTACTCAAAAGTGATTCCAGATATACCACTAGGAAGGGTTTTTTGGAGACCTTTTAAATTTTGATGAATGTAAAAAACCGACAAATCATATCTGGTTAACTTACATTGTTAATTATGGTGATTGTAAACTGTTGGCATCGCAAATAATTCCATTGATTCCACCTGCTTAATGAAATGGCTGGTAATGACTGAGCTAAACAACGTTTAAACAGCAATTATGCGGAAAAATTGATGGAAGGCAAGCTTATTTCCTTGGTATGTTAAGTGAAGGTGAATCATGCCTTTATAAATGTAAAAGCGCAAAGTAAAAAAACCCTACTCTGCATTTTTTGCCATGAGTAAGTGTTGATCACGCCCACTGCATTGATGAGACTTGAAAGGACGAAACAGTGTTCACTGTCTGCAGTTATCATGTTTTTATCATTGATCTTTTATGTAGGTTAAAAGAGCAAGTACTTGCAAGCCATAAAATCGGGGACGGGCACATGAGAACTCTTTCCAAGCCCAAATCTAACGTGCTTGACCGAGTGCCCTCGTGGACCACATCCCCTACCAGTCCTTGTCTATCAAATACAACTCTTCCGCGAAAGAAAGGAATAGCAAAAACATTTGGTTCCCCGATTAAAAAGCGAAAGAGTAGTTTGAATGGCAAAATGGTGAAAGCAACTAAAAGCGCCAATGGTGAAGTTATATGTAGAGCGACATCTTGTGATAACAATTGGACTACCGATTTGCCAAAAAGTCAGAAAATTGCCAAAATCAAAAAACATCAAGTCAAGAACGAATACAGAAATGGTCGAGTAACACAAGAAGTTTCTTCCAATTTCAATTTACTTTATTCTAATAAAAATAAATCCGACAATTTTTCTAATTCATCATGTCAAGATCCATCTTTGTGGCAAAAATGTACTTCGCTTAGTAGAGCGTTTGTGGGCAAAGCAAGATAGTTCCGTAGTTTACGCAAATCTTACACGCAATGCATTTGAAACGTGTTTAATTTATTAGTTATTTGCATTTTGCTTTAGCGAGAGAATATAATATTATTCGTGTACGTTGAGCTTCCTTTATTTGATATGAAACAAGCGTATGAAGCAGGCTGCAGAAATGAAATAAGTAGCCGTACTTATTTTCGAAAAACTGGTGTAGTTTACTAAAATTTAGCTGTGATTGAAGAGACTGCAAAGCAAAGTGAACTTTTGCCCTCTTCGAGTCGACGGCATTTTTGTGACAAATGCGATCTGCTCCTGCAGTACATGCTACCCGCCTGTGTCTTAATCTGTCTGAAAGGAAATCAACTTGGTTAATATTGGATTCAAAATCAGTAAAATGATAAACATCGGTTGGACAGAAAACGACAATCCCGTTCAATCAAGACTGACCGAAAAACTATGCTATGCTTACAAATTGAAGTAAAATACAAAAAAACAGCCTGTTAGCTTGATTGCTAAGCGCAGCCCAATCGGTGCGGGAAAACGGGTTCGATTTCCGGGTCTGTCAAATCGGACACTGTCGCCAACGATTTGCCACCGGTGCGACGTTTCTTCGAAGCTGTGTTGCCCAGGTGCTAAACCGCAGAAAGTGGCCCCGCCACTCGTTCCACGCTTCGGCGTAATACTGCGAGTATAACGAAGATTTGATTTGACATATTAAAAAAGGATCACGTCTTGCAGTTTCGTAGGAGGTCGTCAGTGACGCAGATGATTGTGTGTTTGGTGCAGGCGCAATGAATTGTGGGTTCGATGATCGGCCAAGTAGCTACTAGTTGTGAAGCTCGAACATCACGGCAATCTAAAGTTGCGCGGAGTAGAGTGATAAAGTTGGGCACTGGCGACGTTAAGCTTTTACATCCACTGCATATTCTAAGCAGAATTTTAAGCTTTTCCATAACTTCCTGAGTTAATGTTTTCGGTTTTCTTTTCTTCACATGACCAAAAGTAGTTCTTCAGCACATCTTTTAATTTCAGTTGAATGCAACGGAAATTTTTTGTTAAGTTATCTGTGATTAAACAGTGTTATTGCTTTTTTCTCCACTCTATAGGCTGGTTAAATTTGTCAGTTTTGCAACAACTAGCCTACACAAAACGACATTACAATAGTTGTGAACACCCATTAAAGTAGGCGTAACAAATATTGATCGTTTGCAGCCTGAACAAATCTTTCGAAGCAAAAAGATTGCGGGGAAAGCACCTCAGCATTCTTCACCTCAGCAATTTGCAGGTCATGGTCATGGCATGATCACGCATTGCAGATCATTACAAAGGTATCACATCCATAGGTGGGCACAGCTGACGCAAAAATTAGCTCCGCTAGCAGCTAATCCGATAATCAAAAAGATTAGCTTCGCTAACGCTAATCCGATAACACGAATTTTTCGTTAGCGGAAGCTAACGTTCGTCCGCTAATCCACTAATTAATCATAAGATTATAATTTGAGACAGAAACAACAAAAAATCAACATTGTAACTTGTAGCAATAATTTTAATATCGCGTTTTTCAGTTGATCAGCCAAATCCATATAATATCGTATTAACGTAATTTCAAATAGCACGGTATATTGTCAAGGTTTTGGGCACACGCTGAAAGAACTGACAGCATTGAAATTAACTCGGCAGTAAAATTAGCACAGTACTGAAATAAGCTTATTGCGGAAATTAGTAGAGCAGGGAAATAAGCGCAGTAGGCCTGCTAAAATAAGCGTCCGTCTGACCATGTCTAACTATCGCGCCTTTGCGAAATGCAAGGTTGATAGATCGGCGGCTGAGAGGGGTTAGCATACCTTTTTTAGGTAGGCCTATCAATAACTAAGTAGGCCTATATTACGACCTACTAGGTCAAAAACCATTGACGAAAAATGATTTCTGCGGGGTCAGATTGGATGCGTTTGGCCGTAATAATGGGGCCCAAAGACCCCCCAAAAAAAGCTAGCATACCCTTTCTATAGGTACCACATAAAACCTAGCGGAAACGAAAGCTTACTTTGACCAGATCACGAAATGGTATGTGACAGAAATTTTTCGGCTGCTTTACCCGCGACAGAAGCCCCCAAAGTTCGAGTGATGACGTCACAAAAATATGCTAGCGTACCTTTTCTAGGTAGGCTACCACATGAAACTTAGTGCAAACGAAAGAATACATTGCACTGATTACGAAATGGTAAGTGACAGAAATAATTTTTTCGGCTGCTTTACCCTCGACAGAAGCCCCCAAAGTTTAAATTAGGACGTCATTTTTTCTGTGACGTCCTAACTCGAACTTTGGGGGCTTCCGCCGGGGGTAAAGCAGCCGTAAAAATTTCTGTCACATACCATTATTTCGTAATCAGGGCAATGTAAGCTTTCGTTTAGTCAAAAGTTTTTCGCTGTGACGTCGTAACTCAAACTTTGGGGGCTTCTGCCGGGGGTAAAGAAGCCGAAAAAATTTCTGTCACATACCATTTCATATTTAGTGCAATGTAAGCTTTCGTTGGCACTAAGTTTCATGCGATTCTTAGTTGAAATGTTTTCGCTATGACGTCATAATTCTAACTCTGGGGGTTTTCGCCGGGGATAAAGAAGCTGAAAAAATTTCTGTCACATACCATTTTGTGATCTGGTCGATGTAAGCTTTCGTTTCCACTAGATTTCGTGTGGTACCTAGGAAAGGGATGCTAGCGTGTTTTCGGGGGGGTTTTAATTGGGCCCCTGTTATGGCCAAACGCATCCAATCTAACCCTGAAGAAATCACTTTTCGCCGATGGTTTTTGACGTAGTACAGTAGGTCGCAATATACTAGGTTAAACTTATTGGTACCTATCAGAGGTGGGCAGTACCGAATCACTTTTGTACCGAATTACAGTACCAAATTACTTTTTCAGTACCGGTACCGGCGCTACGTTTGGTTTTGAGTACCGGTACTGACTTGGAATTACTTTTAATTTCGCTAAATCGGTACTTTTTGCCGGGACTTTTGTTTTGTTTTACTTTCAGAAAGTTGATTAATAATTGGCTACACGAAAATTCTCGAATCAGTATGAATATAAGATCTAGGATCATCAATCAGCGTGAAAAGTGTTTTCTGTGCGTTCTAGATAATTCTTTATCAGTGCACGTGGAGATGGTGATGATAGCCCTTCGCCCAAATCCGAAGCTGGCGTGTAAAGAAGCCAGAAGAATGGTTACATCAAGTGAAAGCGTACAAGCATTGCACGCTTTTAGGCGTGTAATTGTTGATCATCGATACAGCGATACAAATTTTCGATTTTATCAAAATCGCAAAAAAAAGTACCGAGTACCGCTTAAGTAATTCGGTTATTTTTAAATTGAGTACCGAGTACCGGTACCAAACTACCTTTGAAGTCGAGTACCGGTACCGAATTACTTTCAGAGTACCGGTGCCCACCACTGGTACCAGTAAAGGTATGCTAAACCCTCTCAGCTGCCTGTCTATAATCTCTTAGCTCCTATTGTCGAAACATGATTGAGCAAGCTCAGCGTTATGATGTCGTTGACCGAGTTATGATTGCTTGATCTAAGTGCCTAGCTAGAAGAGTACCGGTATCGGTAAATATTTCTCTAGCACAAAAAATAGGAAAATATGGCAACTTTAAGGATTTTCTTTATTAAAACCGCGATAGCAACTATTGCTATTCTACCGGATTTGCGGATTTCGTTGAAAAAATTAGCTTCGATAACCAGTCCGCTAACATTTTTGAACGTTAGCTGAGCAGCTAATCCGCAAGTGAAAAAATTAGCTTTGCTAACCAGCGGAATAGCGGATTAGCGATTTGTGCCCATCTATGATCACATCAAATGATCAAAACAGCGGCAAATCGTATTATAGCAGCCGGTACCGGTACGACCTTATTTTTTATAAATTGCGGCAGCACTCGGGCGGTGAACTTTTTCTTGGGTGTTCAAGCAGTGGCGTAACTAGGTCTTTTTGGGGGGGGCAAATGCTTAGGGTCTTTTTCCAGGGATTGCTGCTATTTTTTTGCTCTTCACTTGACTTTGGGTGGAAAAGTGGACATCTGCGGGCGTGTTAACCTCTTTTTTTGCTCTTCACTTGATTTTGGGCGGAAAACGATTTCTGTTGGACAATGCCCAGGGTCTCAACTAGTCCTAATTACGTCTCTGTGTTTAAGTGAGTCTCAATACTCTCAAATGTTATAATTGCCACAAAAAACGTAAGCAGTGGTTGGCTGGTTGTGGGATAAATTTTCTACAAGGAAAAAAATGATTCCAGAACTTCCAAAATGATTCCAGAACTGCTGGTTGTGGGATAAATTTTCTACAAGGAAAAAAATGATTCCAGAATTTTTGGTTAAGTTGGCGACATGATCTAGCAGTAGGCTACTAACTACTTTAGGTTGCTGGTCTTTCATGACTGGTTCGATTCACTGCTGGAGCCCGACGCTTTTGATACGGTATGTCATACGGATGGTTACTGACACGAAGAGCGTTGGTTAACTTCACAGTTTCTCTCAATTACCGTTGAATTTTCCCTTTAATTTGCCGCTTCAATTCAACACTTTCCTGGTTTTTTAAAAGCGCAAAACATCAACCCTGTATCGAGTATCACAAATTCACAACCGATAAAATAGATTTTCATTACAAAAGTCTTGAGTTGTGGTGAGCTAAGCTGAGATACCAATAACAAAATTGATGAACACCAGCCTATTCTAACGATATTGAATTCAAGAATAATGAATATATTGACCGCTTACGGCGCTATTGCACTGATCACACGATATTGATTCAAATTAGCGCTGTTCAGCTTTAGAGGATTTTTTGAGATGTTTATGGATTAGGATTTAAACGGACCGGATTTCGGTCAATTTTGCGAATTTGGAAAGGATTTTGATATTAATGTGCTTCTCAGTTTGGCTTTGAATCGGAATCGGGTTTTGCTGGATGCGTTGTCATTATTCAAATTTTATAGGAAACTAAGATTTGAATTTTACAGCTCGGGTGGCCGAGTGGTATAGAGCATCCGTCTCTTGAGCTGTAGACTCTGGTTTGATTCCGAGTCGGGTCAAACCAATGACTTTAAAATTGGTATCCACAGCTTTCCTGCTTGACGCTTAGCACTAAAAGGACAATGGGGAGAACAAGCCGGCAAGTTCACTTGTTGTGCCGTCGGGAAAAGCACTAAGCTGGATTCCCCCATCATGGTGTGGTAGACTGATAGCTGGCAACTCCTAAGCGAGCTCGTATAGCGCATTAATCGCTTTCTCGTGATAGGAGGATAAATATGCGATACAAAACTTTATTCGAATAGAAATTCGGACTTCGACTTGGACTTGGATTTCAAAACGTTAAATCCGGACATCTCTAACTCAACTACTTCGAGTAGGTTACTAGTTGTACTACAGCGCAGTAGTGATAGTTGACCAAGTGCTGCTGTATGTTCATTGCCATTTTGATTAGAACCGCTTTTTCCTAACAAAGAAAAATGTAAACGGTGACAGATTTGACAAAATGTTGCAGTTCACCCTGGTGTTTGCGGAAAATGAAGAAAAAACGAGTGTGTAAAAATGTTGAAATAAATACGTTAGGCTCTGCACCAGGCTTGGGTTTGAAACCATTAAAACCGTTAAGGCAGTAGTTCCCAACTCACGAGTCACGACGCACTGATTTCGTAAAAAATTCAAACGACGCACAGCTTCTCAAAAGTTTCACACACTGTTATTGAGTTGAACTTAAATGCGCCACATTTGCTCCTTGGTTTCGGCAAAGCGCCTCAAATCGTGGTGTAATGTTTGAAATCGTATCGCGCATTTTTCGTTGACATCCCGTTTCGAGCGATATTTTGTTTTTGAAACAGCCACAGCAGAAAACCAGCTTCGCACATGCAAGAAGTAGCAAAAAAATCAAACCATGGAGAACTGCAGCTTTTGTTTTGTTTAACATTCTGTTAGCCTATTAAACTGCAATGTCTGTGTCTCTCCTGTATTTACCACTATAACAATTTCAGCTCAACTAATACTGGTTTAATAAATGATTGTATCTTTTAAAAAAAGTGCCTTGTAACATAGTAAGTTGAAGTGTACAATGTAGACTTGCTCAGTTCGCTTACCTTACGACCTACGCTTACATTACACCACTGACCACTCAGCTTAGCTGCTACTGTATGTCCAATTGTCCTTTGTCTATAATGAAGATAAATCCCTTCATGTGCATGATGTCATCGAACCAGTTTCACTCCGTAACAATGCCAGTACTTTCAGAACTGAATTGCATAAAAATTAATTCTGTTGTTTTCGATTTTTCCCAATAAAAGTGAAAGCTAATGAAGGTACGTTTGCGACGCCCTAGAAATTTCAAACGACGTACCAGCTGGGAAGCACAGTGTTAAGGCAAAGACCTGAATTCATCTTAAATCTTAATGTGTCTGATGCATTCTTTCTAAGCAAAGCATCAAACAATTAAACAAACTCGTTAACCACAGGGGCGCACCCAGCAAATTTCAAAGGGGGGGTCTAAAAAAAACCTCGATCCCGCACTCAGGAGCGGATCTATAAAATTTTGTTAGGGGAATGAAATTTTGAATTAGGTTGAATGTTAACTAAATACAAACACGTTAGACCCAAAAAAGGCGTAAAAGGCCCTTTGAAAAACGTTTTCATGTCTGCGGCATATTCAGAATTTTTCAGTGAGGGGGCACCAAATTTTCGCATATTTTCCAGCGTATTTTTTCCGGAAGAATTATTTTGAAGCATATTGAGAATAAAAAAACCGTGGGGGGTCCGGGGGCGTGCTCCCCCGGAAAATTAAAAAAAAATTAACATACTGTTGTGATCATTTTAGTACTTCTTCAACAATTTTCACGCAAATTTTGTTTCAATTTTTTGCCCCAAAATCTGAGTGTTTCACCAAATATAATGCATTTTGTTCGTGCATTTTCGATTATGCGTGCTTTGGGCGTGAGGCTTATTGTTATTGAAAAAGTTCGAAATTACGGAGAGATTGTATTCATCAAAAACATGATTGAAAATGGCTGGTGGGGGATGCATTCCCCACACCCCCTCCCCCCCTGGATCCGACCCTGCGTGCACTGGTAACAATGTTTCTTACCACTACTCCAATCACCCGGTTTGGCTTCAGTATGATGTGAGGCAAAATCTGGCACAGCTGTTTTGAAATAATAGCACGTACTGACTGCACTTGCACAGTTTGGACACTTCATTTTAAAAACAAGAGTTCGGTTTCAAAAGGGGGTTTTTGATTCCCGAACCCCCTTCTAAGTGCGCCACTGGTTAACCATCTCAGTTATATAAATGCCGCGATTTATTGACAAGGTGTCAATTGTTGTCAAGCGACGCACATGTGCTTTTGCGAGCACAAACATTGATTCAATTTTTCAAAGCTTATCTCCGGCAACGTGTTGTAACACAGATCCAGTGCATTTGATCTTAGATAAGAAATCTTTTCAATTTCTAAGCCAAGAACAATGCTTGCGAGCAGAGGCGTAGGAAGAAATTTTAAACGGGGAAAGGGAATAAGCTGCAAAAGCCATTAAAAAAGACTGGAATATTTCAGCCGTTTAGCTACATTTGATCTTTTCTAACTAAAAAGCAAATTTAAAAGAAGGGGGACATGGCACATTATCCCCACCCCTAAATACAGTACGCTCCTGCTTCCAAGAAAATTTTGTCTGTAACTGGAGAGCCTTTTGACCTATTTCAGAAATTTTGGCTAAAATCATATTCTCATTTTAATTGTTTACGCTACGAGTAATAATTGTTTACGTTACGAGTAAACCTAAAGCGTTTTATAGGAAAAAGTAACCGTATTGGTAAATAAATTGCGGGTTTTATGATCTAAATTTTTGATTATGCTGACATGATTATTTGGAATACATGCCATGTAAATTGTAATATAAACACTAGTTGAAGGATTAATAATCGCGCTGCAGGTCGCGACTTGCCCGAAGGCTTGAATAAACACAATCAGCTGGCGAATTGCTTTCGAAAGCCAGCTGATCGATTATGACGTCATGAGCAGCACGGAAGAGAGAGCGTGCTGAGATAAAAAAGAAAAAAAGAAGAATGCGGTGCGTGTTCTCGTTTAAAATCATTTGTTGTTGGTAGAGTGAGTCGTTAGATGTATGACGTTCGGTTGGTGGAAGGAAGATATACGTCAGTGTAATCCTAACGTCATGGGCCTATTGATCGAGAAAAGTCAAAACAGCTCAGTTCTTACTGATTGAAGACTGATAGGATAGATTGAACATTGCCTTTTCACTTGGAAAGCCTAAAATTTTGGAAGTAAAGTGAAAAAAAAACTATTTCGATGACCAGGCTTTGTCTTGCTGATGTAACTGTTAACCATTACATAATTCGAGTATAATTACATTATGTAACAGCAGTTTGGAAGTTAACAATCAAGAAAAACAGTCATCACTAGCTGACCATGCTTGAGTTATGGTTAAGATAGGATGGTACTGAATAGGGTAAAATGGAACAGTATGCCTGGTTTGAGTTGACTGGATCTTAATTTTGTCAAGCTATATCTTTATAACTGTTATAACTTTATAAGTAAATTGTTTGTACAGCTAGTCCTCAGTTTCCTAGAATAATTTCAATCAGAACAGTCACATTTAGTAGTTTTAGCTATAATTAAATGAGCTAGCGATACACAGATACAGCTGCCAGTTAATTAACACGAAGTTAGTTTATAGACAGACCATTTTGTGATGACGTTTAAGCTTTTAAGGCTTTATTAAATACTAGGCAAGTAGTCGAGTAACTAAAAACTGTAAAATTTTTCTTTAGATAATAAACACGATCTTGTAAATTTAACGCTGTTGCATTTTTTTAAGTTAATTTGTCAAAATGTCCTTAATGATACAAAGTTCGTCCGAAGTCCTTCCCTCAGAATATGACTCAGAAAATTTTAAAAACACAGAACCCGGTTCTCCGGATTCTGCCTTGGGTTTAGACACAGATCTAGACGAAGAATGCGCTAATGTCTGTCAAGCTGAACGTAAAACAGGGGACAGAACTTTGCACCTCCCGTCAACGCCTTCCCCTACCTTGGAGTGCATCGACTGTCCTGATACAAATAACAATGAAGTATATCAACAAATCAAACAACAAAAAGAAAGAAAGCAAAACGGTAAAGTTGGAAACAAAAAATATCGAACGATATCGGAATCCAGTCGAGACAGCATAGAAAGCATCGACGCTATCATTGCTGAACTCAGCCGTGAACCAGACACAAAAATAGAGCTTCCCCCGCCTTCAGTTAGTAGCCAGAAAAAACTTGCCGCTCGCCCTGATTACATCCGACGACCTATGAACGCATTTATGATCTGGTCTCAAATTACACGCCGTAAAATCATTGACAGAACGCCAGAATTGCATAACGCGGAAATCAGTCGAAGCTTGGGACGGGTTTGGCGAGAACTTCCCGAGAAATTCAAAGTACCGTATGTCCAAGAGGCTGAAAGATTGCGGCTTCAGCATATGCGTGACCATCCTGATTACAAATACAAACCTAAAAAGAAAGCTAAGCCCACAAAAAAAGTCAGTCCAATCAAAGAACATAAAAATGTGCCTATTCAAAGCAAAGAACCTACTGTTTTCGAATCAACTTCTTTTGGTGAAACCCTTGGTCGTGGAGATTTAAAACGAAGAGCCATGTCGAACAATAACAACAAGCGTATTAAAAAACAAAAGCTGGATTTAGAGCAACAGAATAACAGCCCGATTTTAATAAACGAACCACAACTCATCACATCATTCAATCCTATTCAACTAGCTGTGAGTCCTGTGTTACCTCAGCCTACTACTGGTGCTTGTGCAAGCCCTACCACAATCAAATCAGAACCTGTGAATACCCCTTCTACTCTACATTTTTCCCTTGCTTCTAACCCAACACCTATTACACTTCAGGCTAGCACCCCAAGTGTCAGTGTAATGAAAGGCACAGTTATTAAAACCGCAAATGAAGGAAACAGACAATTCATAATCTTGGCTGCCGGCCATGATAAAGTGGCGAGTGTGAACCGAATCATCCCCCACACTTCTCATTCCTTGCAAACACCAAAATCTACAACTTACATCGAACCTCAGTCTGGATGCGGTATGATCAATGAACACTTTGCTGATATCACTTCATCGAAAGTACAGGACGATAGAATAAACTTGGACGCAGGCACAGATATATTCCAGGAATCGACAAAGGTCAGTATTTTTATGCTTTCCGTAAATAGAGTAAATCTTTAAAATTTGTCACATGCCTGACAAAGTTGTCAGTTTTTGCGACCATGTGATCATGCATATGTCGCGTGTCTTGTATTTTTTCGACTATTTTTTGGTCATCATTTTTCGGTAGTTACGTCATAGGACATGATCGTTTTCATAGTGACGTAAGTATTTTTCATTGATTGTTTTTAGCCAACTGTCGCATTTCGTTGGGCTAGTTTGAGCATCGTGATATCACAAGCATATGGAATATCGAAAAATAATATCCATTATAGCTGTTAGCTCTCACCGCGTAGTCACAGTAATGTTGAGCTAGCGTGATAGCTTGCCCATTTGTGACAACGTACTTATTTTATCTAAGAACGGTTTATGATTTATTCTGCGTTGGAACACCAAATATAACTTTGTCAATTAGCATGCTAATATACACGAACACTTTTTATACTAAAATATACAATTTATAATGAATTGCCTGAGCTATTCAGATATCATATGACATTTTTACTAAAGAAAAAACATTTAGTGCGTTTATGGCCGAAGCAAAACAGTAAAGGGAATCTTAGGGCATGGTCGGTTTTTGACCCAAATTCTTACGTCATTGCATTAATGACAAAAGAGCAGAATCATAAATATTGCTTTGATCTTTAGTAATTTAAGATCAAACCTTTGTTTCTCGTTCTTCGATATTTCTAATTTTGATTGAAAAATTAATACTTAATGGTCTGTGAAATCCAGCTTAGTCGTAACGTGTCAAATCTGGGCTTTGGCTTTGGTTTTGCTTCGCTTTATTACTTTTCACTGTGCCTGCTCAAACCCTTCTAGCTTATTATAAGCTAAGTTTTTTAAAACCGCTGATTTTGGGGTTTGATTTTTGTGGTAACACTCAGCTCTAGCTTGATTCAGTTAATTTTTTAAAAGGTTTGTGTCTGTAAAAGGTTCCGCATTACAAAAAATAGAATTACAGGTAATTTTTTTTTGTAAAGGAGCCTTGAAGCGTACTGTTCAATACCATTTCAAGTAGAGTGAGTAAAATTAACCCGTTTTTTAGATCAATGAATCTAACTCACTCTATAAATAATGCCTACACTATTGCAGATTTTTGGTCACCCTGATGCATACCTAGATGCTGTTTGAATTCATAGTTTACTTGTTGTGGTATAAATAGCAAAACGATTGTATGCTTTGTTTTTGTATGGTAGCATTCGATGTAACCTCCAAGCTTGCCCAGCTGTTTGTATCAAACATTGTTTCTGGCTGATAAAAGAGGAATTAAATACCACATATGAATAAGGCCCGGTATCAAATTTCATTCGTCGATCTTTCTATTCAAGTCTTCGTTCTATTTACATCTGCTCTGCCGCTTTTTGCTCGCATTTCTGCTTCTATTATGTGACACGAATTTCCTTCAGTGAATTCCCGATAAACCAGCCAAAAAAACTAAGCTGTCTTGTCAAAATTTCCCGAATAGTCAACAAAAGTATTGTTTGGTTGATTTATCCTGCTTTTAGATCATATCACGGCATATTAAACTCGTTATCCTAATTAAGTAAGAAGCTTAACTATTATAAAATTGCTTGGCCTCTAAAAATGTAAATCATATCTCAAAATAACCCGGAGAAGACTTTGTCATCTTTTGTACACTAAGGGCGCGAGGTCATTGATGACACTGATATCATCAATGCTGTTTGACGCAAAATTAGATCTCATTTTTAGAGCTCAAAGGTTTTAGAAAGTGTTTAATGATTTTCATGAGCATTGGTGTTTATTTTTTATGATTAGATGAAGTCATGTAATGGTTGACGTTTGAAAAACTAGGTTTGAAAGACAAGTTTCGCATTGCTGAAGAAGTTTTTAAAATTTTGGCTCTTGGTTGAGTGCGAAAAAGAGATAATTTATTCGGCTCTGTTAATCATGCGATGATGCTTAGTTTAGAACCCTTTAATTTATGCTATTCGATATCTGGCAGCATGTCGTCGGTGCAAATTATGTAGCTAATACTCATCTGCTACTCCAGTTTGCTATGATGTGTTTTGATACTTTTGGTATCGACTTTTCAGAAAAACTCTTTACGCAATATTTGCATAAATGATAAAACAATAAAACGTGATTACTGTAAGTTGGCGCAGAGCCACCCTAAGAGACTAACTTTTCACAATTGTTTCGACCCATTAATATTAAGTTTCCAGTATTGCTGCGAATTCGATTTTTGATAAATTTTGTCACGTTAGAATCTACTAGGTTATTTTTTTCACTTCCAAAGCGATAAAAAAGTGCAAAAAAAAAGAATTGTTTATAATCTCAGTAGATAGTTCCTGCTACGAATATTTTTTTTTTAGACTATTTTGTATGTTGTGTCGTTGTGAGGTTTGCTGATCACCTGCCATGGTGTCTTTGTTCAGTCGAACATTTCAAATTCAATAGTGCAAGCAGCACTGTTTCCGACTTTTCGGGTCTCCTCATGCAGTTGGTGTGACTTTGACATTTGCGTAATTAAGGCAAGGTATGAGTTTATAGAAAACTCGTACTGCACTTAAATTGGCTTTGAAATGTCTGTCAGACAACACATTGTTGATGAGACTTCAAAGGTCAAAACAGTGTTTACAGGCTTCGCATAATTTTGAATTGTTTTAATAAATCGTCTTGCGCCATCGTAATTGGAATGGTTACATAATGATTTATAGGATCAGGGAAATTCAGCTAAGAGTGTAGCGTGTTTTTTGTTGTATTTGTGACATTTAGGACCTCGTTGTTTCGCAGAGCTCGTTTCTGCGTCATTTTTTACACTTTATCAAATCAAAATTTTCACGACTGGGTTACGCTTAACTCGTTTAGGTTTAGTGTTCTCTCGAGCCCTTGATAGCTGCTGCATGATGATCTACGGTGTTTACTGTTTTGATTTGTTGTACGAGTGAATAGCACGCGTGTTATTAATAGCTTCGCTTGTTATTAAACTCGTTAGCTTTACAGGCATTGGTGCGAGATTATGATAATATTTCTGTTGTTGTTGTTATTGAGTCACATGACAAATAAACATCCTTCATTTTTGTTGGCTAACCGGTAACCGCAATTGGAACGCATTTTTTTTTCAATAGAAAACATGTTTGCTTGCTTTGCTGAATTGTACGCCATCGTGAACTCACCTGAAAGGTCAAAGCTGATTTGATTCATAATGGACGTACTTTTACCAGCTAAGATAGCTTGCTGGTTAGCGCTTGTAAAATGCAAAACCTTAGGCGGCAGAGGTGGAGAATTCTGCCTGTAAGTTTGTTTACATGACACTTTTTCAAAGCGATTGCAGTTCGCATATTACCTAGGTTGGTATTTTAAACCACGATAAATCGATGTAAGCCCCTGAAGCTAAGCATATTTTAAAAAATTTCTAACGTAATGATGTAGGCTGCATATATAGACCAGTTTTCAATATCTTGCATTACTTTCAAATTTGCGCGTCATTGTGATGTCATCACGCGCATTAAAAACTTATATGAAAGGATTTTTTACACTGAATTCTTTTGTCAATATTGCCGAACTGAAAAAGGTTTTGTTAAAAGCCTATTAGGCTATTTACAATATACCGATAGGTGGCGCTACACAAAAATGACGTCATTGGAGGGCAAGCTGAATTGTACTGAGTATTTCCATAGCTGCAGCACGCATAGGTTGGTTGCACAACGTGTCTCAACTGCGTATTCTGGTGAAAGGAAACAAACGCATTAGGGTACATATGGAAGGTAAGCAAAGGGAAGGAATTTTGTTTGAACCATTACATGTTCAGCAGCAATTTCTTTCTCAATATCTTTGTGCATCTCATTGGTGTAAAGTAACAAAATACTTTTACTTGAGTAGATAGATTACCGTACCTAAGTAGTTTTCTTCGGTAACGAGTACTTTTTTGAGTAGTTTTTTGGCTATTTTTTCTTTTACTTAAGTACTTTTAGTAGAAAGTAGCACTACTTTGGTAGTTTTTATTTTAGACAAAGTAGACCTTAAAGGGGAAGTTCGGTGCCAACAAACAAAAACTTATATGAAAGGATTTTTTACACTGAATTCTTTTGTCAATATTGCCGAACTGAAAAAGGTTTTGTTAAAAGCCTATTAGGCTATTTACAATATACCGATAGGTGGCGCTACACAAAAATGACGTCATTGGAGGGCAAGCTGAATTGTACTGAGTATTTCCATAGCTGCAGCACGCATAGGTTGGTTGCACAACGTGTCTCAACTGCGTATTCTGGTGAAAGGAAACAAACGCATTAGGGTACATATGGAAGGTAAGCAAAGGGAAGGAATTTTGTTTGAACCATTACATGTTCAGCAGCAATTTCTTTCTCAATATCTTTGTGCATCTCATTGGTGTAAAGTAACAAAATACTTTTACTTGAGTAGATAGATTACCGTACCTAAGTAGTTTTCTTCGGTAACGAGTACTTTTTTGAGTAGTTTTTTGGCTATTTTTTCTTTTACTTAAGTACTTTTAGTAGAAAGTAGCACTACTTTGGTAGTTTTTATTTTAGACAAAGTAGACCTTAAGTTACTAGTCTTACCTGAAATCCCTCGTTGCACCTAAAATCTAATACACTATAATTTACACTGTATGGTTATTTCTCTGCTAATGTCTATTTGTCTTCTCTGCAAACACAGCACAGCACTTCTTACATTATGAACCAAATTATCGACCCCAGTCCAAAATCACAGCTGCTCTGCATAGCTGCAATCCTAACTAACACAACGAGCAAGCTATGCTTGAAAATCAAATCAACAAAGCACGCTTCACAAGCAACCAAGCAGTATCTCGCAATCACGCGCGCAGACGCCAAAAGTACAGCAATTGCACTCGCGATCATCAATTGAATTGATAAATAGCAAATCTCGGGTTCGGTTCACAATACAATTACAATAACATAAATATGAAGGCCCAGCAGTGAAACTATCGTATTTCTCTTTCAACCTTAATTAATTATGGAAAAAAGCAAACTCCAACGCTAAAATTGAAGTGTTAACAGAAATAAGCAGGTTTCCGCTTCTAAGTTAAAGCTTATTTATTCATAGGCTACGTTTATCCTTCTTTACGATAGAGGAGCTATAACAAGCTCGCTTAGGCAGTTAGGAGTTTCGAGTCACTTGTCTGCCACTCCGAGATAAGGAAATCTCGCTGAGCGTGGTTCCGAATAGCACAACAATTGAACTTGCTGGCTTGGTTTTCACTCTGTCACCTTTGATGCTAAGCGTCATGCAGAAAAGCTATGAATACCAACTTTTAAGTCATTAGTTTAATCCTACTCTGAACCGAACTCGGAATCTACCGTTCTAAAAGCAAACGTTCTATCGATTCGGCTTCTAAGCGGTAATTAATTTCTTTTGGTTTACCATTTTGCACCTTCAGAGCTGCAAGTCATCATCGGTAAGTGTGCAGCTGACACTTTAATGACTACTTTTTTAATTTTTTAATTACTTGAGTGCTTTTTTTAGTCAATACTTTCTACTTCGAATATTTTGCCGTCAGTCGGGGCCTTTGAGAAAAAATACGGGACCCGGGGCAGAGATACAATTCGCCCCCCCTCCCCCCCCCCCCCCGGTCAGAGATGGAACTGGTCACGATTTTCTAATCTACGCCGGTTGACCGGTCTCTGACCGGCCCGTTTGACCGTTTTTTTTTACTGAAGGTTTATGTTCAGTCTTCAATAAACCTAATGACAAGCTGTAGTTTGCGCTAACTTTGTCACTATAGATGTATTGAACACGTCAAATTTCATCTAAAAAAAAGAGTATTTTAATAAATTAAAGAGAGAACAAACTTTTGTTTTCAGAAGGTGTGATTTGTAAACGCTCCTGCTGCGAAAATGTTTTTTACTAACTATGTAAAAAACACATATCTTTTTTACTAACTATTTAAAAATGTTTTTTACTAACTATTTAAAAAACAACAATTCTGTCTGTTTTTTACCCGAATTCAAAATTTCATTTAAGCCTTGAGTATGTCAAGGAGAAGGTTAGCGTTGAGATATATTATTCCATAGAGGTGAAAAGCTGGAGATTTAGGGATTATTCTGAGTTTTTTTAGGAGGTGGGGGATGCTATGCTGCACTGATGAGACCTAATAAGGTCGAAACGCGTCTGCAGCTGCAAAACGGGTTAGTTAAAGTACAGAAACTGGTTGGGAGATTAGCTATAAGTTGGGTCAAAAGGGTTTTCATGGCGTGGAGTTGCTAGTTCCCTGCGGAGTAACTTCATTTTCTAAGTTTGACCATAGGCCATCAGATCAAGCTGATTTTCTGAACTTTAGAAGTTTATGACCGTACATCTTCAACATCAGCCAGAGTAAGTTGTTTTTATGGTTCTCAAAACTTCAAGATATCTTATTGTGACCACGATGTCATCTTGCGTGGTGATGTAAACCACTTCATGTTTTCAATGTTGCCTTGTTAACATAGCGTAGTTTGTGGAATTAAGTAGACAGTTTTAATCGGTCGTCCCTCTTTTTGATTCCTGTCATGCTGCACTGATGAAATTTTTTGAAACAGTTGTTGTCTTGGCAATTGCAGAGGCTGCAGTTGTCTGTATTATCACAATAAAAAACACATATCGGTATGTATATTTCGCTTAGTGTTTAGGTGTATTTTAGCTGCAAGAAAAAGGAATTTAACCGGTTTTTTGACCGGGATGACCGGCCAGTCGAAGAATCTCGACCCGACCGGTGCCGGTCGACCCAACCGGTTTCCATCTCTTCCCCCGGTACCAAAATTTAATTCAAATTTTTTCGTTTGTCTCCAAAAAAAAGGTCTCACAGAGAAGACGTAATTTCTCCAACATTTCTTCGCGTGTGTCTCGCTCTAAAGAAAAAAGTTTTATATGAGCGGGGCCCCTCAAAACCTGTGACGAATTCCTCCAAACATGACTGGCCCCGGGTACTTTGTACTTCCCTGCCCCGCCTCTCACCAGTCCTGCCGTCAGTAACAATACTTTTACCTAAGCACAATTTCAAAATACTTTTTACACCACTGGTGAATCTACATAAATACACACACATAAGCAAAGGTATGACCCGATATATATTAGATCACTGAACAGATTAATACGAAAGTTGGTTAAGTAGCCTATTTCACTGAAGTCTCCAAACAGAAGTAAAAAGGATCTTACTCCTACTTTCAATCTACCCATTAAAAACATATCTCTACCACACCACAAAAATTCAGCTCTTTACGTTGTTTGTTACCGATATCACAAATAACGATTTCAAGCATCAATTCTATGCTAACTGCCAACTGCACATTTTCCCTACCTAAAATACCATATAGCTTATACTCTTTGTAGCCCTGTTGCTGCATCCAGAACCCATGCAAAAACCAACCATTTATTTTTCTAAAACTAAGCCAGGGCAATGCAATCATCAACAAGTGGTAAAGCCTAGACTGCTGATTGAAGAAACTGTATCTGCTTGCCCTCCAATGACGTCACGAATGAAACTGGCCAATCAGAAGCCAGTATTTTTTTTACTTTGTTTTGCTAATAACTTCTTAACGAAATCGAATTTTAACATCCGACCAAAGCTACTGAGTAATTCAAGGCATAACAAAACTAATCCTAGCGTATTGTTTTGCACCGAACCCCACCTTTAATGACTTGCCATCGCTGCCCATCGCGGTACTGCTTGGATGATGAAGTCGCGGGCACTATACTGTATCCTAGCGATTCCCGAAAAAGATGTTGGAAGTTTTGATGTGGACAAATCATATTGACACTTTCAAAATATTCGCCGTGAGTTGCAGTCAAGTATTGAAAATTCGAATACGATTTCATCATGTCTGCAGCCTTTTGCTGTGTTAAGATCGTGTTCTGCACATTTTTGTGCGTGTTAGTTTCAAAGAACTTTATGCTTGCGCCATCTCAATTAAAGTGGAATATGACAGCTTTTAATTGATGGTTATATTAAAATTAGTAACTTGGTAACGAAAAAATTTTAAAGCTTACTTGTGATGGTTGGTAATGTTTCGGTGTTGATGATTCGTATGATGAAAAAGTGTTAAAGATGCAATATAGAGTAAAATTTTTACAGTTAATCGTTTAATTTTTTCGCTCGATAATAGAAA
Source organism: Trididemnum miniatum (assembly GCA_964006365.1). NCBI lineage: Eukaryota > Metazoa > Chordata > Ascidiacea > Aplousobranchia > Didemnidae > Trididemnum > Trididemnum miniatum. The sequence continues at coordinate 32,485,016 of OZ023231.1, read as the reverse complement.
TATCTTCACACTGAATACATACCGGTACTTATGTGAGCGAAATTGAGCGAGGACTTTTTTAAGCAATAGTATTGTGCGCTTGCTAATGTTTCTGGCTTTCCGGCTGGCCTCTTCTCAGCTTATTACCGGTATTCCTACAGACATCATAAGTATGCTTTAATTTTCCTACATTTAGCTATTTCTGGTTCCTGCGCTGGCAGTATCAATGCAAACGTAGCCTCTGGTTAAAGCTAAATATAGCTTCTTGCTTGAAATGTCAATTTCTTCCTTCAAGGCCTTCGTTTGTGCGTGACGTGCAGGGAATACCCTTCTGGTTTTCGAAAAGAAGCTTTTCTAGTTATTGTTGTCGCTTTTACGTACCTTTGACCTTGTTTATGCAAACTACAGAGAAACTGATTTTACCAATATGGAATTGTTGGTTTCTTCTGTCCTAGAAACCTGAATTAATATCTGCTGTTTTTGATACAGGTTTTAGCGAAAACAGTAGTAACCTTCGCTCCTCAACTAGGTACGGTATTCAAAAAAGTTTTTCTGTTTTATCTGCAATAAAGCAATGAGAATAAACTGAAGCTTTGCCCTGGATTTTAATTTGAATTGTTCTTTTTTATTGACTTTTATGCAAGGTTTTGTTAGTTTAGAAAGGCATCTGTGGGTTTTTGTAGAATGTAAAGATCATAAACTGAAAATGGAAAAGCTTTTGGTTCAATTTAATTGCTGTGTGTGCATGTACAACCACATAAAATTGTTTAATTGCTGATTTAGGGTTTAATGACTTGATCTAAATTTCATCTGACTTCCTGTGAGCCTTTCAATAAATAAATAACTGCCGACTGAGCCAGCTGAAAGCCTTTTCTCATAACTTTGAACTTGAGTAAGTTCATACTGTGTACCTTACTTTGTTTTTTTTTTATTTCTGCGCACTACATTTTCTATTTTACTATCAGCTTGCCAAAATAACACTCTTGAGCTCAACAAACTGTTAGCTATTTCAAAAACCCATTAACAGGCCCATTAGTTAACATGTAAACTGCTACTAGTGGATGCATCTTAGGGTCGAATCGCACCGGGCAGGCTTGCGTTACAACAATAGCACCAACGATGTTTTGCTGTGATGTTGTGCCATGGCCATTCGTTGCACTTTCGACAAAATTCAACTACTCTAATAATTTAAGTTGTTTTTAATGCCCCTCAGAGTATGATAAGACCCGTGACTTGGGTTAACGGAATAAAAGGGCGAAGGAGTTGTGTTGTGATACCAAAGTAATTCCACAAAAAAAACATTGTGAGTGGTTCAACACGCCCTGGACGTTAAGTTGATATCTTACCGACCAGAAATGTCGGTTATAGTCTACAATAGACCACTATATTTTTCTCCAAAAATTTTCATTTCATTGTGATACGGGTTCTGAATAAAAGATATTTTTCAGTAATGGTTACTTTTCTTTTTCGTTCAGTTTGGTGCTTTCATCTGCAATTTCAAAGCAGAGAGCATTAAAAACTTACCCGATACCGTACTTTTGGGTTAACGATTAGTTTTTGGTAGCTAAGCGGTCAATTTTCAAGAACGTTATAACAATCGACATTTTGATACCTATTGTAATGAGCTTTTGCTCCCAAAGCGAACTTTTATGTAAAGTCAATAAATTTTAAATGAAACGTCGCTCGTGAAAAGTTAATAAACTGTTACGACGTCTGCTACCAACTCACGAACACTTTAAAAGGAAATAAAGTTTCTTCCTGAACAAAATGAGAATGGCGCACAGGGCCGGCGGTAATGGGGGGCCAGGAGGGGCCTGCCCCCCCCCAATCGACATGCTTGGCCCTCCCCAATTAACAAGCTTTCTCTTTCAAAAACAGCGGCTTTTGCGCTTAACTTTAAATTTTGGCCCCCTCTGGTAAACGCTTCGCCCCTCTAAGTCAACTGCTCTGGCGCCGGCTCTGATGACGCATGAGACAATGACGTGAGCTGCTGAAATGGCATCAGAATAATCGAAATTATGGCTACGATTGTAATAATATCAACTTGCTTACTGAAGTATAGTGTGTTTATATGACTGGCACGACTGTTCAGTAGCCTGAAATATATACGGTTTAACTGTAATAAATAATATTTGTAGTAACAGAGACCTTGACGCTTCGAGTTATTTCGTTCATTTGCCTTAAACTTGTGATTTTTGAGTAGATACCTTCGTGTTAAAGTTGTTTGCTTGTACGGACTACAGAGGGTTGGTTCTAGCCTCTTCAGAATGTTTGAATAAGTACATTCAAAAGCGAAAAAGTTAAACATATTGACATTTAAAATGAAAGGTCGTTGTTCCTTAATTTAACGGTCACTGTTCAATCTGCTGCACCTTTCAGTTTGAAGCCACAACTTTTTACGCCACAGAAAAAGTGTTTGATTAAGCTATCCGCTTTCTGTGCTATATGTTCCAATTTTGATAATTGAACCCCTTGTATTGTTTTGGTTAGGTTTGAATTGATCTTAGTTTGAAAACCTTGGTTGGTTACTTTTGTTTAAAAAAGTGAAGTTCAAAAAAAAAAAAAAAAACTAGAGCAGATACCTCGTGTAAATGAATCATCGCGTTTATGATTGACAGTTTTATTTTGCGTGCTTCTTACGACTCTCTCCATCATATTAAAAGTTTACTTTAACATGTAAATGAATCAGCAATGAAAATAAAAAGGCAATGAATAAATTGATACACAAAGGAAAGACGCCGGATGCCAAGAATATCCAAGTTTGCGGTAGAGTATTGTGTGTGGACAAAAGGTGATTTCTTTTGACTTTTGAAGTGTTGTTAGGTCTGTTGCGCAGCTAAGGTTTTCGAAAAGCCTCTGCACCTGTGCTAGTGAGTATTTCTTACAACTGATTTAACCCTTTCACATTCATGCTGATGCTAAGTTGCTTAGTTACTGCTAATTTCATGGTTGAAATGCTGCGATTAATGTATAGTTTGGACAGAAAGAAATAGAAATTTGTTGAGTTTATACTTTTCGTAATTGTCAATTTTAAGCTTGTCTAATCATTTTTTTTTTGTTCGATATAACGGTTAATAGTCACTGCCAATTATCGCTACCTAAACACAGGTTACACTTTTGGTGTGGAAGAATTCTAGTGGTCGTGTTTCATTAAGGTCTTTTCAGACTTAGGTTTATCTCTTTTTAGCGTGGAAATTTCTGTCATACAGTACACACTTAATAATCGCTGTGTTATGTTAATTCGTGAACAAAATAGTCCAACTTGCATGCAACTAGAGTTAGAAACTAGAAAACGCTCAGAGAGGCGCAAAGAAATTTTGGAAAAGAAAATGAGGGACCAAATTCGCCTTGTTACTGAGGTTGCCGTTTGTTTATGTAATGTCATAAGAGTTGACGATTTTAAGTGATAAAATTTATAGTAGAGATATTACCTCCGTATTTTTGCTTCGTCACTGCAAGTGCAAAGACATCAGTGCACGTCATGTTCTGGAGTAATTTATTGATTAGTAATAGTCATTTCATTCACTAACGCATTGCTCTAATTAGTGCTGGATTTGTTGCGCATGAAATAATAGAAATTAGTAGAAGCACCCTTATCATGAAAGTTTGGTGATATAACAGCAACCTGCAGTTCAGCAGCTTAAATGTCACGTAACTGATATTACGTCATCAAAGAGCTACGTGTTTTTTGTTGACTTTTATTTCTCTGTCCTCAGGAGTGAAAGTAAGAGGTAATATTCATAATGCTGACGTGTGTTTTATTAAATGCTGATCTAATTAACATTCATTTCCTTTCCGCGAACAATCTTATACGAATCCGTGTTTTTTGATCGTTAATCTTTCAATGATATATTAAATCCTGCTTGAAGCAGCATGCTAATCAGAAGGTTAAACATTCCTGATATGTCTACTTCCTCAGTTTGAAATAATGAAGCTGAACTGAGATATTTTGATTTGAATTGTTACAAAAAACATACCAATTACTAAGTCGGGACATCACTGTTTCTGTTTAATAGCACTCATCAGTAGCCCTCAAACGTTGGCCCCTCTATTTTTTGTTTTCTCTTCTGCATTTGCTTGTTCATTGATGATGAGAAAACGTATTCTGGCCTCTGAATCAAGGAAGACAGTCGTTTAGATATTAACAAAAAGTCGTTTTTCAAAAAGTAAAATCTTAAAATTGTAGTGAACTTCTGAAAATATTCAGCTAAAAGTTAGTTTTGACGAGATACCTTCCCACGTGTAAAAGTATTTAGTGGTCGAAACATTTAAACTAAGTAACAACCACCACAGTATTACTCTTCTTTGCGCAACATTTTCTCAGATATTTTGTTGAGCGTCTATGAGTTTTCAGTTATCTTACAAAATAACTAAAGGTTGCTGACCCAAACATTTTCCAATTTGTATTTGAACGTTTAGTGATTTTATAATTGAAAGTTTTTAAACTAAATCCTAACGTCATTCTTGAAACATCTTAGCAGCTAATGACGTCACATGCTTTTCTTGTTTTTCAGTATTTGCTCACAATCTCCGAATCTCAACTTAAACAACCTAAACATTTCGAGAATATGCTCTCGGGCAATAAATTGAATCACTAATTCCAAGTAGAAAATAGCACCAAGGTTACTGCATCGCGGCGCATAAATAATTCAGAAACAGCTCGAACACTGAAAAACAAGGCCATACATGTGACGTGTTCGAATATTTCCAGTTAAAATTTCGCGGTTATCGCTGAGATTCGAGCCTACTGCTTTTACAGCTTCTAAACTTTTCAAAAGCAATGCGCCGTTTTTCTAACCACATTAAATGTTTAACTTCTGTACCAATTGTGTGGTCCAGAATACTTGTGAAAGAATGATGGACTTTGAGCTTTCTGATACCATTAATGATACGATGTTGCGCAAATAAGTACAGTATTCTAAGGTATGGGGTGGATGTAGTAGTACATCACCATGGTGTGGTTCAGTTTGATTCAAATTTTTCCAAAAATTTATTTTAAAGTATTCAAATTGTGAACGTGGAAATATCTGTGTAGGTTTTGATGGTCTTATGTTGCTTGGTTGTGTAGTTCCATGTTATGACTGCAGTTCCCTATATTTTGCTCCATTTAATACTCCTTACACTTAAAGTAGAAAAAAAAACAATAAGATTATGGTACTTCCGTATTATAAATTGCATTATTATGTGACGTCATCTCGTAACCATAGTTTCTGAAGGTGTTGGCTCGTTACCACCAATCAGAACGAAGACACGCCTGTCAATGTGACGTCAGTAAACTTACACGCCTACTACCGAGTCAAAGTCTTGAATTTTCTAGGTCATGTCGCGTGGTTAGTTGTCCAAGAGTTTCTGACTTTTGTAATGTGCTTGATGTGCATGAAATGTGACTTTACGTGAAGCTACAATAGTTTTTGTTTCGCACTGTCGATTATTTTTACACGCAACTGTAACTTTTAGAAACTTTTTAAAAAAATTTTGTCGCAAAGCAACACACTTTTAGAAACTATTTTAAAATTTTTTATCGAAAGGCAACACGCATTGTATCACCTGAAGAATTACACGACATGTAGAAAGAAAATTACAAAAAAAAGAACTTGAAATTTTCCTGTGTCAATGTTTTGCTGAGTCATACCCAGCTAAATCGCTTGGGAAGCCAAGTACCAATTTGATGATTCACGATGAGTAGTATAAAATTGAATCTGTAGTTATGGCTAGTTTGACTCCCAATGCAAAGATTGCCTTTATTGCGTATCAAATATTAAGCTCTGCTCGTCAAGCAACTAAAGAGCCCGTTTCTTCATCACAATTACTGCAATATGGAGTCACGATTGTTTGTGGAGAAACAAAACTTTGAAAGGTGATAAATTACAGGTTTCTACCCTTAAAATTTGTAGATAAAGGAAATGCACATCCGGTGAAAATTCATTTCCAGAAACTACATCATACTTAAATTTGATTATCGTTAGAAGACCTCAAAAAAACGAGAAATGTATTTTGAACGGTTTGTTACACCTGCAAAATTTCTTCAAACTTGGCAGATTCGAAACTTTGGTCTGTTTGAACAAAATCATGCATTATCTCGTCATAAATGACGCTCAAAAGTAAAAGCTGAAGCCACCTATTTGGTTTTGTTATCAATTCGAAACAAAATTAAGCGCAAAAATTGTCCATTCACACCTCGCTAACGAATGTGCGTTGTTGACCTCGAACTTCAGGGGAATTTTGTAGCATGTCGGTTATATAGCGAAAATCTATTAAGATCATGTGACTTCCTTGGAGAGGAACTTAAAGGCGAACGAGCGTGTTTAAGAATGTTCAATGAAATTTATGAAAATTTCCTCTTTTTTAATTTCCGGAAATTCCGGAATCAAGAAGTAAATTTGTTTTTATGCCCTAAAATAGAGAAAACTGAAAGTTTTGTTTGAATTTTCCGTGTGTTTATCTGCATGGCATCTCTTCTAGCCTCGTGCCATCATATAACGATGCTATGTTTTAGCTTCCTTGTAAAAACAGATCTTTCTTCACGTGATTAAAAGGTTTTGCAGCGTCGTGTATGACGTCATATATAAAGAGGCCTTCGCTCTTGTTCATTCACAACTTGAAAATGCTCGAGAGGTTATTAAAAGAGTATTACATAAGTCAAAATCAACCACGCATTACACTAAATTTAGTTACAGCTTCCAATATTGCATCATTGCCTTTGGTTTATGATGTAACAGTTTGCTATGTTCAATGTTATGATATCTACATCGCTTCTTGTTTACGATCTTAATGCGAAAACTACCGAGTGGTAGGCCTAAATAGCTAGATTCAAAAATAGTGAGTTATTTTTGATAAAATTTCCACGTTAAAAAAAGTAATTCATCGTCACAAAATGCACTCGTCGTTGCGAACTATAATTTTAAAAAACTTCGTGTTTTTTATTTAAATTGACCATACCCTACTTATCACGCAAAATTAATCATGTTTTCTTATTAAAACTAATTGTAAAATTTTTTGTTTTTAATAGAATATTAATAATATCACGCCTAGCATGCAGTTTTTTTAGTTTCTGGTCTCGCTAAATTTCGTTATCTTGTATTCTCCTATCAGTTTTAAATGCAGAACCCTCTTGCAAGCTGAAACTTCGAAGTCCAAATAATTTCAAGCTGTAAATTATGCATGAGATATTTCAGTCTGCCCTACATAGCGCACCGTGAGCACTCTGAAGGTTATCTTATGTTTGCTTACCCAGCTTTAAGCAAACAGCAGTGAATATCATCGGTTACCATATGTTGTGGGTGCCAGCAGACATTACCTTGCACTTACCATCTGTTATCAATGTTATATTCTGCCATATAAAGATCTTACGCAACCAGCTTCCAGCTTAGCACAGTCACGAGAAAGCTGCTGCTTGTGACAAGTAGGCTTTTGTGTAAGAGAGCAAATTTCTGGAATACCAAAACACACTTTCATTTTTACAGTTTCAAGGAAGGGCGTTGTTAGTTACTAATTTCATCGTCTTTTTGAGATGATCACCGATCATTTTAAAAGCAAGGCACTGAAAAATCTCACCTCCGCCGACGCACTTCGGAAAAACTTTGCTGGAGTGAGAACTCCACCACCTAAAGGCCTTTTTTAAACAATGGCATATTCTTTTGCAATCTGCCATTATGTTTCACTAAATTGGTTGTTTTACGAACAACTGCCTGAAATCAAACGGAGTATAATAATTTTTCATGTCCAGTCTTGCAAAATTAACTTGCTTTTTTGCTGTAGTTTCCCTTTAAATCAAGAACTTTAAATATTTAATGAGGTTGGCAAAATACCGAGAATTATTCAGGAATCTTCAGAAAAGGACGATAATGCTCTTTTAAAACGCTTTTTTCTTTTTTTCTGCACGTCACCCGTGAAGTCTATTCATGTTTTACCATTATTTTCTGTTGCATCATAATTTTACTGTAGCGTCGTGATTCACTCTTCAAATTCGACCCCAAGACTTAGTGTAATTTTTCCCATATAATTGGTTTGTCGAAAGCAACTGCTGCCTTCAACAGCAATTACATTGATTCGTTAACATTGATTGGTGCTGTTACTGCTGTGCTAATAATGCCAAAACGTCTTACTGTTCTACAAAATTTACTTGGCAAATTAAAAGAAGCTCTAATAATCCATTATGGTTATAATAACACAGGCTTTCAGCTTAAATGTGTATTTATCTACAGTATGATCACCTTGTATTAAAATTTTAAAGTTATTTATTCTTACGAAGTGTGCCTTTTAGTACCGCATAATGAAATTTCGCGTTGAAACAGTCATTTACGCTTCATTGAATTCAGGCCTCTTAATTTTCACCGTAAAGTGAGCTTATTTCGCTAAATTTGGCCTACGTTTAAATTGTGACTGGAGTCTGCATACAACTGGTCGAAATGTCACTCTCCCAGCCATAGCACACATTCTACTTCCTATTTTAGCAAACTTGACACAGTGTTGGGTTTGTGGCATGAAGCCGTAGGAAACCAAATGTTCATGTCTGTCCAGAAACCTAACCAACTTCAAATTTTTGTTGTAGAGCAACAGGCTTGGTTTTGATATAGTGACAACTGCTCATGTATTGCTTCAGATGCATCGTTACGTCATGTGTCTGCCAACTTCCTTGCCATTGGACGATGGCAAATTTTTGAAAACATTGTTTTACGTTTTTACATGATTATGAAGCGTCGACTTGCGCACGTATAAAGTACAGATGTGCAAAGTAGAACGATAATTACAGGAGTGTGAAGATTCCAAATTACATCGAATCGAGAAGTTAACCAGTTACAAATCACTAAAAATAACCCTGCTCTCGCGATAAGTATGACTCAATACTTTTAAAAGCTTCGTTTTTGTTTTTGTAAGGGTAGCTGGTAAAGTGTTTAAGCAACGCGTATAGTTTCTTGGAAGGAAATAAGGTTAATACGTTGTGGAGGGCGGCGCAATTTATTCTTTGGTTACTTTTTTGATTCACCAGCGCATTTGATTGGCATGGCTTTCATTTCCTTTTCCATTTTCATTGTTATGTTGTTCTTAACATTTGAAACGCTAGGTAGACTACTCACACTTGTTAACTCTATGGGTTGACGGAGTTGTCATTCGCGTTTGGTTGTTTCTTGTTAGCACAGTTCTTCCTAGTTTAAATCTTTGGCTCTGTTTATTACATGCAGCAGTTCCTGCCCAAATATCAACGCAGACCTTACAGTTTTTTAAGCTCTTGTCATCCTTCCAGAAAATGGCTAAGTTTGTTACCGTGTTTCAGTTGTGCCGGTTCAAAAAATACATACAACTCCTCGTGTATAGTTTGAGTTAAAACTTGCTCAGACCTGCCTGCTTGCAAAATGACTTGCAGTGAAGCGTATATCCAGTGATTTCGTAGTTGAATTGGCCAAACAAAAGCCCTGAGGCTTTGTTATGATTGTGGTGCTACACTGGTTGGTTACGTTGTATCATTTCCCATTTTACTTAATAAGTAAACAGTTCCATTTCTTTGGGTGTGGTTTATGTGACGATTTTGTGACTGAAGAGGTGTTCCTGTTAACAACTTTACGTAATCGCCTTCAATGCACAAAAATTGTGCATCACCTTTTCTGGAAAAATACGGTACAGCAAAGATGTCAGTTATAACTAACTGGGCCATGATATATGAATTCTTGGTGATTCTTTTTTATTAGAATTAGCTGGGTTTATTTTCGGTTCAATGCTGCTGGATATCAAATGGATCAGTTGATGTATAGTCATAAAAAAGAAACGGTTTGAAGAAATAATAAAAAAGAAAAAAGGAAATGTTGGAGCGAAGGGTAAACTGATATTGGAAACTGTGGTGAGCAAAAACAGCTGATTGCTGAGCTTGACCTGCAAGAGATTTTGCAAAGCTGTATCTGCTGCATTCAGTTGTTTTCGCAGCTCATTCAAATTTGTTTTCTAAACCAAATCGTAGCTTACAAAACATTTGTTTTTTGATTGATAAAATGTAGAAAAACAAGTTGGTAAAACACTTTGTGTTCCGCCGCTTCTTGTCTTTATTTATCAAAATGCTATATTACAGTAGGGAAGCGTTTAGCGTGGCTAAAAATAATATTTGCAATCCACGCACAATAGGGTACTCTGTAAATAAAGTGATTGCGCTGTGACCTCTTCTGGGAGGAAATAGACTTTATTAGGAAGGAAATCTATTTCATTAAATTTTTGTCCGCATCATTGTTTCTTTGCATTGTGTGAAGACAGCGTCATGTCAATTGCTATGGTTTTAACCCTACTGATAGGCCCCAATTCAATATTGTCATCCGTTACTGCCACCTGTTAAATGTTTTACAAATTCATTAGCTACGTAACGGAAACTTTTGCGAGATAGAAAAGTCGAAACAAATTTGAACTAAGTCTTCAGGAAATGTTTTGCTTTTATTTACTCATCAAAAAAAAAAAAAGAACAACGTAGTTTTCGAGGTTAAGGCTTCTATCTATAGCAGGTAGGCTACAATGCCATAATGCAAATTGAACTGCAACACTGATATCACGAATAAACTTGGGTTAGCAACTCATCTCGTTGACCCAGTCCGGTTGACTGTGAAAAGTTGCGACTTGGGTGATTCTCAAGAATCATATTTCCTAGCATTTTCTTTTATTTGTTTTTCGATTTCGGCTTCACTTAATTTTATTATATACAACTCATCATTTTTTTAATAGTTTTTGCAGCGAAGTATGGTTGGGCGCTGAAAAGCGACGTTTGTTAGCGATTTTTCAAATGAAGTTATTTTTGAACAATTAGTAGGCTGATTGCTAGTTCATCCATTTTACGAAAATAGCCGTCAAAGCGTATTTTTTTTTAGGACTAATTCAGAGCAGGAGTGTGTCAAATAAGAGCTGAATGGAAGCGTGGGAAAGTTGAAATTCAAGTTTAATCTTATCTTAAAGTTGTGAAATGATGGTGTTTTATTTTGATTGCCCAACTTTCTCGGCTAAGTTTCAAGTGCTGTATTCTCTGGCGGAATTTAACCTATTCATTACCTATTCAAGCGAACAGAATTTCCCGTTCGTTGCTTTGTGGTTTTGTTTTTATGGTATTCAGTGCAAGTGTATTTGTAAACTCATCAAATAGATTTTCTGGGTACCGGCAGACCCATTAGGTCAATTTACCTTTCGCATGATGTTTTTGCTTTTGCGAAACTCTCGTTTCAAAAAGCTTTAGATTGTTTTTAGACAAATTCATCCGGTTTGTGCCTAATTTTTCAATCAATTACCTGCTTATTGATCAAGCCCAGTAGCTGCGTGCCTGCCACAAGTCTTCGTAGCCTATATAGTGTGCGGTAATGCAGTACACATTACAGAAGTGCTGCATGCATTGTAGCTTATGGCTTTGCAACAAAAAAGCGAAGTATTTCTTTTTGCTGCTGATGAAACCCTAGACTTATATGATATTTGGTGTTTGGATTAAGTTTAAGATCAACCTTGGCAGCAGAATCGTGTTTGGAAGAATGCTGTCGCTGAATTAAAACAATAACAATGAAATATAAGTTTATTTTTACAGCATTTGATAGTCCCATGAGCCGGGCATCGGGTTTAATTATATTTTTGTCTGCGTCTCTCTGGGTCAGTGTTGTCTACACGTCATTCATCCATTATCAGACTGATTGTATGAAGTCTTCTTATTTTCCATTTTTAGCCATGTGTAATCAGTTATGTCACAGCAGTTTCGCATCAACGATTTTTTGCGCTTAGTAGGCGAAGGTTTGCAAGACGTTTGAATCCCGAAAAATGTAAACTAGAAAAATAGAAAACGAACTTCTAAAAACGCCCTGCAGTGTTTCGCTAATTATACGTTGAGCACATCATACTGTAAATTTTGTTAGCAAAGCTTTAATTGAGATTAAAAGCCACTTTTAATCTAAGATATGCTTTTAACTTGAGATGATAATTGCTTGTCAATTGCAAAGCTGAACTATCATTATAAGAGTTTAAAAGTCGGGAGAAATTGGCTGATAATTTCTTATCTTGGTAGCTTAACTACAGGTAGTACAGAATGGACTAAAACCCATGCACAGTATTACTTTTCTAAATTCGTATCAGTATCACTCAACATTTTTTATTCGATTGTCTGAATGAGTATTGCGTATTTTGGCATTTTGCACCGCATTTTGCACATGTTATAGTTTGGTTATTGGTGCTCTTTTCAAGCTTTGCACAAATGGTTTTAGTCAGGTTGTATCAAGCGTTTTACTCATGTATTAGAGCTTATTCCTGCTCAAACTGTTTTTTTGTATAGATGGGAAATTGTCACGTAGGCAGGTTGAATGATGATGTCCAGTTTTAGTCTGTGGGCTTACTGGAAAACCGGATTGTCGTGGGTGTGCCGGTAACCGGAAGCTGACAGCATAACCACCCCCACAAAATTTTGTTACACGTGTTTTGATCATTCCTAACTAGTATGTGTGTTCTTTCAAACAAATATACCGGTACATCTAAGCTTCTCTAACTAGTTGAACGATTACTATTACTTAAAAGTTTTCTTATTGGCTGAGGTGCTGGTAACTTTTAGCTCTTGCTTAGTGTGTTCCCAGTCAAAAATTATTGCACCCAATTACGAAAATAAAGCAGGTTAGCTGTGTTACATCACTACAAATTTCCGTTATTTTCAATATTTTGAAGAATAACTAGCAGATATGGTTCAGAAATAACTAAATACACCAGCGGATTGGCATAGCCCCGACGGTCTGCATAAAGTAGGCAGTAAATTTGAAAAGGACAACGCACGCAACGGTATAGACTTACCGGTAATTCATAATTCATAAGTTCGCTTAGAAACGTTTTTAATAAAATTTTACAACTTTTGCAGTGCTAAATATGGAAAACCGCCCTATTTTTGCGAATTTTATGGAAGTGATAGCGTTGTAGCAAAATCTTGTAAATGTTTAACACTAGGATAAACAAAATAACCTTAGTAGGCTATGTGATGTGTATTGCAATCGCTGCTTTTTTAAAGCTGATTTTTGGAAAATCAAATCTTTTTATTAAGTTAATTGTGGGTTGCTTTTACCAACCAATACTGTTGACTAGACTACCTACAAACATCTGTCACTGATTGCGTGTTTGAACTTTTACTGTGTCTAAGTCCAGTAACGAGTTTGTTTTTTATTGACGTTTAGCTTCAGTCTTAAAGATATACAAATTATTGTTGCGAAAAGAGACTGTAATTATTTGCTGTTTAATTTCTCAATAATATAAGGCTTAGTTAAGGTTTCCGTGAGAAAAGATTAATGATCTTAACCCAATGACCGGACGCAAGGCCAATTAGTGGTATTGCCATTGTGACATGTTTTCGTAAATATTATGATTTGCTGTCAGTTTGAGTTCGCGAACTGCTTTCTTTTCATGCAAGCACTCCCATTTGATAAGAGAAATTAAATATACAGTTGTCTTTGGAATGCGGCTTTGATTTCCAGTCCACTCCTATTTATTTTTGAAATGCCATGAAATTGGCAAGCTAGAATACACTGGTTCACTTTGCATTTGGAATTGCAGTTTGTTATTCGGTGTAGTAATGCAAACATACTTGCATTCACAATGCTAAGCAGCATTCTTATTATTATTAAAGGGCGGTGGAAGCAGCATTCTTAGTCGCTTTGTATAATTAATGAATTAGTTCTACTGGTACAGGATGTCGTTATTATCTGCTGTTATATTGTGTTGTAAAAACGCAACCGAGCGCATTATAGTTACGAGCTTTGCAAAAATAACTATAATGATAATAATACGGCACGAAATGTGCAACTGCATGATTCCTTTTTTAGCCCAATTTTTTCGCTGAGAACAATTTTAGCGAGTTATTTATTTGCATTTGTCCGATAACTTACCAGTTTTATTTTGTTGCAGGGTGATTTTAATATGGACCTCAATCAAATCACTTTGGGAAACATTGCAATGCCAGATCCATCTCCTTACAAATCTCATTTTGAGTTGCCCAATTACAACACGGACGATATTCAAAAAATCCTCGATGAATCTGAACTTTCTGGACTCTTTATTGACACCTTGCGATGAAGTTGTACGTGAGAAACACCACCTGGTGGTAAAGAAAAAATCTGGCGCCGCGAAAAAGGAAAGTTCGAGAGTGAGAATGAAGAAAGATGCAAAGATAACACAGTCTCCATCTGCACTAACGTTGCTGTGTATATTGTAACCTGGATAAACTTCATCCTAAACTATTACCTCAACTATCGTCTGATTCGCTTCTTGTGTTCTTTGTGAGCATTTTATGCAAACTCAAACATTTAATTTTATTTCCTTAAATTTTTCACATTTTTCAGCATTTTTAACATCAGATTTGATCAATGTTTTACGCTTTGAAAATTCTTTTTTTAATCATGGCTGTTTTTAACTTTTAGTTGTAGTCTATGTTATGTACGACAGTGTGAATGTATTTCGTAAGAAGAACGCATTACAGACCAAATGAATGCGCCCATTATTCAATCAAAACAAAGATTAGTCTTACCGTTTTCGTTACTGCTGTTGTATATTTTGTAGTGTGTATTTTTTATCACGCCAGTGAATGAATGTTTGTGTGTATGTATAGAATGCCGATTGTGTGAAAGACAGACGTTGGACTGTGGATAAATTTTCCAACATACTTGTCTCTTTTATTTAAACACGAATAATTTGTACCTATTTTTTTTTTTTTTGTACATTTTTGTGAAGCCTTAAAAAGCGTGACAAGGCGATGATTTTTGAGTGCCTGTTTGTTGTAAACAATGATTTGGCAGTTGCTTATGTACATATAGTTGTTGTATGTAATTCTCTGCTGGATAGAGACTGTTCGTTTGCAGTTTGTGTTATTGCTACTTTCAATAAATGTTTGTAAACTGTTGTAACAAAATTCGTTTTAGCAAGCACCACATCAAACAACAGAATCGTCGGCAGCGTGGCGTAGTGGTTCGGAGCGTCGTTTTTACGACGACCATGATCGCAAGGTTGATGGTTCACCTCCCAGCCTAGTCTCGTTGTTGCGTCCTTGGATAAGATGCTTCACGATGATTATCTCTGCTTGGTGGAGTCTGGCAAGCAGCAAATTAAAGAAGTCAGAAGAAAATTCAAGCGGAAAACTTGGAAACAAAGGCAACTCCTAAGCGAGTCTGGATTCGTCCTACGCATAGCGCCTCCGTCGCTTTCTCGTGATAGGAGGATAAAGATGAAGAAATCAATCAATTTAATCAAAAAATGTTTCGAAATTTTATTGAGCGTCAGTACCGGTATCTCGATTCGCTGTGCACATGAGTAGATCAATTTAAAGCGAATGAAGTTAGATTAGCAGCGTGATCTATCTTTAGCTTTGTTTCGCCTATTGGCACCCGCACCATTTCGAAAGAGTTCAATTCAAAACCTTATACCGTCGTATCTTGTAGGATTCCTGCCAGGACCTTGCAGAGACACTATGATTTTTCCCCGAAACCGTTAGCTCAGAGTTGTCAACGGGCCGAAGATGTTGAGCCCGACCCGAACCCGATTTTTCAAGCTCGAATTCTAATTTATCAGCCAGTCTAAGCCTTAAATTTTGAAGAATTTAAGCCCGATTTAAACATCACTTAAATTTTGAAAAAATTTTTGGAGAAAGGAAATGAGATTTACCCATCGACAGTCACGCCATTTACGAACAGCAATACTACTACAGTCAGCAATCGTGAAAACAGCAATACTAATACAGTCAGCAATCGTGAAAACCCTATCACTCACTGAAAATCTCGATTTTGCTCCTGTGGTCGGCCCGATAGAAGCCCGACAATTTTTCAAAATCCGAACCAGACGCGAAAAGCCGGAGGCCGATTGACCCTACCAGTACCAAATAAATCTTTTGGAAGTCGATGGATTTACACAAACTGGTACAAGCGAAACCCTTTTATGTATCGATGCAAATTAAAAATGCTAATAGACCATAGGCGTACTACGTTATCGCAATAGGCTACCTACAGCGTTTATAAGGACCCTCGGGCACGCCGAGAGGGGGGGGGGCAGAAGGGGTCATCGCCCGGGGGTTCAGAATTGTCAAGATAGAATGCAAAACTACGGCCTACGGACGCCACTAGTGTATTTAGGGGGTGCAATTGTGCTATGCACCCCCCCTTTTGACTCTGCTTTTTAGTAAACAAGAACAAAACCAATGGTGCCAAGTGACTGAAATATGCCATACTCTTTTAATGGTTTCTGTAGCTTATAGCCAGGGGCGGATCAAGGGGGGTAGGATGAGGGGTATGCATCCTCCCAGCCATTTTCAAACATGTTTTTGATGTATACAATTTTTCCATAATTTTGATCCTCTTTGATAGCAATAAGCCTTACGCCTTAAGTACGCATAATTGAAAATGTACGAACAAAATGCGTCAAATTTGACGAAGCACTCAATATAAGGGTCAAAAAATTCGAACAAAATTTGCCTGAAATTATTCAAAAAGCACTAAAATAGCCATTACAGCGTAAATTTTCAAAAATTTTCCGGAGGAGCATGCCCCCT
Source organism: Trididemnum miniatum (assembly GCA_964006365.1). Taxonomy (NCBI): domain Eukaryota; kingdom Metazoa; phylum Chordata; class Ascidiacea; order Aplousobranchia; family Didemnidae; genus Trididemnum; species Trididemnum miniatum. The sequence continues at coordinate 32,468,527 of OZ023231.1, read as the reverse complement.
TTTGTTTTTCTCAATCATCTTCAAATTTGTTCTGCCGAAAAAAATACGCTTGAAAAAAATGTGGAAATTATGACCCCCTCCTTTTAAAGTTTCTACCTTTGCCACAGGCGATAATGTTTTTTTGATTTTGGGCCGAAATTTGAACATCTGTGGACGCTATGACCTTTTCTTTTGCTCATCGCTTGATTTTGGAGCACCACTGACCAAGGGGCCCAAACGAAATTTTTGCCCCTCGGCCCGAAATTTCTCTAGGCGCCCCTGAGGACCCTGCCAGTGGCGTCGTGCCATTGGGGCCCGCCCCCAAAATTTTCTGTGATAAATTACTTTTTATAATTTAAAAAACTGAAAAATTAAAAATTTAGCTAGTGCCATTTTGTTTTTATTCTTCAAACAAACCCCATACCCCCCTCCCTTTCTTAAACCATAGATTCCATTGTTTCGGTTTTTAATTTTTGCTTCAATTAACCGCTTCGACTCGAAAGTTAACTTAGTTTCTTGATCTGTAGTTAGAATTTAGAAAGCATTTTGCATGCGTTGTTGAAGATTACAGCCTAGAACACAACTATACACGTCATCCCATCAAATGGGTCAAAAGTTATGATGATTGCAACCTCCTTTCATTTATTTTAGCCCAGCCTCTGCTTTTAGAAATGACTACTAAAATATTTTTGTATTACCTGACACTATAATAGTGACTGCAGGCACTGATATGTCCTTTTTCGATAACTAACTGTGATGAAACGAGTGCTTATTACGTGAAAACCGTAAAAATCCGTTGGCGACTGGGAGCTCCGCCTCCAGACACCCCTTGCCTCAGGCGGCTGGGGCTTCGCTTTGGGACACAGATTTTATGTGGTCAGCATATGTGGAATGGTGCATGAATGCGCAATAGCGTGTAGTGAAAAAACTTCTTTGGAAATTTCAAAAAAGTAGTTTCCTCATTTGTGGCAAATGAGCCAAAAATGACGCTGAAAATGATTTTGGGGTGTTGCCTCTCCAGACGGGCTAGCAACCAGGCCAAATACCCCCAAAATTAAATTTCTTAAAATTTGTGGAATTATGCACTTTGATTTATATCTGATGTTATTGACGACCTATTCTTAACTCCAAAAAAGTTTAATTTTTAAGGGGTGCAATTTTTGGCAAAAGGTTTAACTAGGCCTACAATTTTCCAAAAATCATGCTATTGCAAATATCATCGAGAAATTATCGGGCAATAGACATTAACTTTGGCTGAAATGAAGCCGGTACATAAGCACACAGAAAAGTAAAAACAGCCAAATCAAATGATGTAATTAAAATATTCAAATTACGCTTGGTCAGTGTTCATAATACAACCATAAATTGTTGCTAAGCATTGAACTTCTTTATGATCATGCGCAATATCGGTTTTTGACGAAATAACGCATCTCTTTCCCTATATTCTATCAATTACCAGAGGCTTTGATCACAACCTTAAGGATTTTGACGGTCTGGTTGTGGCTTGGATTATCAAATTATGATGAGCTATCATCCACAAAATCTCAGAAAACAGTGCTTTGATTGCGGGTGGTTGCTAGATATTGGAGTATTCTAAGATGGACATTTTATACAAAAATTTAGCAATGGTGTCAACTGCTTTTGGAAGTTTGAGTCGTCTCATGCAGTGCTGATTCATGTTAACTTCGCCGCAGTTGTCAAGCTTTTGAGACTTCCAGAGAAGAGATCAAGTTAAGATCCAGGTTCCTCTTATGGCTTGCATTATGCTGGCCTGCAATCAGCTGATTTCTGACGAAGTGGCTTCAAGCATTGCTCATGAAATATTTTCGGCACATGCAAAAAACGCATTTATTGAACATTTTGCTACGCTACATGCTTGACTTTCCCATTTCACAATTGAGTAATATTCTAAACCAAGTTAAAAAAGTACTTGGAGCCATAAGTCAATTTAATACTTTTTATGTCGAACTAGGTAAGAAAATAAATCTTTACATAGTGCAGGCCTACTCAGCTAGAAACATCAATGCCGACGAAGGTCATCCAAGGAAACATAAATCCTCAATATTCTGCATTCGACGGTTAACTATCTCAAGTGAACAATTGGTCCAATTTCGAGATTATGAATGAAACTCTCTGCTAGCTTGCCTTGTCATCACTGCTATGCATATCCTGGCATAGGCTAATAATGCTAATTCTGACTCAGATCATCGACCACTTTTGGCGAAACTTCTGGAAAGCATGGGATTGAAATGCTCTTAAACTGTGAAATTTGTTAGTCTGAAACAATTCCATCTTATTGTTTACGCAACAGGATATGCAAATGTTGTTGAACTATAGCTTGATTTTTGGAAAATTGTAGGCCTAGTTAAACCTTTGGCCAAAAATTGTACCCCTTAAAAATTAAACTTTTTTGGAGTTAAGAATAGGTCGTCAATAGCATCAGCTATGAATCAAAGTGCATAATTCCACAAATTTTAAGCTCTAACTCGATCTTTAGAAAGTTATTGCAATTTTGGGGGGTATTTGGCCTGTTTGCTGGACCGTCTGGGGGGACAACACTTCAAAACCATTTTCAGGGTCATTTTTGGCCCATTTGCCACGAGGAAACTACTTTTTTGACATTCCAAAAAAATTTTTTTCCACTACACCCTCATACCCATTCGATATTTTGGCCGGAGGCCTCAAAATCATCTCAGAGGCCCTGATGTGTATGCATTATTGGAAGGTATAGTAGAACTTTGTGGGCTTTATTTTTAGCATATGAATACTTTGATCCAGTCATGCAGGTTGTAAATCCATTCCAATTAAAGCAATATAAGATAAAAAAAGTTGGAAAATAAGGCTAAAAATAGCACGAAAACACTGTTACCTAAAAAATGATGTAACCAAAAACCACGAATTGTAACTTTTTGCTACCTTACAACTTCTCAAACACTGACCCCACACCTGTAAAATTTTGTTTCCTCGCTTTTTAAGTTAATTGAAGCCAGCAAAAAATTGTAACTTATGTCACTAAAAATCGCCCTACTAATTACAGTGTTTATTGGTATCTTTGTGATTTTTAAGATTGCATGATTTCGGTGATCTGATTTTGATCGATAAAAATACTAAAGTTAATGATCCCATCTCTGCATAAGGACATAAAAAACTGTCTTGAAAACATTTCGGGGGTAGGGTCACAACTTTTTTGCTATAACTTCGTATCTCCAAGAGAAAGTCATGGATGTTAATGTCTGTATCAACACTGCTTTCTAAAAACATTTCGGGTGGGGGCAATTCTCCGTCCCTTAGCCCTATTTGGAACTAAGTTTGGTTATGGTACCGGTATGGTTATAAGCAATTTTAATGAACCGCAAGCAGGGGCGTGCCCAGAAATTTGAAAAAGGGGGGGGCCGCAATTTTCGACGTCCAATTTACCGCCCGGAAATCAAGTGAAGACCAAAAAAAAGGTCTTCACGTCCTCAGCTTATATTTCAGCGAGGGAGGGGACGACCCCAGCCCCCCCCCCTGGATACGCCCCTGGCAAGTAACATAAAATTTGTCATTCGAAATAACTTGTTATAAGATAAAATCAGAGCAATGGAGTGATTTGCGAAGGCAGAGAAAACCGATGATTCTGCGCATTATGACACTGATCTCGAAGCACTATCTTTTTGTTTTAGAGTAAAGTTTTGCTAAAAAAGAGCTTCAAATCAAGCCTTCCCAGCACGAAACGACGTTATTCTATTTTTTGTATGTTAATTGAATCAGTGTCCAAAACTCCGTCACATCCGACCGCACGCATTTTTAAGTTCAGATATAATATAAAATGTAACACCCCAGCACAGGGTAGAGTGTATGAGCATAGAATAGAACAGTGGTTACCAAATCGTTTTAAAGCCCGCACCCCTTCGGCAAGGAAAAATCATTCCCACACCCCTTGCACAAATGGAAATCAGATAATATTCAAGTTAAAGAATTCAGCAATTATTCTTTAACTCAAACATAAAAATTACTTTAACCACATCATTAGTCTAGGCTGCACACAATTAATCAATAAACAAACAAGAATAACTGAAACTCAACCACTATAAAGTAATGTCCTTCCTGGCCGACTGAAGAGAGTCATGATGACATCCTTTTGTTGAGTCGGAGGCTATAACAGCTCTCCATCACCAACAGTTGCAACGCAACTCCAGTAAAAACGTAACCGCGGTGCTGTTATCGACCACATCTACACTAACGTGACTATGTTAAGCCAAATCATTCCCTCCATTATAATTTACGGGTCCTACTTAACTCCGCAAAGGACTGAAACACCGCAAAGGACGACAAAGGACCTCAAATTGATGTATTAAACACAGCAAAGTACGACAAAGGACCCTAAAACCCTAACCCTAACCTAATTTTAATCCTAAACCTAACCTAACCCTACTTTAAAGTCCTTTGTCGTTCTTTGTTATGGTATGTTTCCAAGTCCTTTGTTGTTCTTTGCGGTGTTTAGTACCTACATCAATTTGAGGTCCTTTGTCGTCCTTCGCAATGTTTCAGTCCTTTGCGGTGTTGAGTAGAACCGATAATTTACATCTCTGATCACCTGCCTGTATTAGCGCAATTCAAATTGTCGTAAAAAAAAAAGCACGTTCAACGACCGCTTGTTCGCATTATTACAAGGAAGAACATTGATTCTTTCTCAGCTGACTTGGAACTGCAAATGAAATCTTAAGAAACTAAATACAGCAGCAGTGTACAGGTCTTAAATGATTTAATGCAAAACCTAGTTGATATGCACTTTCCCAAAAAGGTGATGTGCAGAAAACAATACAAAAGTTCTAAAAAGCAGTGAATAACAAAGGAAATTTTAACCCCAATCAAGCAACTAAATAAACTTTTCCTAAAAACTGTCACGTCTAATTGTCCCGAACTAAAACACTCCTACAAAAAATACAGAAATCCACTCACTCACTTACTGTAAAAGAGAAAGCTAAACAAAATTACTATCATATTCTGTTTAGCCATAACAAGAACCCATCGGAAACGTGGAAAAATATTAATAAGATTCCACGTAAAAAGCAAGCTACTAGGTTACTACTTTGCCCGACGTGATCGAAGTTGACGAAAATTTCACCAATGATCCTGTTGAGATTTGTCGAGAACTAAATTTGCACTTTTCGCTAATTGGCGCGAAAATGGCATCTAAAAATACATGTGTTGACGTATACGAAGCACACCTTGCTGGTGCACGCCAACCAAACTCATTGGTCTTGCACCAAGCCAATGAAACCGAGATTGTTGACGAGATAAGTAACCGAACTATTAGTGGCCACGTTGGTTAATGTCGCCAGCGGTTGAAACGTCATAACAATGGCTGTCAAAAACAGTGAGACCGGCTCGCTTCGCCTCCCTGGGCTGAACCTACTTTTATAGGAGGTTCTTGTACCTTTCTGTTTCCATACGTTCATGCCAATGATACGAAACATGAGCTTTGCTGGTTTTCGATTATCCCGGGCAGTTTTGACCTTTGTTACGAACTTTTATTCTTGGTTTTTGGTCGTTACTAAGGTTGTTAAAATCAATGTTTCTTCGGCTTTGTTTTATAGTTTAATTTAATGTTTTCTTCGGCTTCTGTTTATAGTTCCCCTAGTTATTTTGTAGAACATATTCATGAGTTCTATAGGGCTTCACAGATAATTTCGACTTCGATTTCTGCAGTTGACTTTGATTTGCATTTTCACGCGCGCATGATGCTTCGTTGTTTACCTAATTGTGTTCTGAGTCTCTGACCCACTCGAGTGCTTTCTGCTTCGCCGTGCTTCTGCGGATTACGTAATCTTGATTTTTGCAATTGGGTTCTGGACTTCGAGCGCTTTCTGTCTTTCCGCGCCCTTCTGATTAGCAAAATGTATATAAGCTTCGATTTTGGTTGGCATTTTCACGTGCGCAAGGTGCTTTGTTGTCTTAGATAGCTGTGTTCTGATCCACGAGCGCTTTTTGCTTCGAGACGCTTCTGTGGTTTACGTGATCTTCAAAAATCAAATCTTCTTTATACTCGCTGTATTACGCCGAAGCGTGTAACGAGTTGCGGGGCCCATCTCCGCGGCTTAGCGCCTGGGCAGCACAGCTCCGAAGAAAAGTCGCAGCGGTGGCGAGTCGTTGGCGACGCTGTGCCGATTTGACCGGCCCGGCAATCGAATCCCAGACCTCCCGTACCGATAGCGTGCGCTTAGCGACTGAGCTAACGGCCGGTCTTACGTGATCTTGGATTTTGTAATTAAGTTTTGGACCTTGAGCGCTTTCTGTCTTACGCGCCCCTCTGATCAGCAAACTGTATAATAAGCTTCGATTTTTGTTGGTTTAGTCAGAGCTAGTTTTGGCTCTCGTAGTTGTGCACCTGATGAGTCCGGAAGAACGAAAAAAAGATAGGGGAAGTGGGGGTATGATGAACCTGTGAGTAAGATGAACCATTCAAAATTTCTTCCTACGTATAATGCGGATTGTCACGATTGAATGGTCATTGTGAAGTCTTAAGCCTGTGCACATTATGTGAAAGTTTGGACAACGTGGCACAAACGTACCAGTTTTTCGTGAGGAAATAGTGTTTTTTGTAGACAAAAGTATTTTCAGGCTTTTAAAGAAAAAATTTGGCTTATTTTGCGTATAGTTATTACTTGGGTTTCGTAGATAGTCAGGTTTAAGCAGTTCGTTATAAGGTTGAAATACCAAGTAAATTTATTTAGGTGAACTTGAGGGATTGTAATGAGGCAGCCACTTGTTTCCAAATGGTGGCTGTGGGGTACGACGAACCTTTAAGAGTGAGGTAAGATGAACAGATGGTTCATCTTACCCCACTACTTTATAATTATATATTAACTCAATCTTATGGATTTTTACATGCAACTTCTTGTTTTCTATGTGGTCTTACAATAAACAGTGTTACATTTATAATAATACAAAATGCCGAGAGAATATGAGCGGAAATCTGAGAGAGGGAAAGGAATATCGAAAGAAGTATTGAAGGAAGCTATCGAAGAAATTGTGGTCAATAAGCAACCAATTCGAAAAGTTGCGAATGCATGTGGCATCGACAGAACGACGCTTCGGAGATACGTTTTAAAATACAAACATAATCCAAGTTCTGTGGAGGTTGGGTACAAGAAGCTGGCCAAAGTAAAAAGGATCTTCCCTTCTGAATTAGAAATCCAGCTAGCGGATCACATAAAGAACCTGGATGATCAGTTGCATGGACTGACCAAACGAAAATGCTGTCAATTAGCATTCGAGTTGGCGGTGCGTAATGACGTAACGATGCCGCAGAGCTGGAAGGAAAACGGAGTTGCCGGTTAGTGCCTATCTTAGGCCTATCTGTTTTTCATGCGCATTCAATTAATGAACATTTTTTTCAATCAAGCCTCTCATTTCTGAGACGATTAGCTGTCAACATCTCTTTTTTTAGGGAGGGATTGGTTTGATTCATTTAAAAGCCGACATAACCTCACGCTCCGTATTCCAGAGGCAACATCACTTGGGAGAGCAACTGCATTTAATCGAACTACAGTGGGGGAATTTTTTGACAACTTGGGAGAGGTGATGGATAGGTGAGCGGTTATTGTGTTATAGCATTAAACAGTGTTGTCAGCTACGCAAATACTCTAAGTAGGAAATGTTTATTGACTGATTTTCAGTTTTTAGAATAGTGTATTACCAGTAGGCATATTCTTTATTTATCACATGATAGACAATATTTCTTATTTTTATATTCAGGCACGAATTTCCTCCCAACAGAATTTTTAACATGGACGAAACGGGCGTCACCACCGTGCAAAAACCAAAGAAGGTTATTTCGCAAAAAGGGAAAAAGCAAGTGGGTTCTGTGACATCGGCCGAGCGCGGTGAGCTAGTGACCGTTGTCTGCGTCGTTAATGCAATGGGAACAGCAATACCGCCCATGATTATATTTCCTCGGGTTCGGTACAAGGAGCACTTTTTATCTGGAGCACCTACGGGCTCAATTGGAGCTGGTTCACAGTCCGGTTGGATAAACGAAAGCCTGTTTGTTGAGTTTTTGCAGCACATCATTGCTTACACTAAATGTTCTCCTAATGAACCAATCCTTTTGATTTTGGACAATCATGAGTCGCATTGCTCTATAGAAGCAGTAACCTTGGCTAAAGAAAAGGGGGTCGTCATGCTAACGCTACCTCCACACACTTCGCACAAGCTCCAGCCTCTGGATAAATCCGTCTATGGCCCCTTTAAAGCATATCAAAATCAAGCAGCTGACGGATGGATGCGATCTCACCCAGGCAAAAAAATAAGTATATATGAACTTCCACAAACTATCAACGAAGCATTTTTGTCAGCAATGACCCCTCGCAATATTATTGCCGGCTTCCGCGCTACAGGAATCTATCCGTACAACCGCAATATTTTTTCGGATGCTGACTTTGCACCAGCAAGTTTATCCGACCGACCGAATCCAAACATTAATCTTTCAACTCCTCTTCCGCTGACAGAAGATGCTCTTATTTTGACCGAGCAACAACCATCAACTTCCGGTTTACAAACTGTTTCTAATGTCAAGTGCTCAGACTCAGAATATTTAGCTCGTTCCCCTGAAAAGCTTCAAGAAAAAAGCTCAGCAAGTACAAAGGTCTCTGTTTCGCCAGCGGAAATCATACCGCTTCCTAAGATGCAAAGATCGGGCTCCAAAGCTCGAAAAAACAGAACAAGAGTAAAGACCAGGATTTTGACGAATACGCCGGAAAAAAATGCGATTCAAAAAGCTGCTGATGAGAGAAAATCTAAGCAAAACAGTAAAAAGACACAGCAAAAACGTCGCAACAAACGAAAGAAGGTGCAAACTATTGTTAGCAGTTCTGACGAAAGTGACGCTCCTGTTCCTTTGGCCGATTCGTCTGATGATGATTTTAATGAACAGAATTGCATTCAAGATCCAACTTCACCGATTTTAATAGGTGATTTCGTCGTAGTTAAATTTATGGGCAAAACTGGCAGCCGTTATTACATAGGTTTAGTTGAAAATATCGATGAAGATGATGTCGAAGCAAGGTTTCTGCATAAAATCCCTGCAAATAAAAATTGCGAAAAGGCTACTTTCGCCTTTAAAGAAAACGATGAGGGATCTTTTCCTCGCCTGGATGTAATAGCCAAACTTCCACAACCTATCAAATTAGGTGGTACAGCAAGACGAGAACACCACTACATTTTTCCATGCAGCTTAAAAGACTGGAATTTGGAATAAAACTGAACTACTTATTTTGACTGATTTGGCCACCCCATCTCTTTGTAAATAGTCAACTTACTTGTTATTTATTAGATTTCCATTAAAAATGGAACCAACGCGGATTTTTGTTTAATTGCTGATTGCTTAAGTTATTGCGGATTTTTGTTTAATTGCTGATCACTTAAGTTAATCAACCGCATTTTTGTTGATCTCCGTATTAATGTTCATAAATAAAACTTTTAAAACAAACTTATCACATCTAGTGTTTTTCGGATGTCCGGGTGGATAGATCGTCGACTGCTTCTGGTGTGGTAGACTCTCGTTCGACTCCGAGGCGCTTCAAAATCAAAGCCTTAAGGAACTGGTAGACCTATTTGCAACTTTTTTACTTGACACTTAGCATCAAAGGACAAAGGGGAGAACAAGACAGCAAGCTCACTCGCTGTGCTGTAGAGAAATGCACATAGGTATAGTATTTTCTCTAGGATACTCCGTAATTTATGTTTTTATCTTATTATTCTATCGCCTAAAATCTCTGATGGATTTTGGACGTAATGCAACACCATGTAGTTCACGTTTTACACAGTGGTCAACCTACCCCACCCCGTGGTTCATATTACCCCGCACTGGGGGTAAAATGAATCATTTCAAGGTTTGTTTTAAGATTGCTCTATTGTTTAAACTGCTCAAGGTATGAACGATTTTGATAGATAAAAATGTTGGTGTAAGCTCTGACTTCGCAACGCTGGTACAAAAGTTTGATAAATCCAAGAACTTTTCGCTGCAGGTGGGTTTATGTAAAAAATGATTCAACATACCCCCACTTCCCCTAACCGGTAACCCTTTTTCGTACACTAAGCGCTAGTGTACACCCGGCCCATGTCGTGCTTGCATTGCTCGGTGTCGCAAGCAATCATTATGTAAATCTCCTGGACATAGAGACCTTCCAATACTGTCAATCGAAGAAGCAATATGCATCATTGCAAGCTTTTTAACGCAGTCTTTAACTTCTGCATTAGCAATGGTAAATATCCGGATATTTTAAAAATTGCGCAAGTCATACCTTTACACAAAGGAGGATCCATAAAACAATCAGCTAACTGCAGGCCAATAACTGTCTTATCACCATTTAATAAATTATATATTTGAATGTTTAATGATATAGAAGATTGACGAATTATTGAGAAAAATTTACACTTTTATCTAATCAATCCGGCTTCCAAAAACAGCATTCAACAGACTTAGCGATAACGCATATTTATGAATGACTTCGTAAATATAAAAATAATAGCGAAATGGCATGTGTATTTTTTAGACTTAGCAAAAGCGTTCAACTGTGTCAATCATGTAATTTTATTAGATATTGCATATAGTGGTTAAAGAACACTGTGGAATTCGAGGGGTCACTTATCGATTCTTCAAATCGTAGCTTACTAATAGAAGGCAACACATTGCAGGAAACAATTATCAATCATCAATGAGTAATATTTCTAAAGCAGTTCCCCAGGGAAGCGTACTCGGTCCCTTCCTTTTTCTAGTTTACATTAATGACCTGCCAAAGAGTTGTGACTTTGCTTCAACTTTATACGCTGATGACACGGTAATTACAACATCCGGAAAAAATCTATCTCAGGTCAAAGTAAACACAAAAAATGTACTTGACAAGGTAGTCAGGTGGACGACATCGAGTAAACAGTCAAAATACCGGTACATGATATTTTTCGACAGGAATTAGGACCATAATTTTACTATCAATCTGCAAAACAATGAAATTGAAAGAGTAAACAATTTCGATTACCTGGGAGTTACACTAGACCATAAGTTAACGTGGAAAGAACATATTCAAAATGTGACTGTAAAACTTTGCACTGCTGCTCGTATTCTTAATAAACCGAAATTTCACGTTCCTCAGAGTGCACTTGTACAAACCTATTACAGAATAATCTACTCACGTTTGAAATACGCAATAACCAGTTATGGAAATTCTTTGAAAACGCTACTAAGCAAACTATAAAACATGATCATCAAAATTCTTTTTTAAGTAAACACAAGAAAAGTTAGACTTTTTCCCTTATATAGCAAACTCAATTTATTAAAGTTAAACAGCATATATCAATTAGAAGTAAATAAATTTATGGCAAAAATTAAGTTTGAAGAATTACCAGATGCATTCACAAACTATTTCGATATATCGTCGTCTGAAGTGCATAGCTATAAAGTAACACGAAGCATGCAAAATCAGGAAGTTACCACATTCCAAGATCTAACAAAGTTAAATGTCAAAGATCAGTTACAATTACTGGCTCGAAACGATCAATTACAGTTACTAGCTTATGGAATAAACTACCACAAGAAATAAAAAACAAATTAAATAAAGAATATAAAATTTTCATTAAACGCCTAAAAAAACACTTGATGTATGCACAGTAATAATACAATACAGGTACTTAAAAGCCATATACCAAAACTTTAATCAAGTAAGAATGCCTAGAGATGTAAAAAAACGTTTTTTTTTTCGCTTGTTTTTTTACGTTTCTTTTGTTGTTTTTTTCGTCTTTGCAGTTGACAAAACTAAAAAAGTTTGTTTTTAAAATAAAACAAGGCAATCAGCGTCAAATCGCACGACTAACATGACAGACTATAACACATGTCATTGTACAGGGTGTCCATAAATTATTGCCACAATTTCAAAAATTCGCCACAGGCTTACTTTTAAAGATATTTTCAATTGGTTTGTTTCATAGTAAAGGGAAATGCTTCAAGTTTACGTAGATGCTTTAGTATACTTCTACATGTGCACCATCAGTCGCACGTAGGATATCTAATCGATATTCAATTTCTAGCCATGTTCTTGCTAACATATCCACAGTAACTGTATCAAGTGCTTCAATTATTCGTTGCTGCAAATCACTAACGTATCTGACTTTGGTTCGGTAAGCGATATCCTTTACATAGCCCCACAGGAAAAAACCCAATGGTGTGATATCAGGGAAACGTGGCGGCCATGGAATGGGATCATCACGTCCAATCCATCTTTCTAGAAATGTGTCATTCAAAAATTGACGAACTGCAAGACCCAATGAGGGAGTGCACCGTGCTGCTGGAAAATAACTAGTGGTTGATACTGTTCAAGCCGTGGTGACGCATATTCTGCCAAAAAGTCGAGGTAAATTTGAGCTGTAATTGATTTTTCAGCGAAGAAAAACGGACCAATAATTTAATCATGCATGATTCCACACCACACAATTAGTTTAGGGGAGTCTCGTTCAAGCTTGTAGGTTTCATGCGGATTCTGCGAGTCCCATATTCTTGAGTTGTGTCTGTTTATTAATCCAGAAACGTGAAACGTTGATTCGTCAATGAAACAAACACGTTTTAAAAATCCAGGGTCTGAATCTAATCTGTGTAGCATCGTCACTGCGCATTCTTTTCGTCGTGGGTTATCTTCTGGCTTAAGGGCTTGCAGTAACTGCACTTTACGGTACGTGCATAAAGTCACAAATTTTTATGCAAAACTTTGGGAATAGTGGAGCGTGAGATCTGCAATTGGGTATAAGCCTGCGAATAGACTTTCTAAAGCTTCTGGTATATGCCACTCGCACAGATTCAATTTCTTCTGATATTTGAGGTCGGCCAGCTCCCTGTCTCTGCAACACACTACCAGTCTCCGTAAACTTTTCACGCCATGCTCCAATGGTAGATCGTGCAAGTGGCTTGCACCGGTACGATTAATCCGATAAGGCAGTGGTCGGCAACCTGTGGGCCACGGCCAAACCGTGGACCTTTTAGCAATTTTTCGTGAGCCGCGAGCTATTCGGTTTTATAAAGTCTTTGTGGGCCGCATGCTAGCTGCAAATAAAAAGTGAGCCCGTAGGCTACAACTAATAATAAAAACCTTCCCTTTGAAGCTTTGCGCGTAAAACAATCAGTTCTTTTTCTCCCGGCCGTACATGCCTACACCGGCCGGTTAGCTCAGTCGTTAAGCGCATGCCATCGGTATGGGAGGTCTTGGGGTTCGATTCTCCGGCCGGTCAAATCGGCGCAGTGTCGCCAACGGCTCGCCACCGTTGTGAAATTTCTTCGGAGCTGTGTCGCCCAGGCGCTAAGCAGCGGAGATGGGCCCCGCCACTCGTCACACCCTTCGGCGTAATACCGCGAGTATAATGAAGATTTGATTTTGGTATATCGCTACAAAAGCAAAACCCGTAGTACCATGTACAAAAACGGGTGCCGTGTGTCTGTATATCTTTCATGCAATGCTCGCTTTGTTTCTCCAGTTCAATCGATGCGAGCGAGTAGAAAAAAAAAGCACGCGCTTTGCATTTTCTTTGCTTTAAAACAACGCATCGTTTCTTCATTTTGTAGTTTGCAGTCGTGTTGAATAACTTATTCGTTTTGTAGTAGTAGTTTTAAACGTAGAGGGCCTTCAATAGCTATTGAAAGGGTGATTAGGGCCGCGTTAAAAAAAGGTCGCCGATCACTGCGATCAGGTATTGTGATCTAAAATTTTGTTGATTGTCACTACACAGTACATGATTAAAGAAGTCCGACAATTTCACCATCTGGTAGTAATTAGGTTATTACATTTCCATTGATTTGCTTTTTGCGAGGTAAAGTTTCGTCACTACTTATGACCATTTTAATTAATCAATGTTATTTGATTCATCACTTTTCGTAGCAGCTGTCAGCATATTAGCTTTATCTTTGCTATCAGCTCGCAGCCTAATATAAGTTTGGGAGAGAGATCTTTAACATCCATATTGTAGCAACAGATGATAAGTTCAGAACATAAAACGTGTAACGTTTTTAAATAGAAAATAAAATGCAGAAAATATGCTAAGCGTTTTCAAAGAACTCCACCGTCCTTGATGATGATCATTTCTTCATTTTTATCCTCCTATCACGAGAAAGCGACGGAGATGCTATGAATAGGACGAATCCAGAGTTCCATATTCGCTTAGGGGTTGCCCTTGTTTACGATTTCTCCGCTTGAATTTTGCTTTTAACTTCTGCAATTTGCTGCTTGTTAAATTCCTCCAAACAGAGATAATTGCCATGAAGCAGCTTATTCAAGAATGCAACAACGAGGCTTGGTGGGAGTTAAACCGTCAACCTTGCGATCATGGCCGTCGTAAAAACGACGCTTGGAACCACTCGGCCACGCTGCTGTCCTTCATCAGAACATGATTGAAAATGGAAAGCTAACGCGCCCAGGGCAATCAATCAATCAAATTTATTTTTGCGATGTTAGTAATTAAACAACAAGAAAAATAAAATACAAAATTAGAAACAAAAACAAAACAATGCGCAGGGAGACTGCGAGTTGACCTTGCGGTCTTCAAGTCAGCAGCCACCGTAAATTAAAAAAAAAAAAAAAAGATTATGTCGTAAACTACCATTGATCAGTGTTAGCCAGTTAATGAATCTACTTGTAATATTGCAATAGATGTTCTTTGTATCTTTTTTTAAACGTTATTGTTGATGTATTTTGAATTTCGGGGGGAATTTCGTTCCATATTTTGACTCCTTGGTATTTAATGCATCTCTGCAATCGATCAGTGCTGTATTGTGGAATGTAAAGATTTTTACTGCCTTTCCAGACATTTCTAGTAGTCTTTTGAGATATGTTGCTAGATTCAATAAAGTAATTCGATAAAGTGTAGGGAAGTTTATTAAAAAACTGGGCGTGGACTAGTTTACCAATTTCAAGCTTGTACAGGTCAGTGATTTTAAGGATTTTTAATTCAGAGAAAACGGTGTTGGGCTATCCTGCATGTTACCTCCGCCGATCATTTTTACTACTTTGTTTTGGAGACTGACAAGTTTTTTTAAATAAGAGAGATAAGTTGATCCCCAGATGAGTCCATATAAAAGATGGGGGTGAACTAAAGCATAGTAGACATGTAGTAGAGCTTTTCTTGGCATGCAGTGTCGCAATTTGGAAATAATACCCACGCTTTTTGATATTTTATGTTCTGTGTTTAAAATCTGGTGGTCGAACTTTAGTTTGTCATCAATAGTTACTCCGAGATACCTAGCGGTCGTATTTTGTGGGATTAGTGAGTTATTTACGAAGAGTTCAACATTAGGAGTTGATTTGTTAGGTTTAGGAGGAATGATTAGGATATTAGATTTCGTAGGATTAATTGTTAACTTATTTGCGCTCAACCATCTCATTAAGTTAGATAGGTCAACATTCATTTTCGATTTAGTCGTGGGGTACAATTGACCGCAGATGGTAAGTCATTGATGTAAAGTAAAAATAGCAAAGGACCGAGAGTTGATCCTTGAGGTACGCCGTATTGGTTTTCCAACATGCAAGAATTTGTGCCTCGGGCAGAAACGTATTGTTTCCGCATCAGAAACGAGATCAGATCATTTGCAGTGCCTCTTATTCCGTAATGGTCTAGTTTGGTCAATAATATTTTGTGACAAACGATGTCGAAGGCGTTAGTTAGGTCAACAAAAATTAGTCCCGTGAATAACCGATTGGAAATGTTGTCCATTGAAGTACTGACGACATCTATGAGAGCGTTGTAAACCTTGTTTTTATGTAAATAATTTTCACTACCATAAAAATCCTAAGCCGCAATTAAGTGGCTTGAAATAAAAAATAAAATAATAATAATTTGTTGTTATCGATTGGCGTTTAGTTTTTGATATACATCCGGGACCTTAATTTAATAATTAGCAAAAAGAAGTAGCCTCGTTTTTCCGTTTGATTCGAACTGTTTTTTTTTTGTTTTTATCGACTTTTATCTCGGATGCTGGTAAGTTTGCTAATGCTGTTAATTTTCAGAGGCTTTGGGTGTTGATATGTTAGAATCTTCTGGATCTGAAAAATCTTCAACATCTGCTGGTGCGTTATTCAAAGCTTCTTGTTTTGATGAAATTGCATCAAAAATTAAACGCAAGATTCATGAGCCAGGATCCTCGAGAGCAACTAAAATTCAGCTTTTAACTATGATTCCTGGAGAACATGCATGGAGTAGAAAAGCTGCATCATCTTATTTTGAGGTGTCAGAATATCTTATTAGTGAAGCACGTAAACAAGAAAGGGAATTTGGTGTTAACTCAGTACCTCCTCCTCGTCAAGGCAAGCGTCTATCAGAGGACACTGTTGCTTTAATACAAAAATTCTATGAAGAAGATGATTACTCTAGAATGCCAGGAAAAAAGGACACAGTTTCTGTTAAAGGTATTGGACCGGTGCAAAAGCGATTAATATTATGCAATTTGAAAGAGCTTTATCAATCTTTTAAGTCAAAACACAATGATGTTAAAGTTGGTTTTTCGAAGTTTGCTAGTTTGCGGCCTAAGTGGTGCGTTTTAGCAGGATCGTCTGGTACTCATTCTGTTTGTGTATGTACCATACATCAAAATCCCCTCCTTCTTCTTCATGCAGCACAAATTGAAGAGTCTTATAAAGATTTGATTTCTGTGTATGTGTGTAATGATAAAAGCAAGGAGTGCATGCTGTTGAAGTGCCAGAAATGCCCTGGAAAAGAAAGTTTGCAAAAGTACATAGCAAATAAATTTGAAGATGTAGATGATGTGGTGACATTCAAGCAATGGACTACAGTTGATAGAACTGAGTTGACAACGCAAACCTTAACAGTCATGGAATATATTGAAAAATTAGTTGAAAAATTGATTGCGCTAATTCCTCATTCATATATTGCTAAAAGTCAATCTGAGTATTTTAAGCATGAAAAAGAAAGTTTGGCCGACAACAAAGCTCTAATACACATGGATTTCAGTGAAAATTATTCCTTTCAAATACAACATGAAGCTCAAGGCTATCACTGGAGTCACAACTCATGTACTGTTCATCCAGCAGTTTTATATTATAAAGAAGGACAGAAAATTCTGACTAAATCATTGTGTTTTTTGTCAAATGACCTTGTCCATGATGTCTCCATGGTTTACGTTATTCAAAGGTATTGTGTCACCGTGCTTAAAGAGTTAAATTCCAATATATCAGTTGTTGAGTATTTCACTGATGGGTGTGCTGGGCAATATAAAAACAGAAAGAGTTTTTATAATCTATGCAAGCATCAAGAAGATTTTGGTGTTGGTGCTCTTTGGTCATTTTTTGCCACAAGTCACGGCAAGGGAGCTTGTGATGGTGTTGGTGGTACCGTGAAAAGACTCACTTCTAAAGCTTCTCTTCAAAGACCCTTGGATAATCAAATAATAAACATGAATGACATGTTTGAATTTTGCAAAGATAACATTTCTGGAATACATTTTATTTGCTTATCTCAAGAAGAATTGAAAATTGCCAGAGATGAACTTGGTGTTCGTTTTAGCAATATTTCCCCTGTGAGAGGTACTAGAAGTTTTCACCAATTCATTCCTGTTTCAGCAAGCCAAATAGCGACAAAAATTGTGAGCAATGATGAGAACATATCATTAGTTTGCAACTTTGATGTCAGTTTCAACAATAATATGGATATTTTACCGAATTCTTGGGTTGCTGCAATTTATCTTAATGCCTGGTATGTGGCAAAAGTTATGGAAGTTTACTTTGATGATTGTGATGCATTACTCGATTTTATGCATCCAAAAGGACCTTCCCATAATTTTTTTTGGCCTTCAAATTCAGATCAAATTTGGGTCCCATTTGATCATATAGTGTGCAAGATATCTCCGCCTGTGCCACGACTTCGTGATACACAGCGATTCACTCTAAGAAAAGCAGATGTTGATATGATAAAAGCAAAGTCGCAATTGTAATTTAGTTTCCGTTTTGTGTTATTCTGCAAAACGTCAATACTACTAATGAAGTGATAACTGTTATTGTGGGCGTTGCATGCAGTTTTAAAAACGTTTTCGTGGTGGGTACTAGGGTATAAAAATGACACAACTTGATTTGTAAGTTATTACTTGATTGATGAATATATCTCACATAAGTTTTATCCGTTTTGGAATTTAAGGAGGATTCCCATCCACATAACACAACTGCAAAGTAATGGTGCGATTTTGATATTATCAACATGTTAAATCTATGACGCCATGCTTTTGAACCTCTTTGCAACTCTCATCATTGTACATTACGAATGGGTCACCACACTCTTGTTTGTTTTATTGCTAAAAGTGTAAGTTATCGTTTTTACAGCTAAAATAATTCTAGCTAATATCTATGGTGACTGAAACAATAAAGTATATGTGAAATACTTGGTTTTTGGTTTTACCATCGTAATCGATGCAATCAGCCACTTGAATAATGAGCTTGTTTTATTCGAAGATGTTTTGCTCTATAGTCACATTACAAATGCAGTGTATTTAAGCTTTTTCTGGAAAAATGTGTGAATTTCAACGCTATTAAGATGGGGCGTTTCACCCACCCACCCCCTTTAGTTTTAGCTCTAAAAATCTTTTGCTTAGCAAGTCAAGTAGGATCCTGTACCCCCCTTATCTTTCCCTGTCCTGTAATGTATGTTACATAGCGCTGTATTGAATAGTCATGCTTTATGTTGTTGCGTACACATTGTTGAATAGGTCTAGAAACCAGGCTTGTCAGATTCTAAAACAATTTTCGAAATTACTGCGAGATAAGGCAAACCCCCTCATTTTTTCTTTTTGAAACTTGTATTGGTTATCATTCCCCACAAAATGAGCCATCATTTAGAAAAATACGTGCAGGAACTTGTTTGTTTTTATTAATTTTAAATTTTCGTTCCGCATGACTGATTTTCGAAAAAATCTTGAAAATATTGCCAGTTTTAGGAGTGTATCTCGCTCAATATTTTGCATTGTTGCTATCATTGACATTTCATGACCCTTTTAATCGTTTTTTAGGTGTTGCACGCATTAAAAATTATATCAATGGTCAGTTAATGAGTGATGATTGCAGAGCAGCATTACTTGAGTATTTCTCGATTTACTTTTTGCAAGCAAAAGTGCCCTGACTAAAATTGGCATAACTCGACTTCTACTCCACGCATTGTCATAAATTTCATGTTGTGACACTCGTCTATTCCTGATCTACTCACATACCAAATTTCAAAAAAATCTAGAAAGCTTGGTTACAAAATTGTTTTTTTCTGGATGATCTGATATGGAATGACCCTGCAGTTAAAGTTGCACACCAGATTGTGCAAGAGCACAGATGTGCCTTTTCGCGAGTTATTTTCTGGACCGACGCCACCGTTGTGCTGCGCTATTTACGCGATACGAAGTCGCGCTACAAAGTGTTTGTTGCTAATAGCATTGCTGCCATACAGGCGTACTCGTCGCCTGATCAGTGGCGTTACGTGGACTCAGCTAGGAATTCTGCTGACGTTTTTTCTAAAGGGATGTCGCCTCAGAATTGAACTGAAGCGCAGTTATATTTGAGTGGGCCAGACTTTTTACTTGGAAATGATGCGGAGTGGCCTACACAGCCTATTGATTTTGATTCTGATTCGTATAGCCACGAAGTTATTGCTTCATGTGTGACAGCAAATGCCGACGTTAGTGTTTCGCCCTGTGATGATATTTGTAATGATTTGTTTTATCGTATGTTTTTGCGATATTCTGTGTTTGAGAAGCTGGTCCGAGCAATTGCTTGGCTGAGACGGTTTTCGAGATGGTTCCAGCATTTTTCAAAAAAACGCAATTTTGATGAGAGAGGAGAGTTATCAGCTGCTGAGCTTTATGCAGCCGGTGAATGTGCTGTGAGAATTTCTCAGCGGCAAGCCTTTTGTAACGTTGTGAGAGCTGTAGAACCTCGGGGTTGGAGAGATGCTGTTAAAGGCGTCAAAGATAATCGCTGCAAACAACAGCTTAAATCGTTGAATAAGCTATGCCCTATTGCTGTGAAAGGTGTTTTACGGGTGGGTGGTAGGCTTCAGCAGGGAAACTTGCCCTTTGAGCTGAAACACTCAGCTATTTTGCCCAAGAGGCATCCAGTTACGAAACTGCTTATTTCTAAGACTCATGTGGAAACTGGGCACGGAGGTGTCCAGCATGTTTTGTCTATTTTACGTTATCGATATTGGGGGAGCGGCTACAGTCAAGCACTATGTGTTGGATTGCATGCCATGTCGCAATCGTAAAGCTTCGCCTGGAACCCAGATTATGAGCCCGCTTCCCAACGTGCGGATTGAACCGGGTCAACGAACTTTTCATGCTTGTAGGGTAGACTTGTTTGGTCCCTTTTTTGTGAAGATTGGTCGTAGTAGCGCTAAGAGATATGGATGAATTTTTACCTATCTCGCTAGCCGCGCTGTTCATCTGGAGTTCGTTGAAAGCCTTTCTACCGACGCCTTTTTGGGAGCATTTTTTCGTTTTTTGTGTAGTCGAGGTTTTCCCGTTAAGCATATTTTTTCTGACAACGGGACAAATTTTGTTGGTGCTGTTACGAAACTGTGTAGGCCTAATGCTTAGAACATGATGAATGAGCGTCGTGTATTACGTAATATTGCAAGCCTCGGTATTGAATGGCATTTCAATGCACCAGCGTCTTCTCACGCCGGTGGTGTGTGGGAAAGATTAATTCGTTCTGTGCGTAAAGTTTTGACTGCCTTGGCGGATGACCATCATCTTTTTCGGACGCCCTCAGATTATGATTTGTGGACGAACTTTAAACATGTCGAAGCTATTTTAAATAACCGACCGCTGACACCAGTCAGCGCTGATCCTGATGATATGCGTGGCCTCCTATGGGATTGTTAAATGGTTATATTGAATCACCTCTTTCACCTGGCTCGTTTGCTCACCCGGATGGTCTTCGGGCCTCCTGGAAAGCTAGCCAGTTATTTGCTGATGAGTTTTGGCGTCGCTGGCTTCGTGAATATGTACCTATTTTAAATATTCGTCAAAAGTGGCTCGTACCTGCTCGTAATTTTCGTGTGGGAGACCTAGTGTTGCTGGTTGATGACCAGTCTGAGCGTAATAAGTGGCCTAAAGCCATCATCACAGAAGTACTTCCTGATCGGGAAAATGTAGTTAGGCGTGTTCGTATTCGTACTGCTTCTGGTCAAAACCTGATGAGAGATGTGAGAAAAATCTGTCTTTTAGAAGCAGTTGTGTAAAGTTTTGAATTAACTCTGTACATAATGTGCTGTTATGTGGTTTTTTAAGTTTGCATGTTGTGATTTGGGGATGTTTTGTGTAAAATATTTCGTGGGCCGTTGGTGTGACGTAATATTTTAGGGCCGGCGAATGTAAACCATGTTTTTATGTAAATAATTTGTTGTTGATTATCAATTGGCGTTTAGTTTTTGATATACATCCGGGACCTTAATTTAATAATTAGCAAAAAGAAGTAGCCTCGTTTTTCCGTTTGATTCGAACTGTTTTTTTTTTGTTTTTATCGACTTTTATCTCGGATGCTGGTAAGTTTGCTAATGCTGTTAATTAATATTTATTGTTTAGGAAATCACTGTAATGCTTTTAGTGTGTTTTTGAATCAGTTTGGACCTATGGATTCTAAGCTTGTAGCGTGATATTAGGAATAATTTTGGGACGCGCTACTGAGGAATTCTTAACTGAATAAACCTGTCGTCGGTTCTACTTGTTCGGATTCACTTTGCTAGCCTTGTTCAGATAGTCCCAGGTAGTCAAGTTGGTGTTGGAGGAAAAGACTACTTCAAGCGTGGTTAGTGGAAGAATTACGTTGAAAGCCGTACTGTGTTTTTTCGATGATTTCATGTTTGTATAAGAAATTTATTAGACGTGTATAGGTGAGTTTTTCCAAGATTTTTGAAAAGCATGAGAGGATAGAAATTGGTCGATAGTTGGTCGGATTTTTCCGGTCACCTTTCTTGAATATGGGCACCACTTTTGCTACAACACAATTTGTGGGAAACAGCCCGTTGGTAAAAGAGAATTCAATGAATATATGTAGATAAGGGACAAGTATTGTTGAGGCTATCCGAAGAAAGTAGGAAGGAATGTTATCATGGCCAACTGCCTTATTCATGCTAAGAGAGTTAATGACATTCGATATTTCTGCATAACTAGGAATGTCTAAAAAAATGGAAGACGAGATACAATGAGATAAATATTTTAGGTGTGAGTTCAATTCCGTGTTGGGGCAATTTTGGGCAAGGTTTGAGCCAATAGAGCAAAAAAATTTATTGAAAAGATTTGCGATAATTTGAGGATCCGTAGTTTCGTGTCCGTCGAGTTTTATTGCACTTGAATTTTCATGACCGTGATTTGATTTTTGGGGGAGTACTGATCGAATTGTATTCCAAACTTTTCGGGGATTATCTTGGTCTTCCTTTATTTTAGAAGTATAATAATTACTTTTAGAAAATGTTTTGATTTTTGTCAACTTATTGGCGTACTTTTTGAATAACGATTTTTTATTTTCGTCATTGGCAAGAAAATGAGTTTTAAACATTTTAGGCTTTTTCTCTATTGATATAAGAATTCCCTCGGTTATCCACGGTTTACTTCGACGCTTTATTTTAGTGCGAGAAAGCTTTGTTAATGATGCATGTATATCTATCGTTTCTGTTACAATACTTGCAAACTTATTGAATAAAGAATTGTAATTGCTGTTACAGAGAGATGGTGGCTGGACAAAATAATCATGCAATTTGTTTTGCAGGTCTTCACAGAAGGAATCTGCTACCAATTTAGATTGGTCGCGATAAAAGCTTTCAGAAACTTTGACTTTCCGCAAAGGTTTTGATTGTTTTACTGCGCAGAGAATTGGATAGTGGTCCGTCAGGTTAACTTCGAGAACAGCAGGAAAGATATGGTGTTTGACGTCATTAGTAATTATGTGGTCGATGATAGTAGATGTTTTGTCCGTTGCTCTGGTTGGTATAGTTACTAATGGTACAGCTCCATTAGCAATCAACGTATCAATGTAATTTTTCGCGGAATTTGAACGGCTTTTCTTTTTTAAATCAATGTTGAAGTCGCCAATTAAGTAATAAATTTGTTTAGAGGATGATAATTTAGTGAGGCAATTAGAGAAGCACTCAAGAAATTCTGTCACGGTAGATTGATCTGGATGATGATATATCACCCCTACAATTAATTTAGTTTTAGAATTCTGTTGCTTAATTTCAAGCCAAAGGCTCTCTGTTTTCAGTAAGGCATGTTATGTTTGGCACAGCTTAAAATCTAGTTCGTTTAAAATATAAACTGCCACTCCACCTGCAGCAGTAGATGAATCAGCGAGTACAAAAGTATAGTTGGGAATAGAAAGGTTGATGTAAGCATGTTTGAATCGGGTTTCAGTTAAGCAGATGAGGTCAGGAACAAAGGTTAATGAATTTAATAGTTCACAAAGTGAATCAAAATTTTTATGCAGCGATCGAATGTTTAGATGCAAAATTACCAAGGAGTGTTTTTCGTTTGCAATAGGAATATTCGATTCGAGATTATAATATTTACAATTTTCAATATTTTTAAATAATATATCAAAAGCATCACACGTATCGTCGGTATGATGTTTTATGTGAGATGGGGCAAACTAATTCAAGTGAAAAGCAAAACCGCAAGGGTACGACACAACTCGTACCCTTGCTGTTTTGCTTTTCGCTTATTAGTAGAGCCTGCTAAAGTCAAAATTTTTTCAGGACCTTGTTACATGATCAAATGTGTAGCCTACTAACGTTCGTTTCAGGTGTTCAGGAGTCTGTTTTGGCAGATTTTATAAGTCAAAATAAAGTCAAAATTGTCTTTATCAAAAATTTCCTAACAAAAACGAACAAATTTATATTTGTTAAATTCTTTTTTGAAGTTTTGAGCTGCTACTAAAATTTTATGCGCAGTTTTCTTTGATTTTAAACTTTTGAAATAGTTGCAATATTTGCACTATCGTCACAATAATGCGTGCAGTAATTGAGAAGGCAATAGCACTTATTATGCATGAAACGTCATTGTTGATGCATAAATACATAATTGTTAGACAATTAATCTAATCCTAGAAAAGCCTTGCGCTCTTTACACGTGGTCTTTTAAGTTGTAGCTTGCAAAGCAAAGAATGCCAAAACAAGCCAAATCTTCTATAGCGAAAGTTAGGCAAACTTGCCAGGAATATCCGGATGAGTTTTCGGCAACTCCTGCCGGCGACTTGCGATGCAACCTTTGCGACGTGGTAGTCACATGCGACAAAAATTTTTTTGTGGAAAGCCACCGAAAAAGTAAGCAACACCAGGGAAAATTGGAGACGAAAAGCAAATCTCGAAGTAAGCAAACCTTTTCACATTTCGATCAAGTAAACTTCAAGGAACAGGTTGTTTCTTCATTGTTAGCTGCAGATATCCCACTTCATAAACTGAACCATCCTTCTTTAAAGTCTCTGTTTGCTAAAATGGGAAAAATATTGCCTTCGGAGACTGCAGCCCGTGCATGTGTTGCTACATTGGCATCCCAAGAAGAGGAACAAATTCAAGAATCACTTCGAGACAAAAAACTTTTTTTGATTGTGGATGAAACAGAGGTTGCTAAACAAAAGTATATCAGTGTGCTTGTGGGCAGCTTAGATGCTCCAAATCAGACATTCCTCGTTAATTGCCATCCACTTGACAGCGGTCGCAATGTTAATAGCAGAATTATTCTGCACACTGTGGATGACATATTGCGACAACTTGAAATAAAACGCGAGAATTTTTCATTGTTCTTGACTGATGCTGCTCGGTACATGTCTTCGGCTGGAAAGACATTAAAGGAATTACACCCTTCTTTGATGCATGTCACCTGCGTTGCGCACTTACTACATAACTGCGCTATGCGTGTGCGTGCTCATTTTAAAAATATTGATGAAGTAATAGCAACGATCAAGGCAGCAACAATCAAAAACAAAGATCGCAAGAAAGATTTTCATGATGCTGGTCTGCCATCTCCTCCTGACCCTGTAATTACAAAATGGGCAACTTGGTTTAGAGCTGCTTTATATTATAGTGAGAACCTTCCAGCTGTTTGTACCATTGTCAACAATTGGACTAGAGCAGGCCTCTTAGTCAGCACAGCAAAAGACGCTATCAATGTGGAAGGTTTGGTGTCGGACTTGGTTAAAATAAATCAATACCGGACTCTAGCAGACAACGTAGAGTTCTTAGAAGAAAGTGCCTGCACAATAACCAAAGCACACGGACTGTTGAAGAATATGCAATTCGATGATGATCCTCGCGCAATTAAAGACTACATTAACAAACGACTATCCAACACTGATTTAGATACAATAATAAACTGTACCAACTTGACAATTGACCCAACAAGCTACGCACTATTGCAAAAAGCCCAGCCAACCTCTGCTGCTGTTGAGAGGTCGTTTTCTATGCTCAATAAATTACTGAGAAAAGACAGAAATTTTGATGTTGAGAACGTAAAATAATATATGATGCTGTATTAAAATAAAACGTCCTTGTAATTATACTGCGTGGCTTTCGTTAAAAAAACCATAGACATGCTGTTAGTGTACAGTACAGTTGCGATAGCAACGCAATTTTTGTATTACACACTAATTGATACCGATACACACAATGGCTCGTTATCCTAGGTTTTAACGTCATGCGTCGCTTTGTTGCATTAGCTTCAACACTGAGTAATTGAGAAAATGTTCGAAGTAGGCTACCTTTTTCTTCAAAAACTTATGTAAATTGCAGATTATAAAACATATTAAATTAATAAAGTGCAACAAGACATAAATAATACGCGGAAGCGGTTAAGTCAAAATAAAGTCAAAAATATATTTTTTTAGGTCGAAAAAAAAAATGGCCCTACTTATTAGTTTGCCGTGCGTTAACTGTTTATTTCTGATCATGCTGTAATAAAGGACTGACGATTTGCCCGAAAACGTTCAGCTTATTTTCTGTACAGGCATGTTACTTTGTAAATATTGTTCAAGTCTATAATAGTTGAAGAAGTTCATGTTGATAGTCTCAAAACTTTTGAAAAGAGATAACGTGCCAAAAAGAACAGAGGTGGGGAGTCTGGGGGGCAGAACCCCCCAAAAGTTGACACGATTTTGGCGTTTTAGTTGATGGTGCAATGATTCATCACCCCTAATAATTTCCACAAATGTACGCCACTGAGCACGACCCACCGGCCCCCGCGGAACCCTTAAAACTGCTTCAATAAGCACTTAGATTTCGATGATATAAGAACCATTGGAGACTGGATTACTGTCAGAAGCCAGGAAATAGCAAAGCACAATCAGTATTCCCGCTTGCAACAAAATTTGCAAAAAAACGGTTGTTTTTGCAAATTTTGTTTTTTTTTTAAAAACAAAGGCAAAAAAAAACATTTACATCTCTAAATGTAACGCAAATATGTTTTAAAATTAAACCGCTTTAGCAAAATTACAAATAAACAACGGATGATTGCATGACATAATATTCGTCAAAAGCACAACTTAAGACTCATTAACAGCTAATCATCAGGCCAACACAGTTATTGCACATAAAGTGAAGTTAACCCCCACACAACGGAATTCATCATGATTATAACCAAACAAAAAATTACACAACAAGTATAGCAAAATTGCACCAACACTCTTTAAGTATCAGGTCTTCCTGACATTACCACAAAGTAATCCCAAGATACAATCATTTTAAGATCAGCATCTTTAGTTGCAGATAAATCCCAAGTGCTTTTCAATTCTGAAGCAAATATATCCAAAACATCATCTCCGACATTTTCAACTCCTGTTTCTGTTGCTTTTTCTTTTTGCCTTTGCACATACATTTGATATGGTGACCATGTTGATAAATAATTTAAAAACTCAGCAAGTGTTAATTCTTTTTCAAGTCGTAAACCAGTTTCTCGCACTTTGTCCTCAACTACTAACATGTCAAAAATATCTTTGTAGCAGTTCTGCAAATGAGCTATACGCTCGTGAAAGGTGTATTTTTGTTTTAGATTGTTGAAAGCTCCTTGACCCAAATCTATCAATTTCTCTTTAGAGAAAACAGTGTCAGACATTTTCGGATAAAATAAAGGATCCTCATAAGCAGTCAATAGTAAGCATCCTTTTTCTTTTAATGTTCGATGACATTCTTGAAAGAATACAGGCAGATCAAACCAATGAACTGCTGTTGCACTTACTATCAAGTCAACAGAATTGCTCGAGACAGGTATATGCTCACCATTAGCGACTTTAAAGTTAACATTTGTTGTTTGATTAGCTTGTTGGGCTTCAATGATCTGACTGGAACTGGTATCAATACCAAGAACTTTTGCAAAATATGGGCTGAAGACATGTGTAGCCTGGCCATTGCCACATCCAACATCTACAGCAAAATCAAAGCAACTTTTCCTTAACTTCATAAAGTCCAATATTTTATCAACAATAAAATGGGGTAAATGAGGTCGATACTTGGCATACAAAGCAGCATGATGTTTTGCTTCAAAAAACCTAACCATGACTTAATTACTGATTGTGTTTTGACTTATAATCAGCAGTAATACTCAGCTACACAAAAACAGATGATCAAAGTATTGAGAAATTTTATGAAATGCATCCCACCGATAAATACAAAGTGCATTTATTTCATAATTCATTTAAACCTATCCTGGCACTGCAACACTAAACACTCAAGATAACTTTCAGTATGGACCATTTGGCTATTGTGTCTCATAGGCACATTTACATCAAGCAAAACCTCATTTACCAGCTAATTCATTACCCATACTCAGGTACAGGGCAGTCTAGTACTCTTAAATAGTCCTAGGCTTCTAAGACACTGGCCATAAAGTTGTGTATACCGGTATCGGTTAAAGTTGTTCAATGTGGAACAATGAAGACAAGTTTTTGATCAAGTATGACAATCAGTACCAGTTATAATAATAAGTCTTAATACCAGTAGCCATGCAGCAAACGGTAATTCATACCACAGCACAAATCAAGCCTGATTGGTTATCGTAATTCTTCAGTTCATTTTTCAACATTTCATTTTACCTTTGTTTGGTAAAATACGGAATAATTACGCAACAACATAAATAAGAACAATCTCTCACAGTTATTAATTTCCCAGTGAGAGGCTGCGAAAAGGCCATGAAGCCCAGACCAAACGAGCTGAGCAGTCATTAAGTCTGCAGCCTCTCACTTGATAGTGTAATTGTTAAGTAAAAGTTAAAAAGGTTGTCGAAGAAACACAAACAGATAGAATATAGATTCACTACGCAGGTACACATATAGCCTGATAAGAATAAAAAATAAATTAACAAAAGCATTCAGAAATTATTTACATTGGCATCAAAAAGAAATAATGTAAGAAGCCAACAAGAAACAAAATCATAATAATTATTATAATTGCTGTTTATTAAGTGCATCATATATGCATAACAGTGGTACTGAAGCAGATAATGCTAAAATGGAATACAAATGCAAATGTGCAAGTATGTATCATATACAGAACTGCAGACCGTGAACACTGTTTCGACCTATCAGGTCTCATCAGTGCAGTTGGTGTGACCGACATTTACTCAAGGCAATATATACCTGAAAGGGAATTTTTGCTTGTGTTTTGTAACTATACCAGTTACCAAAACCTGCAAAAAACTCTCTGCCCAACCAGTTTGCTCGTGAAAAAGCAGGGGACAAGACAGGCACTGTGTCTGTGCATGCAGCCCAGAAGTGTGTGCATGTGATGACACCTGATAGGGTCAAAACAGAGTTCACTGTCTGTAGTTCTGTATACATACTTGTGCATTTGCATTTGTGTGAAAAATTGTGACCTAAGCATTGACATTCACTGTATTTTTTGGGCTGCATGCACAGACACAGTGTCTGCTTTGTCCCCCACTTTTTCATGAGCGAAAGATTGGGCAGAGAGTTTTTTTTGCAGGTTTTGGTAACTGGTACGGTTAAAAACCACAAGCAAAAAATTCCTTCATAGGTAGGTATTATATTGCCTTGAGTAAATGTCGATCACACCAACCACACTGATGAGACCTGATAGGTTGAAACAGTTTTCACTGACTGCAGTTCTGTATAATACGGGATTGTTTTTCATTTTTGATTATTGCAAAGATGCACTGTCACATATTTAAGAAAATTTTATTGTTGATTTGAATTTTGTTTTTAATTTCAACCGTAGTTCATTCAATATTTTGCAACCTTGATATCGAATGGAGCGTTGATCAGCAGATGTATAAGAGATACCAATACCGTAGGTAACGCCAAATTATTGCATTTACAATGAAGTTTCTAATGAACCAGTACTCTTAATCACTAATCTGCAACGATTAATCTGTGATGAGTAGGCTGCAGTGGCGTACGATGACCTTTTGACTGGGTGTTCACTTTTTAAAAATACCCATTATACCCTAAGTGGAAAGCCCCCAGACCCCCCTGTTTGTCGCAGCATTGCAGCGAAGCCCCCCAGGGTATGATAGGGTTTTTTTAAAAAGTGAACACCCAGTCAAAAGGTCACCGTATGCTACTGGTAGGCTACTGCATTCTGCAAGACCAAGAACTACCATATATAATAATAATAATAATAATACAGGTTTATCGACTTCAACTAGACCTGGACTGGTGAAAGCAGATCTTTCGCTCAGAAGTCATAACATAAGCAACATGAACATACACAATGACACAGCAAGTAGAATAAATACGTACAATTATTACAGAAAGAACGAACTTTAAATCGAAAATAACAAATTATTATGGTGTTGACAGTTTACTATGTAAAGATATACCAGTATACTAATTCAATAATTGCCAAAGTCACTTTTTTCTGAACACAGTCTCGTTCAACATATTACTAAACTGGTAAAGGCTACACCTGAAAATTTCTTCGCTGCTTTTAAATTTCTGAAGTAGGCCATTGGTTTGGTAACCTGATTTCAAAATCTGAGTCGCAGGTCAAAAAGTAAACACAGAACAAAAGCCCAACTAGACTAGTCTATCTTTTAAAAACTCAAGAAACCACACACTATTTTACAGTTTAAATCTCCGTGGGTTTGTAGACTAACCAATAATGAAACCATTATCCAGGGAATATGATTAAACCACCAGTTGTAGACTACCAGTACTAATTTGGCACTGTAGCACAACTACCAAGTCCACATGTACAACTTTAGTGGGCTTTGGGCCCACAGTTCTAGTTCCTGCTTCATAATCAATTTTTTGATGTCAAGTAAAAAAGTAGTTACGACATCAGAAAATTGATTACGATGCAGAAACTACAACCAATGCAGACCTAAAGCTCACCAGGCACTAATATTGGGCATCAGTGGCGTACCAGCACACAGTGAGCATTTTTTAAAGGTGTGCTCCTCTACAATATTTGCTGTCGCATGCAAGCATTTATTAAACAAATACAAAGAAGTTTTTGAAAGTTTGATGCGATTACACAAACCAACATCAAGCGCCTTTTCAAGCAGCTTAATTGAAGAAATATCACCAATTTTCGAAGCATTATATAATACTCAAAAATGATTGAATCGACTCTGCAATAAAGAACATAAATTACTGAACTAACGAAACTACGCTGTCACACACAGGAACTGATCCAAAAGGTTTTGGTGGGGGGGATGTAACTTTGAACTACGTTGAATGTCAGGGCCAGCCTTAGGTGATTGGAGGCCCCAGGCAAAGTAAATTTGGAGGCTCTACATGAAATAGAAAAACAGAAAAATGCGAAAAAAAAATTTTGCAATTTGTATTTGTATCAACAACATCTACCAGTACCTCTATTCATATCTACATCAACAAATTAACTGAGACTTACACAAACATATTCGTGCAGATGTCAATGTCATACCAGTAAATCTTCAACAAAAATCAACTTTTCAAGCTCTTTTAGTAGTTTAGAAAAATGAAAAGTACAGTAAATTCTATTATAAAGTAGCAATTACTGTAGCATCACTGGATAATTAGACCTACAGTAAACGAAACGATTATTGCTGAAAGCATATCATTACTACAGCATTCTGCTCTTATAAGCCTAGTTTATTAAAACTTTCAACTGCTACTGACGCAGATCATGATATACACTCCTTTACCTGTTTACTAAAATCCTGCAGGTGAAAAATATCATCTAGTTTATGGTATCAAAACAAGCTTACCATGCAGCACCTAAATTAACAGCTATTTCGCGCTTACATTTTATCATTTCAAAAATCCCTACTTAAATAAATAGATTAATATTCAGCACAAACTAGTTTTTTCGCTGTTAAGACTACCCTACTGGTTATCGGTAGCCTAATATTCCTTGCCCAATCTTTTTAGTAAATTAGGCCAAGCAATGTGGCTAACCATTTATTTTTCTATTGCCTCTGAGCACTGATGCGAACTTCTTCTCAAGGTAAATGTTGAACTACTTCTGTTAGTCTAGAAAGCAATTGTTCGAAAATTTTAAAACAGACATTGTTGTAACTCAAACTTAAATTTTTATTTTTTATTAGGCCAACTGTTAAAATAGAACTTGTTATATCCCTTCCTTGTATATGTTTAAATTGACTTATATTCAGCAAATTATTTTACGAAGTGTCTATTATGGTCTATTTCACCGAAATTTCCGGTTACCGAAGTTTGAAAAATCGTAGTTGCGTAACCGCTTTCGGTTCCTGTAGTGCGACTCTCACAGTTGGGGAACCGTTAGGGTATGTTTCCGGTTCCGCAAACCACGATTTTCGAACTTCGGTAATCGGAATTTCCGGTGAAATAGCCGCTTCCATTATTTTAATACCGGCACAGAGCAGTCGACTTAGGGGGGCCAAGCATTTATCAGGAAGGGCCAAAGTTTGAAATCAAGCAGATATATAAGCGCTGTCTTCAAACGAGTAAGCTTGTTAATTGGGGGGGCCAAGCGCGTTGATTGGGGGGCCAGGCCCCCTCTTGGCGCCAGCCCTACATAGGCACTTTAAAATCATCTTTAATACCTTAGCGCTTATCTTAGCCATTAAAATTCACTTTATTTGAAGATAAGTCAACTTAATTAACTCTAGTAGCTTATTAGTTTCAACGTATTTTACAACTCAGCAGCTGGATCAGTCTTCTGCCTGCATTCTGTATATCAGGCATGTCAAACGTACGGCCCGCAGGCCGGACCCGGCCCGTTGAATAATTTAATCCGGCCCGGCATAAATTTCTGAGTATATCAGAAAAAGGAGAGTCTCCAGCTCATTTCTATCAAAAGTTAAGATTTTTTAAATTGAATACAAATCAAATGCTTTCTCCGGCAGCGGGAGGGCAGTAAATGTGAAAAAAAGCTCACGTCCAGCATGCGATGTAAAACGAGCTTTGTCAATTTTTTCCAAAAGAATTAAGCACTTTCAAAAAATTTGAATTTTTATGCTTACACCAGCATAAACTCATTATTGAAGGTTGTAATAAAATTATTTGTTACGTAATAGACAAAAGTATCACAACATAATGGGCAATGTGGCATAACATTCGGAAAAAATATTCAAAGTTATCGCAAGAAATGTAATTATATGAAGGTGGTCTTAAAACTTTTGAGCACCACTGTACAGAGCAAGTTATCGGTGAACACACCCTTCCCAAAATGGCGCTGTCAAAAAAAAAAAAACAAATGTGGACACGGAGTGCACAGTTTTCAAGGAAAAATGGACTGAAGAGTTATTCATTTGCAGAAGTGAACGCAAAATCAGTGTGCTTGGTATGCAATCAGCAAGCTGCAGCGTTTAAACAAAGAATTTAATATTCGGCGCCACTATGAGACTCGTCATGAGGATAAATATGACCACTTGATAGGAAAAATGAGGAAAAACGATATGAAAAGGTTCCCTCGTCATTTGCTATTAGAATACGTACGGTAAGTTACAAATGCAGGCTGAAGAATAAAACATAGGACTGAAAAACAAAGCTAAATATTTGGAGTTGACATTTTTTTACTGATCCGGCCCGCCTGAGCACAAAAAGTCTGGATCCGGCCCCAGAGCCAAACTGAGTTTGACATGCCTGCTGTATATGATACTGCAATAATCGACCACAATCAGACTGTTAGGAATCGTCACAAAAATGTGACATATAAGCTCGTATAGTAGGTCATGTTTCGCTTTTTAAATATATTAATTTTTTTCTTATGATTCGGGTGCGAGGCCCCCACCTATCGGAGGCCCTAGGCGGTTGCCTAGTTTGCCTATGCCTAAGCCCGGCCCTGTGAACGACGTTAAGACGTTCAGACCCGGAAACGGGCTTAATAATGCCCTTTGTAAATGTTTCATGTCAGGGGCGCATTGAAAATTTTTTCCAGGGAGGGGCACCAAATTTCGTCACTTTTTTCAAGCGCAGTTTTCCGGCAGAGTTATTTATATTTTATAAGCAACTTAAGCAACAAAACGACCCTAGGCATGCTCCCCCGGAATATTTTTGAAAATTTGCATAATTTAATGGCTATTTTATTGCTTTTTAAACAATTTTCAGGCAAAGTTTGTTCATAATTTTGGCCTCTATCTTTGAGTGCTTCACCAAACATTTTTTGTTTTTTTGCATTTTTTTGTTTGCACAGTTTCGATTATGCATGCTTAAGTGGTTAAGGCATATTGTTATGAAGAGGTTCGAAATTATGGAAAAATTTTATTCATCCAAAGCATTGTTGTAACTGGCTGCTGGTGAGGGGATACATCCCCCACATTCCCATCCCCCCCCCCCTGAAACCGCCTCTGCTCACGCAATAATTAATAAAGCAGGTTACGCTTAACCGCTGAGCTAAACTGAATAGGCCTACACAGTATAACAACAGAACATGAAAGGAAAGCAACAATAGTGATGTCATAATTATGACACAAAGGGGGTACAAACTCTAAGCATAATCCTACATCCCCCCCAGTTTGTTACCCCACCCCGAAGAAGATAATGAGCCTTTCGGGATCCAGCGACCGCTTGTGGGATCTAGTTCTAAAGCAGGGCGACGAGTACGAATCGACCGTCTTAAAGAAGCGCTTTCTACGGGAACTTCTATTAGCTGGTCGGTGGTGCGTGAGAAGGTTCATCGGTATCCGCAGGAGGACTCTGGTCTGATGCCAACTCCACGGAGGGCGCGGGATAAGAACCTCGAGCAAGGTCGCTAAATGCAGAACTGTGATTATAATTGGTAGCAGGCTGGGTCAGACTGGGAACAGGAACGGTGTTGGGTGAAGGGGGTGGCATGTTGGTGGTAGGTTTTTCACATACGTTGGGGAATAACGATCGAACTGGGGATGTCGGAATAAGACGGAGAAAACGCCTCTTACGAGTGGTAATTTAGGCGTCCAGATGCACTAACTTTGACAACATAACGATCAAAAGTTAAGACTTTCATAATGGTGCCGACTTTATCCCATTTAAATGGGTTAGTTGCCCGTCTAATTTTGAATAAACACGCGGTCGCCACAGCTAAACGCAGACAAGGGGTGACTATGTTTTTGTAACGCAACTAAATTACGTTCCGCGCGTAAATGTAGGGCATCTTCTATGGCTTTCTATGTCTTACGCCACGTGCGACGCACGAAGCAATTGGAATATTTGGCTAAACGATTCACAAACGAGAAAGCATCTTGCAGAGGTCAGCCAAACACAACCTCCGCTGGGGACATTCCACAGTCAGCAGTGGCGTGGCCAAGGGGGGGACATGTCCTCCCACTTTAATTTAGAACAATTTTGGAATCGTCCAAATCCAACGAGAATTTAGGGGGGTAGGGGGGCGACGTCACACCCAAGCCAGCTTTTTTCTTATTTGCATATTTTGCAGTGGAATCTAAAAACTTTATTGCCTCTGACACTCCAAGTAGCCAATTCCTTCCGATTGGCTGTAACTAACAGTTCTGCGCTCTAAAAATCTATATGTCGTAACTCTTACTCGTCGGATAATAGCAAATAGCAAAACCATTTATCACGTAATACAAAATAAAACAGCATGCCACCGGCGGACTGCAATCAATCGTTTTTCGTTTTAAATTATTCATTTATTCAGTTACTGAATTCGAGCTGTTTGTTTGGTTTGCAAGTGGTAGTTTTTCAAAACTTTTACTTGCTTTTTTTAGATATTTGGCTCTATTGAAAGTTGAAGCAATTTGGCAAAAAAAAGATGTCTCAAACCGCAGACACTTCTACTTCTATACAGATCCTTTCTCTGAAATACCGTAGTTCATAGGCGCCCACAGGGGGGCAAAAGGGGCAAGTTGCCCCCCAATTTTTTGGCCATGTTTCCAAATCGCAAAAATCCGTTGAGTTTTTTTATAAGGGCTGTACTCCCATAGCCCCCCCCCCCTAGGGTTGCCAACCGTCCCGGAATGCCCGGGACAGTCCCGGAATTGACGTCTGACGTCCCGTGTCCCGGACCGGACCACGTCTGTCCCGGAATTTACTAACAACCAAGGCGTTCTAACATAAAAGGCCATGCAAGCATGTCGGCTTCGTTCAAAACTGAAAACGGATGTACCGTATTTTCCCGTGTATAAGAGACCCTTTTTTGTGCATAATTTTCACTTTAAAAGTAGGGGGTCTCTTATACATGGGAGTAAGTCTTTTAGCGCCAGTATGTATTGTAGTTCTGAAAATTTTACCTAAAAATTGAAGGGTCTCTTATACACAAGGGTCTCTTATACACGGGAAAATACGGTAATTCACGCGAATATTCAGTAGAAACAAACTAAAGCCTCGTCTACACTTGGCGTAAAAATATTTCTACGCTGATCGCTCAGCGTAAAATCTGTCTACACTTGCAAAAAGCAGTCGGCGCAGCCTACGTCATTTCCACGCTGATTTTTGTTTTCTGACCTGCTCGGTTAGTGAGTCCTTTATGCTCTACTACTCCTACCCGTAATGAATGACCAAGAGTGACCTCGCCAATTTAAGAGATAAATCATTCCATCCAAACTTCGCAATAAAAATCTTGTTTATGGAATCATAAAAAACTAAATAACCAACGAAATACTTGGGCCTACCAAAAAAAAAAAAAAAAAAAAAAACTAAAACGCTTCTATGTTGCAATTTTGAAAGCCAATGCTTTTGTATATGGACGTTTTAAGCAGTAGACTAGACCAGTGCCGGTCAACCTTTTTCAAAAGTTTACATACTTTTGAAACATTGTGCTCATCCTACTACTGTTCCAGTCTTGGAATACAACAGCAACACTACTCTGCATGTTTATATTAACAAAAGCGTATATTGCAAATTAAACGACAAATCAGTTGTTTGATCATTTAAATAGCAGCTGCTGTTAACTATCATCTGCCAGTTTTGCAAAATGACTTTGCACTCTTGTTTCCAGATTCTCTTTTCCTTAAAGTTTTTCCACAGCATCTTGCATAATCTCATCTAAAAACAAACACATAAAACTTTGCTAGCAAAACTGCAATATACCCATAATAGCATTGATAAACTCGTCAAGCAGTTTAACAGCTGCTGGCTCAATTCTGCAAAAACTGTGTCAAAATTTACATACCGGTGCATCATTATGCTAGCTTACCAATTCGCTGTGTAACTGTAAGTCACTTACACAGAGCCAAGCTTGAAAACTTAAATATGAGACATAAAGAGGAAAAGCTTTGGATTACTGAAAGCAGATTGGTAAATTATACTTACTATTCTCTGATCCTTGTTTCTCAGCAACGTTCTTCCAAGCATATTTTTAAAAATTTGTGTTGAGGCTGCTGGTAACTAGCATTGGATAAACTCCATAGAATTGGGCAGAATATTCTGTCAAAATTTTCTGACTTGTCTATTTTTATCAGTAGACAAACTGCTTAAAAAACCTATTGACACCAAACTGCGAATAAAAAACAAATCGGTTTTAAGCTACCAGTACTGATTCATTATAACCCTATTAATACACATGGTATTTCAATCAAAAACCAATCTTTAAAAGAACTATCTGGTCGCTTACAGTACAATTGGCACTGTAATTCACTGGACAAGGCTACATACCGAGCATATTTAACCATCATCCAGTTCCAGTAGCCTATTTATCTGCCCATAGCTTACTAGACTGCCGGTACCGGTAGGTAACGGCATCATCATAATTAAAATTTAGAGGGGCTGAGACCCTGCATCTATTAATGGATCATACATTAGCCTAAAGAATTGAAAAAAGTTTTCTGGTTTTGTACTGTAGACTAACCTGGATAGGGTTACATATGACTTGGCACTGATATGCTCATAAACCTAGGTCTACCTCTGTTTTTAACTTATTATGCCATGCAAATTGAATCAGTAAGCATCTAGCTTATAGTCTTTTAAAAAAATGTAAAAAAATATAAAAACCTCGGACTTGTTCATGCAAAAGCGACAAAAGTGCCCCAAAACACTGTTTGCCAACAAGCCTAGGTTATATGTACCTGCCTTTTCCAAGCTAAATATGCTTAAAACTTGATATAGCTAAGGTTCTAACGCCAAGTCTAGACCTAGTCTTTTCCATAAACATAGAATCGTGTCCAAGCAAATAACGCAGGAGTACCAAAACGCTGTTTTTCAACTGGCCTAGGCAAAGACTTGACTGTTACCTCAGGATCAGAGCATGCTAGACGCTGAGCGTTTGAAAAATACTTTGCTAAAAAGGCAAAGTTTTTACGCTGAAGATTTCGCGTTGAGCGTGCGAGCACATTCGCGCTAGCGTTTTTCCAACTAACTTAAATAAACAAAGAATTTTACGCTACGCTAACGATTTTACGCCAAGTGTAGACAAGGCTTAAACTTTAACCTCGTCAAAGCTGAACTGATGATGAAAAGGAACTTTCATATGTCATGCAATGAGTTTTATGACTTCATCAGCAAAGACAAAGATCTTCTTAAAGCGGCGAAATCACAAAAAAATACAAATTTAAATGCCAGGACTGATTTTTTGTTAGAGTTCTTGCAACTTCTTGGGCGGCATACTGCTCAATTTTTTTGTCGCGCTCTACGCATCATAGAGATACAGTAATACCAAACGAAGTTAACACATTGCGTTAAGTGCAACAAAAGTTGAGCGGTATACCGCCCCTTGTTTTAGTTAGAGTTAGAACAAATGGAGTACATTTTTTCTGTGTTAGTGTTTTTGCATTCATGCTTCAAAGATTCACTATTTCACACGTTTCTTTGATTATGATAAAATTATTTAGAGGCTGGGAGTTAGCTAATAACGCTGCTCGATTATCACTCTATTACGCGCAGCACGCACTGTTGCTTTTGATGTCATTTGTGTGTCGTAAGCTTTTGTTGCATCAGTTTTCAAATTCTAAGCATTAAGGTGGCCCGGAATGGTTAAACACAAAGTTGGCAACCCTACCCCCGCCCCAGTTCAAAATATTTTGTTCATGTTCAAAATTTTTTTGACGAAGTGTTCATCATTTTCAGACCAATCGCTTGTTTCGTCAAAGTTGCCGATATATGGGTGTTACAGCACCGACTTTGGAAACGAACTCTGGTTTTAGTCTTTCGCTTTGTTTGTCACGTTTTTCTTTCATCGCATTTAATTAGCTCGAGCGCTGCACTGTTAACACAGTCTCGACTGTGCTGTTAGCGCGCCGCGAGCAGTTCACTGCTCACAGATCACCGCTGTAGAAAATTCTTTATTCGTTGATCACGTGTGAACTTCTCGTTTAACTGTGTGATCAGTCATGCTTTTTTAGTTTTGTTTAGTTCAGTTGGCGGAAGGACGTTTTTTTTATGTTCAAAGTTATATCCCTGCACGGCGTAGTTTTTATTTATTTAATTTATACCCGAGTAACTTTCAGTTGTTTTTTGCCCTTGAAAGACCTGAATCCCTCGCTATTTTACCTGAACCTACCTTACCTTTCCCTACCTATTTTCCCTTTGGTTTTGCATCGCCGTGAGAGTTTTTTAGTTCGATTAACTCGATTAATTAACTCGATAGTTCGAGTTTTTTAGACTCGATTAATTAATACAGAGTCGTTCTATTTGTTCTTCTCTGGTGATTCTCTGAGGTTCAAGTTCAGGCAGCAAGTGGATTGATTAGCAGAAAGTGAAAGCCCAGGCGCTCCTCTTGGGCCCCGTGTTATAGGCAGGGTCAGTCTATAACAATGGGCGATAAAGCAGCGTGAACTCTGCCTCGTCTACCATGGTGAAGATTTCAAAAACTATACTGTACAAACTACAAAGCGTGTTTCGACAAAATTGCAAAAAATATATCATGCTTAGTTGCTAGAGCGATATATGATTTGAAGCAGTGCCTCAAGTATATACGTCAGAATAAGAAGACAAAACATTTTGTTATTCGACAAACCGCAATGAAATAAGGGCATTGCATAAAAGGTACGGTAGTAAATTTTCCTTTTAGCCACTAGCCAGAAGTTATGTTAAAATGGAGAAAGATTTAGCATCAAAGTCACAAGAAGTTTTTCAAAACTATGCGATTAATCTGAAGTTGTGATCGAGTGTGCTGAATAAAGGAAGACATATTTTAGATCTAGATCAGTGGTCGGTAACCTTTTTTTAACGCGGCCCAGATCACCCTTCCTATAGCTATTGAAGGCCACTACATTTAAAACCACGACTACAAATCGAATACGCAACACAACTACAAACTACAAAATAAAAAACAGTGCGTTTTTGTAAAGCACAGTAAATGCAAAGCGCGTGCTTTATTTCTCCTCACTCGCTGGCATCGATAGAACAGAAGAAACAAAGCGAGGATGAAAGAGATACAGACACACGGTTATTTGCAGCTAGCATGCGGCCCACAAAGGCTTTGTAAAGCCGAACGGTTCGCGGCTTACGAAAAATTGCTAAAAGGTCCACAGTTAGGCCGCGGCCTGCAGGTTGCCGATCACTGATCTAGATAATCCGCTTCGACAATCAACAGGGGCAGTACTGCAGTACAAAGATCCTTTTCTCCACTGAAAAAAATCATAACTTGTAAGAGCTATCGAAGTGAAGAAGAGGGTCTTTTATTGCTGGCAATAACCGCTACTGAGATGGATAGAGTCCAAGAATTGTGGCAAAAAAGTGACTTTTACTGCTAAGTCGTAGATGTTTTTGTCCAAACCAATAGAAGAGATTACAATCTCTTGCTCATGTCTGTTGAAACAAATATAACAAATAAACACGAAAAAATAGATGTGGCTCAACTTGTTGATGTATTTGCCTCTACGGCCCATCGTCAAATGGAATCATATTAATATAATAGTCATTCTGTGCATTTTTTTTTTCTTTCGTTGATTTCGTTAATATTTTCCTCTAACAATTAGTGGCGTAACTTTACACGAGTAGATTGGAAGCAGGAGCGCATTTAAAGGGGGTCATTGTGTCATGAACCCCCTCCGTTTCACTCCGCCTTTTAGTAAAATAGAACAAAATTAATGGTGCCGAGTGACTGAAATATACCACACTCTTTTGATAATTACTGTAACTTATGGCCAGGGGCGGATCCAGGGGGGTAGGATGAGGGGTATGCATCCTTCCACTAACCATTTTCAAAAATGTTTTTGATGTAAAAGCCTGCAATTTTTCCATAATTTCGAACCTTTTTGATAGCAATAAGCCTTACGCCTTGCACGCATAATCGAAAACGTGCGAACAAAATACATCACATATGGCGAAGCTCTCAAAATTAAGGTTCAAAAAATTTAAACAAAATTTGCGTGAAAATTATTCAAAAAGCAGTAAAATAGACATTACAGCATGTTAATTTTCAAAAAATTTTCCGGGGGCGCATGCCCCTGGACCCCCCTAGAGACTTTTTTGTTTCTCAATCAGCTTCCAAATTAGTTCTGCCGAAAAGAAAATACGCTTGAAAAGAAGAGGAAACTATGCC
The DNA here is from genome assembly GCA_964006365.1 of Trididemnum miniatum. NCBI lineage: Eukaryota > Metazoa > Chordata > Ascidiacea > Aplousobranchia > Didemnidae > Trididemnum > Trididemnum miniatum. The sequence continues at coordinate 32,427,724 of OZ023231.1, read as the reverse complement.
CCCCTCCGGGACCGTAGCCAGCCTTCACATTTTGGGGGGAGGGTTGAATATATTTTTGGCGGGCTAAAAATCAGCTTAATTTTTTCTGATTTTTTATTTTATTGCTTCCCAAGGCTGAGCAGATCAATTTCGGTCAAGTAAAACGTAGGCCTAATGCAAAAATAAGAACTTGCACGATGAAATGAAAAACGCAAGTAATAAATTTGCGCCGACGCACTGGTACAACAACATTAAGCGGAAATAAGATGTTTTAATCAAATAAGGGCAGAAAACAGCGACAAAAAAACAACATGTCTTACAGCAAAGCTAAACAGCGTAATACTCAACTGCAATTGATTATCCCAGTAGTTGTGTTTTCTTAATGCATTTTCGTTAACTGCGTTTTTGCGCAATTGCACAACACTCAGACATCGGTCGATCTGCTTAACTATGCAAATTGAAACCTTTTCTGCTTTTAGCATAAAGACGCGAATCAGACATTAGTCCAGATATTTAGAACTTAACAGGGCCGGCGCCAAGGGGGGGCCAGGGGGGGCTGGCCCCCCCAACCAACAAGCTTACTCTTTTGACGACAGCGGCTATTATGCTTAACTTCAAACTTAAACCCTCCCCCCTGATAAACGCTTGGCCCCCCCAAAGTCGACTGCTCTGGCGCCGGCTCTGGAACTTAACATCGATTGAAGCGGTTATCTTAATGCATTTTCGTTAACTGCGTTTTTGCGCAATTGCACAACACTCAGACATCGGTCGATCTGCTTAACTGTGCAAATTGAAACCTTTTCTGCTTTTAGCATAAAGACGCGAATCAGAAATTAGTCCAGATATTTAGAACTTAACAGGGCCGGCGCCAAGGGGGGGCCAGGGGGTCTGGCCCCCCCAACCAACAAGCTTACTCTTTTGACGACAGCGGCTATTATGCTTAACTTCAAACTTGGACCCCCTTCTGATAAACGCTTGGCACCCCCAAGTTGACTACTCTGGCGCCAGCTCTGGAACTTAACATCGATTGAAGCGGTTATCTTAAAAAAAAAAATTATAAACCTTTGGGTTTTGACATAGCCTAAATAGTTTTTTTGGGAGGGGGATTAAAATAAATTCTGGGGGGGCTAAGCCCCCAATAGACGGCCCCGCCCCGTGGCTCTTATTAAATTTCTCACTACGCCACAAATTCGAAGTTTTCACTATTTTTTGCCAATAACAAGAATTTTTCGATTTACTCAAATTAGCTGTTTGGGGGTATTATAGGCCTACTATCTGCCGCCCGCATAAATTTTGAATGAAGCCCTTGCGCTGAAAAGTTTGCTCATCCCTGGTCAAACGGAACGTGCACAATTACTGCACATTAGTCCATTACACGTCCAAATAAGCGTAACCACCAACCACTCACTCGTTGCTATATCAGTAGGCTTATCTGCATCACATTCAAAAATTTGGTTGGTGACGTCATAGATAATGACGTCACCAACCAAATTGATATGCCACTGCCGTAGTTCAGCGACATGGCCTAGTGGTACCGCGCGCAGGTGACAGATGCTACGTGACGGGTTCGATTCGCGACTGGAGCCGATCGCGTACTGACATATGTAAGGGTTGCTGCTGACTCGAAGAACGCAAGCTCACTTTGCAATCTCCCTCAATCACTGCTGAATTTTCGGTTCATTACGACATGAAAATTTGAAATAAGTTCATAATGATAATCGGGCATTCGTAGTAAAATGTGGACCAATACAGCCATCTTTAAATTTTCCTCAAATACAGCAAGGGCAAAGAAAATATGGGTTTAAAAAAGGCGGTGTCTATTTTTCCGTTAACGGCATAATAGCTTTAAGGTCTATTTTGCCGCAGCTACATAACCCCATGTCACACGAATATTACATCTTATTCTATTCTACTGTCTTCACGAACCCGATTGTTAACCCCAGATCACACGAATCCGAATCGAACCGAACCCGCGACGAGAATCGAACTTAAAACTAGTGCAGCGCTTCCCATCATATGCTGCGCCCTGTCCTCTGAGCTATTGAGAAGTCGTGGCAATCTAGCACAAAACGGCGCTAAAATTTTGTACGACAACAAATCGGATTAAAATCGCATGTAGTGCAAACAGATCTTTAGCCACGCATAAATCGAAATTGTGCAAACCACGGGTGCAAATCCAGGGGGGATGGGGGGTGTACTCCCCCCAATAATTTAGCAGCATCTCCTCCAATATTTTCATGGAAGTGAAAAATTCCCCATACGATGTACATAGATCAAGCCAATTTACAACCTTCCCCCCCCCAATACCGAAAAATGATCAATTTTGCTAAATCATCCCCCCAATATCAAAAAATGGTCAATTTTGCCAAATCATACCCCCCATTGCTCAACATAGACTTGCACCCCTGGCGCAAACAAAATGCAACATATTTGGTGAAGGACAAATTAGGGCCAAAAAAAATCTGCGTTACAAACTGCTCGAAACGCGCCAAAATGCCCATAGCAGTATGTAAATTTTCAAAAATTTTCCGGGAGAGCATGCCTGCGGACCCCCTAGAATCATTTTTATTTCCCAATTTGCTTCAAATTTAACTTTGCTAGAAAAAATACACTTGAAAAAAGTAAAATTTTGTGCTAAAGATTCTGAATCATCTCACATGGACACATTTTCAAACAAGGGCTTATTTACGCCCTTTTTCGGGTCTAACATCTTTGCATTCAGTTAACAGTCTACCTCATTCAAAACTGCACTCCCCCCCACCGAAAATTTTTTGGATCCGCACTTGTCGTCGATTCAGGATGCTGCGTTTTGCTTTTCTTTTGCCGATGCTTTGGAAGTCTTGGTAAGTTGCAGCTGCGTCAACGATTTGAGATTGTAAAATTACATTAAGTTTTAAACCAAGATTGACCACACCTTCCTTGTATAGCACTCTGTTTCTGTTGTGTATGCCGCTAGGACGTTGCCTTTTGCTATTCGTCTTGTTTTATGTTTGACCTCATTGTGACGTAATAGTCGGATTTTGTATGTGGTTTCGCAATGCCTCGGGTTGTTCAATTTTTCTAGTCTGAGCGTCAAGAAGTAAACAGCAGTAAAAATTTTGATTCTTTGTTGAGAATACAACAGTTTCATTGTTTTTGTTTTGGTGACTAGTGGTCTAGGGCTAAAATCCCACGCTGTCTAAGTCTGGCAGTGCTGTAAACTAGCTAAATATAGAATTGTAAACTAAATAACGCTGCTTGAAACCTAAACCTACCCCTATAGACGAACGCCATATACCACCAAATATTATCTATAGACTACTAGCAAATGTGAGTGGGCCACACAAAATGATGCTGCGGGCCACATGGCTAGATAATGATTTGCAACTGCACCCTTTAACTCCCGACTCGGCCAGGGCCCTTCATCGACAAACTCTGGCTGTATGAAACTGCCGCAGCTGTATCTAGTAGTAATAAAAAATTGTCTAAAATTTTTTCTCCCCCCCATCACTCATTTCTGGCAGGACACGCCCCTGACAGTCAGGATCGGGAGTATTGCGTAACTGCAACAAAGCTCGCAAGAAGGAGTCGTTATTTAGGTCACCATTAGGGCTGACATTGGCTCTCAACATCCTTTTGGCAGATTTGACGGCAACCTTGGTTCGGCCATTGGACTGGGGAAAACAGGCAGATGACACACTATGGTTAATACCCCCAAGTTTTCAAAAACGTCTCAGTAGCCGAAGCTGTAAATTCGGGCCCTCCATCAGTTGATATTTCTTCGGGTACCCCAAAAACGCCAAAGTATGATTGCTATTAACGAACCAAAGCAGTTGCGCGTTGCGCCACTAATGCCCGACCCAGGGGATGTAATAAAGACGTCCGACGAGCCAGAGAATTTGTCCCCAATTATCAAAAAGTGACGACCCCCGTATTCAAAATAATCAGCTAGAATTTGCTCAAAAGGCGTGGTGGGTGGGTTTGAGGGCATCGGTGGGGGAGCTGCCTGGGATGGTGCGTTACGATTACAATGAGCACAAGAATCACGTACATGATGAATATCACGAGTCGTACCAGGCCAAAACACAGTTGCCCGCGCCCGTCGCTTCATAGCGGACGTACCTTGATGGGCGGCATGCAATGCAGAGAGTACTTTTGGCCTTAGCGATACAGGTACAACAATACGATCATTATATAAAATAACACCGTCTAAAATGTTATTACCTTCGCAGAAAGGAAGGTATTGGTCTAGGCCTACACAATTAGTTTTGGGGCTAGCAGAATCAAACTCACACTCAATAGCATGCAACAAATGATTTAACACAAGGTCATTTTTAATGTGCATTGCAATCTCCTCCCATTGTGTGCTAAATGCCTTAGACCAGGGTTTCCCAAACTTTTTTATGAACGTACCACCAAAACAATTTCAAAAACCCACCGCACCGCGTCAGCATAAACATTAAGGATGCCTGCGAAAAAACCCTCAACCAGCCTACGCTGCTGAGAAATCACATTTACACAAATAAAAGGTGCAAAAAGGCGAAAGAAACTTTGTGGTTCGAGTAGAAATTTTTGGGAAGTCAATTTGGCAAGGAAGCCAGAAACTACACAGGGTTGATGTTTCAAATTTATTTTTCAATCTAGCCCACCATCGCAAGAAAAATCAGAAAAAGAATTCCTTTTTAGTGGAAAAATCATTAGGAAAAAAATTGTTTAATTTTACTCCATGAATAGAAATGATGACATGAGCTGATCCGTGCACCAACGCAATTTGACCTCCAGTGGCGTTGGAAGTACTTTTAAGTTGGGGGGCTGAAATTTGCGTTACAATGCTAACGTCTGGGGGGCTTCGCCCCCCAGACCCCCTCCTTGTTTATCCCAACAATATGACCTCGACAGACTTTACCGTGCTGCGTGACGTTTTGTGACAAGTAAATTCGGTTTCGAATGGGTTGTGACTTACGTTTTTTGCAAACTTCCTGTTCACCTGACGTGGTGCTCGCAGCTGATGAAGAGGATAGTCCCAATAGTAGTAGTAGTAGTCTATTTTTTTCCTTTCCACAAAGTAACGTACGAAAAACAAATCCTTACATTCGTAAAGAAACAAGGAGCATCGAATAACCCTAAGGTTTTCTAGTCAAGATGCCCCTTGTTCAAAGACACAAAGTATTAACACATATTAATAGCTGTAAAATAATTTGCACACATATAAACATAGCGCACAGCACAAACAATGTTGATCAGTTAACAATGTAGTCAGTACTCTCTTATCAAATTTTCTTTAAACTGCTTTTTAAAAGAATGGAAGGGTTTATTTTTTAAGTTTTCGCTAATTTCGTTCCACAGTTTAACACCCTGGAATTCAACCTTCTTTCGCCCAGCAGATTTAGAAACTCGAGGTAAAAAAATAATTAGATCTGCTTGGTCTCCTGGTTTCATAATCATGAATTTTTTGAATCGTTGAGAAATCATAATTGCATGAATTAGGCAGCTTGTTATCGAAAAGCTTATGCATGAATTTAGCAAGCTCTAATTTGTACACATCATGTAATTTTAAAAAGCCTAATTTCTTGTACAGCTAAATAACATGAGAGAATTTTGTGTTCCAGGTTAAAGTACGCACAATATTCCAACTACTAATCCATACTTAATCACAAACAAAACTAAATTTTAAGTGTAGCGTGAACGCAAAGGGCATTGTGCGTAACAGTACAAAAACATACATAATAAATCAAAATCGTTACGCAAATTTTTTATTTTTATGAAAAGTTTATTGAAAATGACTATATTTTACATTCATCAATATTGATAAAAAAATAAATCAATATCTACACGTTAGGCGTACCACCTGAAAATCCTTCGCGTACCACAAGCGGTACGCGTACCACAGTTTGGGAAACGCTATTCATAACTTCCTGCTTGGCGCTCAGCATGATGGATAGTGTGGAAATTTTTCCTAGAGTAGTAGACGGGTGGCGGGTGTTAATTGATTAAAGTTGAGTGGATCGTCATAAGCTGTGGTAATAAACGGTGGGTCCCAACTCTGAAAAGTTTGGGAACCACTGTTCCACACCATGGGTGGATTCAGGGTTTTTGTTTAAAAAAACAATTTTCAAACATGCAGACGCTGCTCGTTTGGAGAATGTAGTATCGTTGCATTAAGATGAAAACCTTAAAACGCAAGACTTTTGCAGCAACCTTCGGCATTGCTTGGCTTTTGAAAAGGGTGCATGGTGCGCACCAGAGTAAAAGAAAATTTTGTAAGAGTGAACTGACAAGGAGATGTGAAACAGTGAATGAACACGACAGAAATTTTGCAATTGCTATCTTTAAAATACTTCAAGTACCGGTGCTACGACAGTTTTTCCCTCTGAGGATGACCATTATTTTTTTTTTTTATAAATCGACTGATGGCGGTCTTTTTCTTTTTTTGAACAGTCGAATCGTTTTTTGAGCTGTTGAATCGTAACCGAAGTAGCATTTTTGTACAGAATGAAAAACAGCACTCCGTGGTGAAGGTGAAGAAGATTAAAAAAGTTAAACAAGCGATGCCCTAGGGGTCTTAAATTTTACAGCGATACATAAACCCAGTTCAGGTAATGAATTTGAAATTAAAAACGTTACGACATCTTTAACTCACACATGCAACTATAAGGCTTTTCAAGCCCTCCAACAGAGATAAAGGTACGCATATTCACCATCATTTTTTTTTTATCGCATTCGCAATCAAGCTTCGTTCACTGACACCTCTAGCTTAAAGTCTTAACGTTTTTTCAATGAAGCAAGATCGTCTCACCGGATTTGTCACGACCTGAAACAGGCTCAAATCTATTGATTATCTTTCTCTATTACAGGGGTTCTTAACCTTTTTTGTCTTGTTTACCCCTTGCCGCAAGAAAAAAGTATAATTTACCCCCAGTATACCACTACTGCTTTTTCAATACTGAAAATTTAAGTTTTCTTTGGTCTTTAATTCAAAAAATTTACCCCTCAGAAGGTAAAATTTACCCCCTGTTAAGAACCCCTGCTCCATTAGAACTGTTACTACAGGCGACGAGAAGCGAGACAAATACAGACTTTTGCAAAAATTCAGCTTTAATTAGGCTTAGCACAATTTACAGCAAAAATTTTAAAACGTAAATGTGCTAAATACTTTTACAAAATTAACCATTTTGCAACACATCATTGATGAATGAGCAAACATTATTAAATCAGCTGCAAATTCCTTTTCTCAACCGCAATCTTAAATGCAGCACCATACTTGTTCAAGCTTATCCGATACACAGGGTCGGATTTAGACAATGAGAGAGACCCTAGGCTATTTGAATAACGAGGCCCTAGTGATCAATGAACACACTCGTCTCTACGTAGGTCTATATAGAGGATTTGATGGTCGATCACCAAAAAAAAAAGTCTTCGTTGTTCGCGACGAGGCCCTTATTTTTCCAAGGCCCTAGGCTTCAGCCTGCCTAACCTATTGGTAAATCTGGCTTTGCCTATAGGCCTACATCACACAATTGCAGCGGCTTTACCCTGTCCAATTTATGTGGGCTTGTTACTGCAGGCTTTCTGCATCACAATTAAATTTTTGATGTCATAATTTAAAAAAGTGATTATGACGTCAAGCCCACAGCAACAAGTCTACATCAACGTGGGCTTAAAGCCGACATAAATTGGACATGTGGACAGGATAAATACAGAGTGTTTCAAAAAATTTGACCCCATTTTGCACCCAAATAACTTTGCTCATTTTTGTTTAAACAATATCGAGTTTTAACAGGATGTCCAGAAATGATATAAATTTTTATCATTCAATTTTTAAGTGTTTAGGAATTTATGTAATGAAATGCCATTCACCAGCGTGGTGCAGCGATTTGAAAGAAGTGCATTTGGAAAAGTGCCCGACAAAAAGCAAATTTGGAGATGGCTTAAAAGTTTAACGAAAAAAGTTGCTTGTGTAGAGTAAAAGGATCTGGCCGAAAGTCAATGTCAGAAAAAACGGTAGATAAAATTCGCCAAAAAATTGTTAACAGTCTAAAAATGTCTATAAAAGGACCAGTTTCGAAACCCACTACAGTTTGACGTGTTATACGGAAACGATTAAATATGAGACCCTACAAACTGCTACTCGTATGGACTTTTTTGAACTGTTCACAATTTTTCCAATGTACTTCTTTCAAATCGCTGAGCAAAGATCCGCCTCACTGTTTTGATTGACGGTGTTCTTGCATACTCCAGTACACCAAATGCTTATTTCACGCTGGTAAATGGCATTTCATTACATAAATTTCTAAACATCTAAAAATTGAAAGGTAAAAATTTATATCATTTCTGGACATCCTATTAAAATTTGATATTGTTTAAACAGAAATTGGCAAAGTTATTTGGGTGCAAAATGGGGTCAAATTTTTTGAAACACCCTGTATGTTCTTCACATAATGGTGGCCATGCAGTTACTAAGCTTATGGAGCTACGAAGCTGTATTAAGTTGTCTTGGTCCAAATTGCAGCATTCATTCCTTCATTTATTTTCGAACACATACAACGTAGTACACTTCAGGAAAAATAGGTAAAGCCCGAAGGCTTAAAACACGCTATTATTGTATCAAGTTGATAAAGTCCAACAAAATAAATTTAGCATGGCTATAAAACCGTAATTCCCAACTACAACAATGGACGAAAAAAAAAAAAGATTGATCAAGCATCGTTTAACTGACACTTAACATAGGCCTACACTTCAAATATGCAAGTTTTATACAGGTGTGCTGGTAACTTTCGTAATAGCGTATCTAGCCTAAAAGCAACAAGTGAATTTCAAACCTGTTGTTCACACTATAACAAGGCTCTACGTACACAATCATTCTTACATTTAATTTGAAGGGTTCAATTTTATTTCAGTGAGAAATTTTTCACTTTTACATAAAAACTTTTAATCCTAATGTTTTGAATATCTATTGCAATTGAATTCCAAACCTTAACACCACTAAATATTTCTCGAAATAGGCCTAGTAAAATTAACATAATGCAAATCGATTAGCTTTTTCAATAGCAGGTACACTGGAATTGCGGCAGTCACCGATATGCCGTACCCATCAGCAGATTCGGGCACGGGTAGGGCTAAGGAAACTAATCACCCCAAAAATTTTTAGTTGCAAGTCACGTATTATTTATTACATTTGCACTTTAAAATTTTCCGCCGTGATACAACAAGATGAAGTTTCTGATCGTTCTGATCATATGATTGCACGCAACACCCAGAACAGGCAAAGCAAGAATAGCTTTCCACTTCAATCATATCAAAGCAAGGACTTTCGTAAACTCAATGAATCATAAAAAATTATGAACTGCAATTAAGCTTTTAGCGCTAACACAAACGAGTCAATTCAAAAAACTGTTTCCAACAAAAACTCCTTGATAGCTGGACCAATTTCATCATAAGAGTCTTCTTGTAAAAAATGCAGTCCCTTAACACTGACAACTTTATGGTTTGGCCAGTCTTTAGTGGATTTCAATATGCCAGAAGCAAAAAATCCTGGTTCAGCGTTCACATACAGCTTCGGAACGTCTTTAGAAGAAGCAAGCCATTTTGACCAATCAGTTGCAAATTTAACAACATCTTCAGGACCTGAATTTGCAAAGGTTGTCAAATTTTGTTCATTTTCGCAACAAAGAAAGATGCGATAACACTAGCTGAGACCTTGTCCAGACTTATCTTAATATGACATCACATCCTCACAAAGTCATTGAAACGTGATGTCATAATAAGATAAATCTGCATAATGTCTCAGTTACTGTGATCGCACCTTACATGATCAGGAAATTGCAAGCCAAGCAGTTTCATTAGAAACGTGAAATCGGCAAATGCTACTCTTGGAAGACACCGAACTAAGATACCCGTTTAAGCGACTTTAGAAACTCCCATACACGCACAACAACTAACCGCTTACATCTCCATTTAATCAATATTAACAAGCTGACTTCCTGTTGATCAACCCATTCAACAAGACGTAGCAGTTTTTCTGCTTTACGTTCATTGCGTTACATGGCAACATTGGAGTTTAATACATCCAAATAAAACAACGTTTGTGGTAGGGGAAATGTGGGACCTATCGGACGATTGGACCTATCGGACAGCAGCATATTTCCGTGATCATGTGATCAATTCGCGGTTTCATTTTAGTGAAGGAAGTGAAGTTTCACATGTGGTAAAATCACATGTTTGTGTAAGTATGGAGCAATAAGCGTGGTGGCTACAACAAAAAATGTTTTTATTGGTTCAAAGTAAAAAAAATTAGGCATGATAATTTTGAGATTTTAGGAAGCTTGCACACAGCGTTAAGATCTCGTTTGCACAGTTAGCTAAGTGAGTCTGGTGCTTACTGAAGGTAGTGAGTATCAGGGATGTAGTCGAGACTGCTTAGTCCGAGACTGAGATCGAGACCCGAAAATTACGAGACCTTTTAGTCGAGACCGAGACGAAACAAGTTGCGAGACTGAGACTCGAGACCTAATCGAAAACAAAAAAAAATTTGAAATTGAAACTTTTTTATCAAACAGTGAACACTAAATGCAAAAATTACAAATGAACAGAGTTTTTGTTGTACTTTAAATAAACTAACATTGAGAGCAAATCGAATGATAGCCTGGCTCGATGTGGCGGAAACAGCAAACCACTTTGACTAAAAACTCGTTCTACCGGTGCAGAAGTGGCGGCACACACAAAACCTGAAACGCTAGAATTGAAAGTTTGGGATACAGTATTGCATGCTCTTTCTAAAACTTGTAAAAAAGTCTCGAGACGCAATTTCTGCTTCGAGATCGAGATCCGAATTTTTCACCCAGTCTCGAGACCGAGACCTTAAAATTTAGGTCTCGGGACAGGTCTCTAGACCTCCATCCCTAGTGAGTATACATCTAGGTGACATTTTTAAACCAAATTATTTTGGGAAGAAAGTTCAAAATGGTACTACGGGACCTTTCGGATGGGACCTATCGGACATGTTCGATTACTCAGACGCTGTCCGAAAGGCATTGAATGATATTGTAAAAATCGTGTCACAACCTTTCTCAGTCGCAACAACGATACGGCTGAGAGGAATTTTTACGTTCAAAGCCGATCTTGTTAACTACAGTGTGCCGATTATGTTGCCGTAATTATCGCTTATTAACCGTAGTTGTTTCGCGTTAATACACATTCGTTCGCTATCTAATTGTAGCAACGATCTTTATGAGACGTCTTCTCTTACTTTAGGTCACATTTGCAGCTGTCAGAAAGATCCCGACCCTGTGGACGAAAGGTCACCATGGGTGGGGAATCGTTCGGACGTTTGGGTGACACTTTTCAATCGCAAATAAAATCACCCATAGCATTTCGAATCTTTTCGTTTGAGTGCGGGATAAGTTTACCACAAACGAAAGTCCAACTTAAACTAAAAAGCATTTAAGATTGTCTAACCAGTTGGACAAAAACTAAAAATTAGTGAAATTAGTCCAATAGGTCCCACACTTCCCCTACTTTTCAAAAATGCGCACTTGCGTAACAACAGCTAAGCCGTGAAAATATTTCGTTTTGAAACCAAAAACTGGCGTAGTGATTCAAGACGCGTTGCCGTCCAAAAGAAAAACGCCGTATCTGCAGTTTTGTCAATTTTCACTTTTTTAGTTAAGATTTTCCAAAATCCGTCTGGGTCAAATTTTAGAAATTTTAAAACGCCGCATCTGAGTAATTATTATTTTCAACCTCTTAAGCTGCTGCTCCACCAGTGGTAATTATAAATTGTCACTTTCAGTGATAATTTTTTCAGTGATAATTACTTTTATCAGAAATTTCCACAGATGGAGCAGCGCAACAATTTCTTGCTGAAGGGTCTGCTCCACCAGCGAGAATTTTCGGCTAAAATAATTATCACTGAAAGCGACAATTTAGAATTATCACTGGCAGAGACCGTTAAATCTCATCATTGACTATGATGGTATAACTTTTGCAGCAATTGTTTTTGTACTGTAATAATAATATTGCAGCAGTGTTATTGGTCAGGAGGCAACAGTGCTGCTAGAAATAAAAGATAGGGGTCCGTTTAAAACTTAAACATGCAGGGTGACAGCTGTACCAGTGTACCCCAAGCAGTGAGAACGAGTATCTAGCGGTAACGGATTTTGCCCTTACCAAAAGGAAAAGAAAACACAAATGTGGGTCAGGACTAACAGGAATGCATTCGCTAAAAAAGAGAAGAGCTGCTATAATCTTATAAAGGTTGTTGGAGCAATGCGTTGTTGTTGTGCTATAGTCACGAAAGTGCATTTGACCACTTTTTAGTTCAAGTTATTTTTGTGTTTCAGCAAAAAGTACAAAATGTCATAAATGCCGTTTGTGACGTAATAAATCGGTGATATTTTTGTAATGACATTATTTTGGAACAACAATTTTTGGACCGAAAGGGGGGTGCCCAGAAGTATCTTTTTAGGGGATTTTTTGTCAGATTCGTGACTAAAACACAAAAAATTTCGGGAAAAAATTTTCTTTTCTTTTGTTAATATGCACTTTCGTGAAAATGAATCAAAGTAGTTATGGAAATTTTTTAAGAAACGGTGATTTTACAACTGTTGTGTTTGCAACTTTATGATGAATTGTGATAAAGAACTGTTTTTTGGGGGGTGTTGCTTTAAAAAACGTCAATAAAACGTCAATATACGGTAACTTTATAGCCTACACTTCATTTTGTTTTGGGTGATAACATTCTCTAAAATGCGCATAAAAATTATTTCTGGAGGAAAGATTATTTACCGCACGCCACATTAAGTCATGCCTACATTAATTCATGCTTACAAAAATTCATTCTGTTTTGTGTGGTGGTTGCATTCTCGAAGAAGAGCGTAACAATTATTTTTAGAGAAAACGTTATACGCCTACGTTACAGCAAATCATTCTTACGAAAATTTTCTTGATTACTGGGGGTTTATCACAGTTTGTGTAAAAAATCGTTTTTAGAGCAAAGATTTACCGTACGTCACAATAATTCATGATACATTGACATAAAAACAGAGTTTTTACAGCTCGGAAACGAGCGCAAATGAACTAACTACTGGAACGAACCATCAAACAGGTATAAAAACAAACATTTTAAACATGCTAAAAATTGCACACGTAACACAAACTTGTGCTACATTGGTCTTTTTTGCATTGTGCAAAAATCTATAGTGGTCGGCGACTATTGTGATTATAGCACTTTCGTAATTATAGCACAAAGAAAAATTAAGTGTACTTTACAGAACAAAAAGCGCTTTGTTATAACAGATAAAGTGCACTTTCGCGATTATGGCACAAAAAAAAAATTAAGTTTCAGATTCGCGAACTTGGTAAAACGTCAATATCTCAAAAAGTACTTCGTATTTCAACTTACAAACTGCACTGAATTGAAGAGCGTGAAAAAGACATGGTTGCCAGACGCATAACTAAAAATCGCTACAAAATCGCTTTCGCGGCTATATTCTGCCGTAAGTGGTCAGATACGGCGTTTTTACGTTGTAACATGCCTCGTTTTCGTGAAAGATTACAAAGTAAAAACACCTTTCTGCAATTAGTTACGTAACAATGTCTTCTATTGTTAAACATTTCCTGTCACCAATCTCACATGGACTGGTCCCTATTGTTTCTTAATTACTGGGGGTTTATCACAGCTTCACATTATAATTGGACTAATTGCCTATTCAAACGTCGAATAGTTTTTCGCGTTTTTCTGGATAGCTATTAGGCCCGCGAGATATTAGGTTCGATTCCTGGTCCGGTCAAATTGGGCACACCGTCGCTAACGGCTCGCCACCGCTGCGGCGTTTCTGTGATGCTCAGGCGCTAAGCTGCGAAGCTCGCACTGCAGTAATGAAGATTTGATCTTTTTTTGAAATCCATATTTTTTTTGGAGTATTTTAGGTTGAGATTTCAAAAAATCAATTTTTTTTACTCGCGGAATTACGATGAAACATATAAAGGATGGGCGATGCCTGTCTCTGCGGTTTGTGACGCATGCGCGACACAGAAACTACGCAACGGTGGCGAGCCGTTGGTGACGATGTCAGATTTGACCAGCCCGGGATCGAACCCATGACCTTCCGGGCCGATAGTGGTGTCTTAAACCACTACACCAACCGGCCGTTTTTTTTCAAAACCCAAGACTCAAAATTCTTTTGGTGTAAATGCTCAACCGAAAAATACCAGCATAGGCACGGCAGACAGTGGCGTAGCCATATGAAAGATAAGGTACTGCAGGTCTTCTCGTTTTGACGAAGCCTGATCTGAAGTTTGCTTTAAACGTTCGTCATAAAATACCGTTTTTTCTAATCTATTGTCATTTCGCCTCCCCTGACTTTTTTGCCTGCTATTTTCCTGTCGGAAGAAAGGCCTCTAGGAATTAATAATCTTTAACTTCTTTTTAAGATATTTACTGGATTGAGCTTTTTTCCTAGTGAAAACCCCGGAGCAAAAATTCACGATGCTCTGCTTCACTCCTCCAAGTTTTTCTGCTAACCTTCTCGAAGGCTTTGCCTTTGGTTTATTTCATTTTAAAACATAAATTTCCTTGCGTACCACAGTTCTAAAAGATGTGCAGATCAACCAACTTGGTAGTTGTAATTATACACATTTTTTTCTTAGTTTAATTGGAGACCAACAGCATAGAGCTAAGTCACGGCTGTTGAATTCTCAAAAAATCCATCTCTTTTCTAAAAATCTAACAAATAATACAAAAAAACACAGAGATTTTACGTTTGCGTCGCCGAAATTTTGCTTCGAATTGGCAGGCATATAGCGATCATTGTAGCATTAATCAAAATAACAATATTTTTTAACAGTAAATCTATAACAGTGCTTGGCAATTTTTTTAAAATGGTACGCTCTACAAGTATGTTCACACACAGTTGCGTTTGCCATAAAAAAGGTCTTCCAAGGGCGTTCTCTAACACACAGGTCCCCAACCGCTAGGTCGCAAAAAGGTAGCAACTGGGTCGCGAAACCGCTCAGTCAAAATGGTGGTGAACTGCATGAGCTAACATGCAACCCTATAACCATAGTACATAATGATCGCAAAATAAGAAATGCGACAGTTTCATACATCCATTTGATAAATTTTGTTTACAAGCAACTACTATAGTAACCAACACCTTACGTGTCTCTTTATCAAAGATTGTCCCTCGTTGGAATAATCTTATTGCCAACAAACAACCCAGGGTTCTCACTGATAAAATGATAATGACCGTTTTATCGTGTTTTTGCCGAGCGTAGGCATTACCGGCCGGTTAGTTCAGTTGCTTAACGCACACGCTATCGGTGCGGGAGTTCTGGGGTTCGACGTTTCTTCGGAGCGCCGCGCTGCGACGTTTCTTCGGAGCTGTGTAGCCCAGGCGCTAAGCTGCGGAGATGGGCCCCGCCACTCGTTACACGCTTTGGCGTAATACTGCGAGTATAATGAAGATTTGATTTGATTTACTTAAGTTGCCTTTTCACGAATAAATGTTTATTATTTTTGCGTGTGCTAAAGGCGTGATCAACAAGCTACTTGAAGAGAAAAACGTGTTTAAATCGCAATTAAAAAGTTACACTTTAAGCAGAGTAGCCTAAATATCAAAACGACAAACTTTCGTTTTTGTATTATGAATCGCGACCGGTCCGCGAGACTGTTTTTATTCCGACAGTGGTACGCAAAATAAAAAAACGTTTGGAACCGCTGCTCTAACAGACAAAAAAGTTGTGAAAAAGTTTTTCTAAAAAATATAACCGGTCTTACAAGGTCGTACAAGATGGTAAGACTCCTGTTTCTGTCTATTTATAAAGCTACTTCTCGATATTGTTTTATGGTACACGATAGCTTTAGTACACCAATTGCAGAGGTTCCAATGAAGTTGTACGCCCTAGGGCAGGGTTTCCCAAACTTTCTGTTCATCGGTATTCTTGGACAATTTATGAATTCGCTTGTGTACCCCCAAAATTATATCGTATCAGCTGTAAAAAAAAGGAGTTCTACACGTTCGCAGAGCTACTGTTTTTCTACTGAAATCGGGTGAAGACAAAAAAGGGTCTTCACGTCCACAGAGCTAATGTACCCCTTGAAAAGTCGAAATGTACCCCTGGGGGTACATGTACCCTAGTTTGGAAATCCCTGCCCTAGGGTGTACTATACACCAGAATGAAAAGCACTGATTTATGTCAGGCGCACGTAGGAGGGGGGCACGGTGTCATGCCCCCCTCCCTTTGGCCCTGTAATAAGGTGCTAAAACCTAACTTTCCGTCTATGATTTCTCAAGCTAATAATGGTTGCAGCCTCCTTTCACTTATTCCAGCCAAGCTCCTGCTTTTAGACGTAAGCTGCGAAAATATTTTTGCATTGTCCTTAGTGACTGCACTCACTGCATGCTCTTTTTCGATAAAAAAGTGTGTTAAAATGAGTGTTTTTTATGTGAAAAACGTAAAAATTCGTTGGCGGCTGGGGGTTTCACCCCCAACTGTGCCCCCCCCTTTGCAAAATCCTGGGTGCGCCACTGGTCAGGACAGCTTAACATAACTACGCAATGCTACGCATTTCATGCCATGAGTTGACGCAATACCGCGATTAGAGCCGTAACAGCCGCCCCCAAAACTCCCCGATTGGGGGGCCCTCACCGCCCAAAAGGGACCCAAAATTGCCTTAAAGGACCCAAAGTTGCATCAATTCAAGCTCGAAATTTTGCATTGCAAATCTCGTTGAATAGGATTTTTCCCGCTCGGATTCTATATTTCAGTTTTGAAATTCTTCGCTTTCGTTTCCTTTTAAATAGCTCATAAACTGCGTAATGATGTCATAAAGAACACACTGTGTGTAAGAGTGAGCGTAGGACTTGAAAAGGAGGCCTACGCAGAGTTGGATCTAATCATTTTTTTAATTTTGAATTCAAATTCATTAATTTGAAAAATTTAAATTCAAGTTCATTAACACCTTGTGAGCGGATTTAAAATTTTATTTATTTATTTATTCGCATTTTTATCCTTCTATCACTAGAAAGCGACGGGGCGCTATATGAGCTCGCTGAGAAGTTGCCGGTCATTCTGTCTACCACACTTAGGTGGGAGAATCCCGTTTAGTGCTTTTCCCCACGGCACAACAGTCGGACTTGCTGCCTTTGCTGCACACTATTCCTTTAATGCTGAACGTCAAGCAAGAAAGCTGTGAATACCAATTTTTAAGCCATTGGTTTGACCGGACTCGGAATCAAACCACGTAGTCTACCAATCCAGAAGCAGACGCTCTATCCACTCGGCCATCCGATCGGTAAATTAAATTCAATCCTTCCTTAGTTCTGTGTAACTAAACGTAATCTGACACCGAATACAAAAGTCTATTAAAAGAGGGTTTGCTCGTTCCACAACGTCTGCTTTTGACATAGCGCAGGAATTGGACATTGGTCCTGTCATCTTCAATCAAGATGTAAAAAGAAAAAGAAAATGTTTAATTGCGATGCAAATGTTAAAGATGTAGCTGCTGAGGAGGAGATTCAAAGTAAACTTTTCTAAACAACTGGTGGACTAGCCAGTGCCGAAACTAGGAAATGTGCCCCCCCCCAAAATCATCTTTCGGGGCCCCCTAAAATATTTTTTCTTGGATGGTGATGCAAAAGAGCGAGCCCCGAAGGGGCGATGCCAAGCTAGGGGGGTCTGGGGACATGCCCCCCCAGAAAATTTTGCGGAATTTGACCTTATTTTGGAGGCTTTTTGTGCGTTTTGAGCCTTCAAAATTCCTCAGTTTTAACAAGGTTTAGTAGTCTGTTTAACTAGGTCCCTTCCAAACCCACTAAAATAATGCTGCAAGCAAACCCTACTCTAACATTTCGCTACCTATGCGAAGAAAAAACGTTTTTAAGGCTTATTTTTGCGCCTTTCACTTGAGGATGAAGGGCCCTTGGTATGCTACTAAACGTTTGTTTGCTAGTTTTGCGACTGCTATTTTTTGAAAAATTTGCAGGGCCCCCTATGGTCAAAAGTATAAATATGGTATGGGGCCCCACATCGCGTGAGTTAAGACAAAAAATATATTGAATCTTAGAATAGACCTATTTAAGGCACCTTTATCATACGTTGAGTAAATAGTACTACGTACTGACTATTTACGGGGCCCCCTTTTTGTGCGAGCCCCCCCCCGGTTGGGGGGTTCGGGGGGCGCTAGTTTCGGCACTGGGACTAGCCTATTACGGTAAGTCAATACTAGAAAGTTTTAAGCTGTTATGTGATGTCGCATCTGTCGTTTCATTGCTGTTTACACCCAGCAACTTCGCGCATGAACAGCCATTGTCAGCGATATGGTCTGGTGGTACCGCACGCAGGTTCAGATCCTTTGCGACGGGTTCGATTCACGGCTGGAGCCTATTGCATTTGATTCATATTAGGGCAGGTCGATTTTGAAAATCGATGTGGAGTAAAGTGCCAGTAGTTTCATATAGCATAAAAACTTACTTGTATGAAATATCAGCCATATCCAATGAGAAACAGATTGCAAAAATTAATTATCAGCTTTTTATTATTTTTGGCAATTTTTTTGTTGCCGCTAGATGGCACCCGATTAAATTTTATTTTTTTTTGAGTTATTTACATGTACATACTAGCACATGGAGTTGGCCGAGTGGTTGGTGCATTGGGCTCCGAAGCTGGCTTCGCGGGTTCGATGTTCAACTAGGTCATCTCCATGATGCATGTGCTTCACTACTACAAAAACCCTAAGCTGCAATTAAGTGGCTTGAAATAACAAAAAAAAAAAATACATGTAGATACTGTCAAGAAGCTGGACATATGCAGAGCATTTGCCAAAAAAAAAAACAAGATTTCCCACAACTTGGAAGCCAAGCTGCTGATCAATCTACCAGTCAGCTCGAGCCTGAAACAACGTGTGACCTTTCTTTGAACTGCAGTGATTCTTACAGTAGTTGCTCTAATCAACCGGTGAATTTGAGTAAAAGAAAACGCACTCGCAGTACTTCAAGTCTTGACAGTCAAGACGACATGCAAAGAATGTGGAGAAGAGCAATATGTCGCTCGGCCTTGCTGCTCTGAACCTACATCGAACAAACGACTTCCAGTGAACATCAATGAACAACATACGGTATTGTTCTGACTGCAATTCAACTATGGTTAGATTGCCATGTTGCAGACAATTTCGACCTAGTTTAAAACTTGATGATAACATTTATGATTGTGTTAATCGTTCAAAATATTCCCTTGCATGCACTTGCACTAATATTAACTGTTTGCCACCCAAAGGATCTAGCTGGAAATGCAAAAATTTTACTTGTGGTCAGTTCACAGTGCATTGTGATTGCGGTAGACTGACCTACCAAGATCTGAAAAGCAAATACAATTGCATATGCGGTTATGAATTTGAATATGATATTGAAACTGGTATTGCAACTTACTGATTTATGTTTGTGATTTGCTTTTTCAATTTTTTGTTTACTATGTCTTGTGTTATAGCTAGTTTCAATGTTAATGGTCAACGGCAAACTTTAAAACGAAAAACAATTTTTCATTGCCTAAAACAAAAACATTATGATATGATTTTATTACAGGAAACGCACTCGACATCCACTGATGAGAAGCAATGGGCATGTGAGTGGGGAGAACATATACTTTTCGCACATGGGTAAAGTCACAGAAATGGTGTGGTAATTCTGTTCACCAAAAACCTAAAAGTTGAATTCGGTTCTAAGGACTCGGATTGTGATGGTAGAATCCTCCTTTGTAACATTCAAATAAAGGATAAAAAAATTACGTTGGCTTCAATTTATGCACCAACAAAAAACGAATCAAAATTTTTCGACAATATTTTTTTCATTTTTTCAAAATTTTCCAAACAGGATGTGGTTTTGGCTGGGGACTGGAATTTAGTACTAAATGATCAACTAGATAAAGATGGGGGTCCAGTACATACAAACAGCGCATCAAAAGAATGTGTAAAATAATACATTAATGAATTCAATTTGATTGACATATACCGTGAATTAAAACCATCACGATAAACACATACCCGAACCTAATCCCAACCGTACAGCGCAACTAGATTGGATTTTTTTTTAACTGGAATAAATTTACGTCATCACATCAAAACTGCTAATGTTGACGCTAGCGTTAGATCCGATCCCAAAACAGTTACAATAACTGTAAATTTAGATTCGGAAGAATGGGGTCGAGGATATTGGAAATTAAACAGCGACATCTTATTAGATAATGATTACACAGCAAGTATTAAAAAAGTTATAAATGACTTTCTCCTTATTAATCCTGAAGGTCACGTGTCACCACATATTTTATGGGAATCCTTAAAATGTGTAGTTAGAGGAGAAACTATTAAATGTTGTGCTGTAAAAAAAAGAAACTTATTCAACAAAGGTTATCGCTAGAAGCAAAATTGGCCTTAATTGAATCGCGTTTAATTAATTGCGATCCGGCTGACAAAAACGCGGTTCTTAGCAGTATTAACACTACTCAAAACGATCTTGATAAGCTTATCGAAAATAATGCAGAAGGGGCTGCCGTTAGAAGCAGGGCATGATGGACGGAATACGGAAAAAAAATATCAAGTAATTCCTTGGCTTGGAAAAACAAAATAGAGATAAAAAATCAATCAAAAGTCTCGAAAATCCACAGGGCATATTGATTACTAATCAAGCAAACCTACTCAAAGAGCTTAATTCTTTTTACGAGTCATTATACAGTGATAATGAACAATACAATGAAGATCAATGTTATGATTTTATACAATCAATGTCGCTCCCCACAATAAACGAAACCCAAAAAACACAATGTGACACTCCTATGACAGAACATGAATGATTGCAAGCTATTTCCCAACTTACCAATAACAGATCACCAGAACCTGAAGGTTTTGCCGTGGAATTTTACAAAGTTTTTTGGGAAGACATTAAACGTCCCTTTATGGAATGTTTAAAGTACTCCATTAGTACAAATCGACTTTGTCCATCTCAATACGAAGGAATAATAACTTTATTGCCCAAACCCGGAAAAGATCGTTTGTTTGCCGCTAATTCCAGCCTATCACTCTACTAAACTGTGATTACAAGATAATTTCTAAAGTTGTCAACAACAAAATAAATGCCTTCTTATCTTCACTTGTTAAAAATGATCAAACTGGTTTTTTTAAAGGTCGTCATATTGGAGATAACATTAGACTAATGTGTGATCTCATTGATTATGCAAATTTTAAAAATATACCTGGCGCTGTTTTATTGATTGATTTACAAAAAGCGTTTGATTCTTTAAATTGGTCTTTTATTTTTGCTATTCTTAGAAATTTTGGTTTTGGTCGATTTTTTTATCAACCTGATACGAATTATTTATAAACAGCCAAAATGCTGTATCATCAATCATAACTTTTTGAGCTCTTATTTCGAAATTAAAAGAGGGGTAAGACAAGGAGATCCCTTATCTCCAACCATTTTTATTTTGTGCATTGAATACATGGCGCTTTTACTTTGTATCATACAACTCATACAAAGTCGTTTGTATGAGGGCTTGGTGATTGAAAAACACTGTTTTAAAGTATCTTTGTTTGCTGACGATACTGTAGTCTACTTAAATAGCAATGTGTCCCAATTCAAACACGTATTTCATATTTTAAATGTGTTTAGTGATCAATCTGGGTGTCAGGTAAACACGAATAAATCAAATGCTTTTTATATTGGGTCAAGTAAAAAAACTATTTTTATACCATTTTCTACTGATGGGTTGACATGGCAGACAAACACCATCAAATACTTGGGTGTTAACATCCCTATAAATCATGGTGATAATATTTCATTCGTTAATGAAAATTTTTTACCTATTCTTAATGAAATGAAATCTGTTTTAAACATTTGGACATCAAGAGGGTTAACTCTATGAGGAAAAATTACCATCATAAAAAGTATGGTCATACCTAAACTTGTCTACAAAGCCTCCAATTTGCCCGTAATCTTACCTGATTCTTTTATAAAACAAGTTAACCAAATTTTGTTTAAGTTTATTTGGGGCTCTAAATGAGAGAAAATAGGAAGATCTCAACTATGTTGTGATATTGAGGAGGGAGGAGCTAAAATGATTGATATTAAACAACATATATCGGCTCTACAGTTTAAAGGAGTGGCCAGATTGTTTAATAACAATTATGCATCTGCTTGGAAAACGCTTGAAAACCTGTGCTTGACAGAAAATTTATTTTTTTGCATACTGCGCTCTAATGTTAAGTTAACTAACATGATGATTGCCAAGTTGGCTTTCCTACGTTTTACCCGTTCCACTTTATCGACTTTAAAATCCGATGTTAATGCTTCAGAAATCCCCTCTGGTTACAAATTTTTTTGGTTAAATAAAAATGTCAAATATCAAAATAAGCCCTCGTTTATTAAAAAGTTTTTCAACGCCGGGATTTTTGATTTTGAACAATTACTAGACTCCGATGGTAACATGAAGTTATATGATACTTTATTGGCAGATTTTGTACTAACCCCCAATAACTACAGCTTTATAAAACACGTCAAAATGACTTCTGTTATTCCGTTGGCCTGGCAAGATGAAACACAATCAAACCAACATTTTCTCTTGTTTAAAGAAAAAATTATACGACTGGGGGCGTTACTGAGAAAATCCAATAACACAGTCTGCACTTTCTTAAGAAACAAAAATAAAGTTTTGCCAATTAAGCAACAACAGAAATGGTGTGAAATTTTGCAAATCTTACCCTCAAGTATTGACTGGTCTAAAGTTTACAACAACAATCCTTCGCAACCAGGGAAACCAAATTGCGATCCTTCCAAATTAGATTGAATTTGAAATCCATCGTAACAAACGTGCAACTGCGTGGTTTAGAAATTGTTGATAGTAATTGTTGTGTATTTTGTTTGGAAGAACCGGAGACTATCATGCACTTATTTTGTAATTGCAAATTTGTTCAAATGTTTTGGTGTGACGTGTCTGACTGGCTTTCTGTGAAATTTTTCTACGACTTCATTTTTGAAAACAGATATAAATTATTTGGATTTCAAGAAAATAATGATATCTTTCAGTTTATGAATGCATTACTGTTGTACGCTAGATTTTTAATACATCGGTGTAAATATTCTAAATGTAAACCCAATATGGCCCAATATTTCAATTTTGTAAACTCTATTCGACAATCTGAATATTTCATAGTCAAGAAAAAACATGAATTAGATGTACATTTTCGAAAATGGTCATATTTGCGCTAATACATCGTAAATAGACAATCTTGATTTAATTTTGGTATCTATATTTGCTTTTTGTTATTTAATTTTATCGCAAATAAAAAAAAAATCAAATAATTTCAAGTTTATAATATATTGTAAATACTAATTAAATTACATTGCGGTAGAAGTAGGGCGATTTTTTATTGACCTAAAAATCTCAAAAAATTGACCTTATTTTATCAAAAAATTGACTTTATTGACCAAACGAACCAATGAAATGAAAGAACCAGTCCATAAGAAAAAAAAAAACACCAAAGTCGCTTCAGTTAGTGCTTAGATTATAATGTACGCACATATAATTCAAGTGTTTTGCTATTCGCTGAATTGCAATCTGTGTAACATCAAAGTATGTTCGAATAACTAATGCATTGTCTTTTCTATTCTAGTGTTTTTGACTACCCGCACGTAGCGACAAAAATATGTAACAAATGAAAACACATCGAAAAGCTTATTTCATCATAATCCAATTTTGCTAAGATTGCAATCTTGCAAAGCTGTCTGAACAGATATTTACAATCGAAATCAATTAAATCACATCAAGCATTACATGAATGAATTAAGCATGTGTAAAACCGTAATACCGGTAAGAGTTAGGCGACAGCATGCACCTCCCTGGTACCACCAACAGTTATGAACCTCCATCTCTAAATTATTTAAGTCATCTCTTTTTAAGTAGGCTATAAAGTAGAAACGCGCAAAAAAAGCAAGAAAGCAAAAATTGACCTAATAAAAAGTAATTGACCAAAAAAACAAAAAATTGACATTTATAGACTTCATAACTTCATAAACACTGATCCTACGACCATGAAATTTTGTTTCCACATTTTTAGAGTTATTTTCTACATCCAAAAAAAAATTGACTTTATTGACCGTGAATCGCCCTAGGTATATAAGACAATTGGATTATTGAGCAATACAAAATAAAACAAATGAAAAAACGAGAACAAAACCACAACTCGCAGTTTAGTTCTTCATAAGACTGGCAATAATTGCCTTTTGACGAAGATGACGGACGTAAATTGCGGCTCAAAACTTTGGCTATTTTTCCCTTGTGACGACTTTCAAAACCGTATGAAGTGCGTGAAGCTTCCGACACGAGTTTGACACTTCTCTCCACACTTTGGGAGTGTTAAGGAAGATCATAAATATTCGGTTTGAAATTATTGGCAGTGAAAGTTTGAATAACTTTGTTTGAAAGTTCCTGCATAAGTGGTGGGTGAGCACCTTATTTGGAAGCTGGTAACCTATTAACTGCTGCTCGATCAACCGATGCCGTTTAAAACTGCCATCCAGCGGCAACAAAGAAATTGCCAAAAATAATAAAAAACTATTAATTAATTTCCGCAACCGGTTTCTCATTGGATATGGCTGATATTTCATACAAGTGAGTTTTTATGCTGTATAAAACTATTGGTACATTACTCACATCAATATTCAAAAATTAGTTAAAAATCGACCTGCCCTAATATGTATGCCGGTTGGCTGCAGCTGATTGAAACGGCACAAGCTCATTTGGCAGTCTCCTTCAATACCGTTGAACTTTTAATTCAGTAGTAGTAAGTGCCCGCTTGCCTTGCTCCTCGAATTTACAAAGTGTGTTGTTACTCTTACCAGTGCTGAACAACGCTTGAGAAAACTGAAACTTATTAAAACGTTTAATAGATCAAATATGGCAAACAGCAGACTATCTTTTTACTTTTTGTTTATAGGCATTTTCATCCACCTATCACAGAAAGCGACGGGGCGCTACACGAGCTCGCTAAGAATTTGCCGGCCATCTGTCTTCCACACTTAGATGGGGGGAATCCTGATAAATGTCTTTCTCAAAGGCACAACAAGCGAACTTGACGGCTTGCTTAACACTATATCCCTTCAATGCTGAATGTCTAGTAGGAAAGTTGTGAATACCAATTTTTAAGTCCTTGGTTTGAGTCGACTCGGAATCAAACCCTCAGTCTACCGATCCAGAAGCAGACTTATATCTACTCGGCCATCTGATTGGTTCTACACTATAGCCATGTTGTCAATCGAAAGTTAATGCGCCCGGTCTCCAGATTATGATGCTGTCATAAGAGCATCAGCGATCGAAAAGTGAACTCTGAACTATGGGTGACAAACCTTTTTTGGCGAACGTTTTAAAATATTAAAAATAAAGTTTAGCAAGCTAATGCCGAGCCATTACATTAAATCTAAATCAACTGTGGAGAAAGTGGCTCAGCGGACGAGAAGACTTTTTTTTTTGGTCTTCACCCGATTTTTCTGTTTTCAATGGGAAAAATAGCTGCTCTACGAACGTAAAGGCTTAGTGGGGGCACTTTGGACCCACACTTTCCGAAAAGGGGCGATTGTGTAAAAAAAAAGTTTAAAACAGAGGTGGGCAACTTCTGTAGTCAGAGGGCCAGATGTGGAAAAATGAAGTCCTTGCAGGGCCGGATTATTACGTGAATAGCATTCAGTGTAAAGCAGGGCTTTGGCTTCGCATCTGCCGGTGATAGGTTTGGACAATTAATGGGCCGTTGATCAGAATCGAAGAAAATAGACCTGGGCAGCATTTTTTAAATTAAATGCAATTTGATATGCTTAATGACAAAAAATTTGGGGTTTCACCCCATGCCCTGTATCTGCGCATTGCTCTCTTTATTTTCTTGCGCTCCTCATAAACTTCATAATATGAGTTTGAGTGAACTGCTCATCTCGGCCCTGTTCTTTGGTTTACCGTGGCTTGCATTTTGTGTGAAACAAGTTTCTACTTTAATTACGATTTCGCTCTTGGAATTGGGTTAGCGGCTTTGGTTCTTTGCGCGCAGTCTATACTGTCTTTGCCGTCGACATCGGCCAATGTCTGCAGCTACAGTGGGTCTATCCTATACGTTCGGCTATCTGCTGATTAATGAGCTTATCAAAAATAACTCGCTATGTGGAGATCGCTTGAATTTTCAGAGGGATGAGTAGGCCTGTGGTTATAGAACTTGAAACTAGACAAGAAAAAACAGTTATTCAATTACGCGTGGAACGTACAGAATATGATTTTACACGCTACTTTGTGTTTTGATGCTGCTTTAATATTTTTAAAATACCAATTTCTGAGCTTCGCAGCAAATCAAAAATTCACGAGCTTACACGCTGGCAAAAAGCTCGCAGTGATACCGTAACCTTCCATCACCGCATGCCCGATTGATCGTCTCCAAAGGGTGCAACCCCAAAAATATTTTTGCCCCCCCGAAAAACTGTTAAACTTGTTTCCATGCATTGAGCACACAATTGTACGCATCTCCGCCGGGTGTGGGTGACCCTTTTTTAGATGACGTATTTTAACAACCTTTTTGGATTGCGCTTCCCCCACCCCCTCCCCCCCTTCCTCACTAGAAGCGCGCTTGCAACACCGGATGCGGCTATTACCTCATACACACATGTCGCATGTCTACCACAAAAATGTTCGAAGAAGCTGTAAAAATTACAGTTCAGGGAAAAAAATTAATAGCGATTGGCAACTGTCAGGAATGAGGCCTCGGGCCACATTACATGGTATGGTTGCATATAGCCTGCGGGCCGGTCATAATCTCTTCACGGGCCGGACCCGGTCCGCATTTTGCCCATGCCAGGTTTGAAGTATCAAGAGGCGTGCCAGAAGAAAACCTGCGGCGTGCCACATCTGGCACGCGAGCCATAGGTTCGCCACCCCTGCTCAGGACGATTTTAATGGTAATGGATAAACAGGTGTAACAAACTTGTCTTAAAATTACACCTATTTTTCCACAGTGACAATGCGTATGTTTTACTACAGTATTATTTGCATTGTGGTGAGACATTAAGCTGCTACTCCCGGAAAAACCCAAAACAATTTATATCGAAGCTTATTATAGGGGCCCTTGAAAGGATTTTGGGGGGCCAAAGTTGAGCTGTTATGGCACTGACCGCGATACACTATCAAGCGCTCAAAAACTCGTCAACTTGGTATGATCATGTTAAAAATTAAAAGCTTGACATACAAACATCGCGTAAATAACGATGCCGCGCAGACAAAGCATAAGTAAGACCAGCACATACCGTCTGTTACAATTGGTATTTCCCGAGGCCAAGTAAGCGTTGGGCGTCTGGACTCCCCAGGTTCCTTAAATGGTTCAAGATAATTTGACAGTTCTTCATCGCTAAGAGTTCTAATGACGCTACCAGCTAACATTGACTCAAAATAAGGGGTTTTCTGCAAGATCATTTCATCGGCTGTATCAAAACAACAGGAACTAGTAGCTAAGTAAAAAGACACAAAACTTTTTATACTTTTCCAGCCTAATAAATTTAAATTTATTATTGTTACTTAATAGTAAAATCTACTGTTTATTAAACGATATACCTCCATACACAAAGCAAGTTCAAAAACCTATACATTTGCCAAACGTTTTACCAGAACTAAGAACTCAGTCGTATGAGCACACAAATTCATTTCATCACTCCGTTACGACAAATAAAGTTTTAAGAAGGTAGAAAATTCAAAAAAATTAATAAGGAAGTTGGAATTATTCAATTGTTGAAGATGCAAAACATTTATTACCGTTAGGAGACCTTAAAGTTTGGAAAAAAGTCCTGGAAACGTCTGGAAATGCATCCCAAGACGGTATGGGGCCAATTAAACTTTCCATGTGAGTGATTGATTCAATATTGTTGGGATTCAAAGTAGCCCAGTGAAACCCAAGCCCAGATCCCCAATCATGAACGACAAGATTAACCTAAAATAAGAAATATTTAAAAACATGACTGTTTGCTTTCAGCATACATATCTAACTTGAGCTACAACAAGAAGGCACTGGTAACACCAGCAAAGGACAATGGTTCTAAATGCATTCAGCATAAACAAAAATTTATAATACAGATATTGAAAGATTGCCCTACTTTAGGGACCATAAGGCGCACTGCCAATCAATTGCTTAGCGTTTTTTTTTTACAAAAAATGCATCGGACTGTAAGAGGTGCAACGTTTTTTGGGAAGTATCAAGTTATCGTATAAAACTCATTAAACAAAAATCTCAATATTTTAATGACAATAAAGCATAAAGCGCTACCTCTGGTCCATATATTAGGCGCACCGGCTTATAAAGTGCAAGATCAATTTTTGAGGGAAAAACGGTTTAAAGTGTGCCTTATGACCCATAAAGTACGATAATTGTTAAAGTACTCCAGGAAAAGCAAAATAATTTTGATAGCAGTAAAACAATTAAAATTTAGTACCAGTATAAGTCTATTTTACATCAAAATTCAGTAATGGTGGTACATAATAACAGCTCAGATGGCCGAGTGGTATAGAGCGTCTGTCCCTTGAGCTGTAGACTCGGGTTTGATTCCGAGTCGGGTCAAACCAATGACTTTAACATTGGTATTCACAGCTTCCCTGCTTGACGTTCAGCATTGAAGGGACAGTGTGGAGAACAAGCCGGCAAGTTTACTTGTTGTGCCGTTGGGAAAGGCACTTAACGGGATTCCCCCATCTTGGTGTGGTAGACAGATGGCCGGCAACTCCTAAGCGAGCTCGTATAGCGCATTGATCGCTTTCTCGTGATAGGAGGATAAATATGCAACCAAATAAATAAAATAAATAATTACTTTAGTATCATAATTGCAAAAAACAGTACCACAGCAAGACATTTAAGTAAGAGCACCGGCGCAGCCAGGGGAGGGGATTAGGAGGACCAGTCCCCCTCCTTTCCAAGGTACAGATTTAAAAAAGTTATGAAACTGTGGTATCTCCGTAAAAATATTTTTAGCCTGAGCATGATCAAATTGCCAGAAATGCGGAGGGTGGTAAGAATAATGCCGCTGTGTCGATAACTTGCCGTATTGTATTGCCACTGCGTTGAACTGACTGTCCCCAATATATCAGACAACCGAACGCAACATGTGATCAATCGCCGTTACATTCTTTTTACTTAAAGAGTGCATTAGCGCTCTGCCCCAGAAAAGTGTGCCATCAAGCCATCTACCGTGCTTACTGCTCATTTGCACATGTCATCAGTTGCGCACTTGCATAAAAGTAACAAGAAAAAAAGTGGGCGATTTTACTTCCCGTATTAATCAGTGCGCAGTGGTTAGCAGTAACAATTCCAGTCTTGCAGAAGCACAAAAACTTCTGATTTACGGTCTGACTGGGGCAACAATAGAACCAAATCACTCATTCTTCAATACAAACTAATAGACCCGGCTGAAACCTTCTTAGTAGCGGTACCATCATTCAATGTAAAAAAATTGTCCCCCCTTTTTTTATTTCTGGCTGTTGACGGGGAGTAAGAGGTAATTAACACGTCTGGACTCCAGACTTTGCATACCTGAATTACCTTGTTTAGTTGACATTTTCACAAAAAGCTGAAAAATTACTATCAAGCAAACGAAAAAACTCAACCAAAGCTTCAACTGCAATTACAAACATAAAATAAAGTTTCACTGATATAACTACCAATACCGGTATGTATCGGTGTACCTTCTTCGGCAAATTTACAGATTTCATCCATTGGTTCAAGTATTTGAACTGATCTTGAAACGTATATTTCAACCCATCAACTTTATCAGATTTTCCCATTCCAATCAAATCAGGAGCTAAACATCGAGCAAAGCTTGATACGTAAGGAATAATATTTCTCCAGAGATAAGATGAAGTTGGATTGCCATGAAGAAACACCACCGCATGTTCAGGATGGTTTTCTGTAAAATAGTGCCATAAAAATATTTTCCACAGTTTCACTTGTGTTTAGATGCCAACTTCAACACCAGATTGAATCAATTTTGTTAGCAATTTATTAAGGCTAACTCCAACTGCATTGCATGCAATTGCACATCAGATCCCACAATTGCCTTTCTCACTAAAGCTTCCAATAATGAATCTCAAAATCAAAAGCTTTTTCAAAAAGTTCAGAATAGTTAGTAATGAGTAAACTTCAAAATGATTTTTGGCATGAAAAAGTAAAAAATGTATGCCAACATTTTGTAGTTGCCTGCAAGTTGCGGTATCAAGCTAAGCAAATAAATAGCGAAGCAGGACTGGTGTATATAACTATGCAATAGCTCAAATTACCTGTATCAATGAAACTCATTTTAGCACCGTATACATCAATTTCCTTTCTTTGTGATGCTGCGTTAGCAGAAGTGGAACCGCATTGCACAAGTGAATTCAAAGCCATTGCATTAACAACCCAGCTATGCTGCAAAAGTTTTGTTAAAAGTTAGGGCTTACATGAAAACATTTTCAACTGTTTTAATGAACAAAAAGCCAAATCAGCTGATTGAGAATATCATTCTAGGTCAGTGGTTCTTACACTTTTTCAGTCGTGCCCCCTTGACGTTCGTCTTTTATGCTTACGCCTCACCTAGCCTCAAAAATCAAATGCACATTTATTCGCCATTATCCTGCTTAGTGCGAAGGATGTATGCCTAACTGTTTTGGGGAAACCAGTCGTTTAATTCGAGGTTTTGTTGAAGACAACGCACATCGAAGATCTGCTTCGCATTCCAGTTAATTTATTGCGAAATTTTAATCTTTGAAAAGTTTTGAACTTGATGTCATTCTCCCCCGCTGTTTTTTGCGTTTTTCATAAAATAGTTTGCCCAACGTTGACTTTCTCATTCCAATATTGATGCTCTGATAAAGCACTGTCGATTTTATTCGAAAATGTTCAGTTTTTTGCTTTGTAAATATTATTATTTTTTCTATGTACGTTATTTGTAAATAATGTGAATAAATAATGGTAAACCTTCTAAAATTAATGGCTGTTGCTACCATATGGCTACTAAATTATTGTAAAGAAGTGGCTCTCTGCACGAGTCTTCAAAAAGTTTGGAAAAGATGCCATATGTAGAGAGAGAATAAATCAAAAAGTGCAAAATCGACGTTGAAGGAATGTTGCATGAAAATCATATGATAAAGTTAAAATACCGTAGGGTGACATCTCGCGCGGAGTCGGCCAAGAAAGGAAGGCGAAGCGTACAGCGATGTAAACAAGACAGCGGAAATTAAGCAGTCACAAATTAAAGCCGGAGAAAAATTGTTTTTTAAAAACTAGGTCACAGATTCCAATCTGTAGGATTAGTAATGAGGTGGTATAGTAGCGAGATTTGACTAATTCACAGCTGCTTTTCATCAATATGTCATGTCATGCTCACGCCCTCCTTGTGAACCTTTCACGTCCCCTCCCCCCGAAGAATCCCTGTTCTAGATGCTAGTAGGGATGTCCATTGCAGAATAATTAAGGATTCTAGAATAATTCCGAATCTTTTTTTTTTTTGAATCCAGAATTTCGAATCCTTAACCAAATCCTAAATGTGTAAAATGGCCGTAAGTACTATTTTGATATCAGTTCAGCACGCAACCGCTCGACTACTGCAAAATAAAGAAAAAATCAACCATTTGTTTCATTTTTAATGAATTTACAGCCAGCGCAAGGATTACAGCACTATAATTCGAAGCATATATGCACGCAGTGGCATAGTCGTTGGAGCTAACAGCGGTCATCCCCTCTTAAATTTTAAAAACTCTTAAAAAAATACGGCTCCAATATGTATACAAGCGGTGCATACCGCATACCACGTTCATAGCCTACCACAAATTTTTTACGGCCTCCAACGAACACCGCATAATCACACATACACGAGGCCGAACGCGCACTTGCGTTTATGCGCAACGTCTGAAAAGATTTGTCACGTGCAATTTTTCTTCACAAATAAACCGAATCCTAAAAATGGAACCGGTTCAAAACAAGAACCGGTTCCGTAGGACTCGATAATCTGAAATGGACATCTCTAGATACTAGCTTAACCAAAGTATTGCATTATTTTTTTATTTAATTTAAGGGCTAGTATAAATGCAACCCAAATAGCTTAGATTGAGCTCAGTTTTAGAAAGAATATCATAAAACACCGACAGTAATGCCTTTACTCCAGTAAAAGAAATAGAGCTTGCAGCAGGAGCATAAAGCAAAGCTGATATAGCGTATATTTAAAGGAATATTCACCAAAACA
This sequence comes from Trididemnum miniatum, assembly GCA_964006365.1. Taxonomy (NCBI): domain Eukaryota; kingdom Metazoa; phylum Chordata; class Ascidiacea; order Aplousobranchia; family Didemnidae; genus Trididemnum; species Trididemnum miniatum. The sequence continues at coordinate 32,395,499 of OZ023231.1, read as the reverse complement.
GGATGAAATAAAACAAGATGTGAGCAATTCTATCCAGATTTTTTGCAGGATTCTAGACACCGCAAACAAAATTGAGATCAATCAATCAAATTTAGTTGTCGTACTAAAACATATTATACACTCCTACGGAAATTACGTCACAGATAAATTTGCAACTGGAGAAACCTGAAGGACTACTCGGTCATCAACGTGACAACGTCTGTTGCTACCATAGCTTACTTAATAAAACTAAACTAACTAAAACATACAAGCTTAACAAAAAAAAATCATCTCCGAATTCGGCATAGAAAAACAAATAATAAGAATAGATTCAAAACGATGCGCAACATGCATCCTGCAATTCCACAAACCTGTATAAAATGACGCCAATATGAACCATTGGGCTAATTAAAATTTTTGACTTGTTAAGTGAACAATCGGCTCTCTTGGTAATATCATTTTGTTTCGTTGTACTACACTGGCATGACAGCCAGCGTAGCGCTCACTTAGCTACATGCCGGGAATAACCCGACCAGGCCCCTATTTGTACAAAAGATCTACTAAGCTTCGACGCCTGACGCGGGGAGTGCCACTCCAAGAGATATCGACAAAGAACTAATGTTGAAGCAACACCAGTACACACATTAGTCAATCGCAATCCTAAGTCTAGTCTACACTAGCACAAAGGCACACTTGAAAACGTTGAGAACAATTTGTGCGTATCCTGCAAACATTCAGCATCAACCTGTTATAACCCGCGGCTAAGTTTTTTACACTTGTCCACTAGAAACTAGTAAACTTTCCTGACTTCTTGCAAGAACCAATCAGACTTTCCAAACAATAGTAGTATTGACTTCAAGTTTCAACGTGGAAAGTAACAATCTGAGCAGCACATACTGTAGTAGTGTCGTATCAGGGAAGCAAAAAATAACTGAAACTTAGCCCGGCGAAAACAGATTACTAAAAGCTTGAAATAAAATATCAGCTAAAATCTTGTTTAAAAACAACGTCCTTCCATCTATGGTTTCAAAAATCGAATGGCCAAAATCGATATACACCGAAGACCGTTGTGTGTAAGGTCAGCGATGGCGGAAGCATTTCCAAAGTGGGGGGGCCCAAAACCATTGGCCAGATTTTTTTGCCTACAACCAGGGCAGGCAGTGGCGTAGCGAGAAATTTTAAGGGGGGGGGGGAGGGCATAAATACTACATTTTTTTCCAGCGTATTTTTTTCGGCAGAACTAATTTGAAGCTGATGAAGAAACAAGAAAAGCTCTAGGTGGGTCCGGGGGCATGCACAGGAGCGGATCCAGAAAGTTTTGGTGGGGGGATGTGATTTTAAATTAGGTTGAATGTTAACTAAATACAAAGACGTTTAGACCCGGAAACGGGCGTAAATAAGCCCTTTCAAAATGTTTCATGTCAGGGGCGTATTCAGAATTCTTTTCAGTAGGAGGGCACCAAATTTTGTCACTTTTTCAAGCTTAGTTTCTTCCCGGCAGAGTTATTTTAAGTAACTTAAGTAACAAAAACGACTTTAGGGGGGTCCGGGGCATGCTCCCCCGGAAAATTTTTGAAAATTTGCATACTGTAATGGTCATTTTAGCGCTTTTCAAACAATTTTCAGGCAAAGTTTGTTCATATTTTTGGCCCCTAATTTTGAGTCCTTCATCAAATATGATGCACTTTACAAGCACAGTTTCGATTATGCGCGCTTAAGGCGACTAAGGTTTGTTGTTATGAACAGGGGTGCAAATCTATGTTAAGCATTAGGGGAAATAATGTTAAGCATTAGCATCTCCCACATCCCCCCCTGGATCCGCCCCTAGGCATGCACACCGGAAAATTTTTGAAAATTTACATGCTGTAATGGCTATTTAAGTCCCTTTTGAATAACTTTCAGCCAAATTGTGTATAAATTTTTTGACCCTAATTCTGAGTGCTTCGCCAAATATGATGCATTTTGTTCGCACATTTTTAATTACGCGTGCTTAAAGCGTAAGGTTTATAGCTATCGAAGAAGTTCGAAATTATAGAAAAATTGTATGCATCAAAAGCATTTTTGAAAATGGCTGGTGGAGGATGTACTGTATATCCCTCATCGTACCCCTCTGGATTACCCCTGGTCATAAGCCATAGAAACCATCAAAAGAATCTGACATATTTCAGTCACTTTGCACCATTAGTATTGTTCTTTTTTACTAAAAGGCAGAGTAGAAAGGGGGGCCATGGCACAATACCCCCTCTAAATACGCTCCTGAGAACTGGATTTAAACAATGAGAGGCTCTAGGCTATTTAATCACACTAATTGGAAGAGCAAAAAAAAGGTTTTCACGTCCTTAGATGTTCTGTTTTCACTGAAAATTTCGGTATAGTGAACAGCAAAAAAAAGGTATACACGTCCTCTGATGTTCTGTTTTCCACTGAAAGTATCGGTGAAGAGAAAAAAAAGGTCTTCATTGTTGGTGATTAGGCCCTCCTCCTTTTCTCTGAGGCCCTAGGTTTCAGCCTGCTTAGCCTATTATGCGTAAACCCGGCCCTATCCTTTCAACCAATATTTAGCCTGTCCACATGTGACATATATCCAATTTATGTGGGCTTCAGACCCACGATTCTTGCTTCTAGTTTCTGTTCCCCACCAACGCACAAACAAAATTTTGAAAAAGACATCTCTAGATTTAAGCTCTTTCCTGGGTTTTAATTTTGATGGTAGGCCTATTGGGTTTCATATACATTATATTTAGTTGCATATTTATCCTCCTATCACTAGAAAGCGATCAAAGCGCTATACGAGCTCGCTTAGGAGTTGCCAGCCATCTGTCTACCACACCAAGATGGGGGAATCCCGCTAAGTGCTTTCCCAACGACACAACAAGTAAACTTGCCGACTTGTTCTCCACACTGTTCCTTTAATGCTGAGCGTCAAGCAGGGAAGCTGTGAATACCAATTTCGAAGTCATTGGTTTGACCCGACTCGGAATCAAACCCCGAGTATACAGCTCAAGAGACAGACGCTCCATACCACTCGGCAATAAAAAACTGCCTTCACAGACCTTTCATGCAAAATTGTTAAGCTCAGCCTCACTTTACTGTCGTGTAAGCCCAGTTAACCACTTTTCTTTGCAAGAGTATTTTCAAGGGTTGCTATATTTTATTTATTTATTTTATTTATTCATGCAGAGGTATTATTGCAGAAATAAACGCGTAAATTAGAGCCTCCCCAGGCCCCCCCTGAAAAAAAAGTGGAGGAGTAAGGTCCCCCGCTCCCTCTTCCCCCTTTCCGCCACCTATGTGTAAGGTGACAGGTTTACAAGGAGCCGTGAGCGCGAAACGGTAATTCAATGAATGAACAAATGACTGTCAGCTGACAATTATTTATTTATTTAGTTGCCTATTTATCCTCCTATCCCGAGAAAGCGATCAATGCGCTATACGAGCTCGCTTAGGAGTTGCCAGCCATCTGTCTACCACACCAAGATGGGGGAATCCCGCAAAGTGCTTTCCCAACGACACCACAAGTAAACTTGCCGGCTTGTTCTCCACTCTGTCCCTTTAATGCTGAGCATCAAACAGGGAAGCTGTGAATACCAATTTTGAAGTCATTGGTTTGACCCGACTCGGAATCAAACCCGAATCTACAGCTCAAGAGACAGACGCTCCATGCCACTCGGCCATTACGTAATTACAAAGAACAAAGGTGTAGCGCGATGGCGTGATTATTACGGATGAGCAACAACGGCAAATTATAAAAAGTGGATGGTGGTTGGAAACTTTATGAGGTCTTACGTAGACTTAACTTAAATCAACAATTGTAGTCGGTGCGGAACACAACTATGCAGTGCCGTATAAACAGGTTTCACAAGGCGCATGACAAATAACCGTTACCATGGTTATGAAATTTAGTCAAATTAATGCAGAAACAATCTACACACACTGTTGCAAGCAATAAACTACCAATAAATACCCACATGCAAACGTTAAGCGTAATATGGTTAAGAACATGAATATTAATCAGCTAGTTACTGTCGTTCTAAAAGCTTAAAACATCACTTCTTAGCCCACGCTGCAGTTATTACCAAATTTCACCAGTTAATACGTAAAAAAAATGCTCTGAAATACTGGCCCATATTAATTAAATACTGAGGATTTATCAAAACATCGTCTTATCAAAACATATCCTTCAACGCGATTGGTGACAATCGCAAAATGAATAGTACATGCGAGGTTAGCCACCTGCTATAACTTTCAACGAACTAACAACAACAAAATGATGCCGACTTGCAAACCGCAATGACATAACAAAATCGCTATGAAACGAATTAAGCTAGGCTGACACTTGCACGACTTTTGGCCACGATTTTGTCGGGGCAAGTCGTGCTACAGTATTTTGGGGGCACGAACTGGGAGGCTTCCGCACTGTTCACGACCAGCGACGTGCGGTGAGGCACTGTTTATTTTAGCATCATGCTACCAGCAATTTTTATTCATAGACTAGTATTTAATAACAAGTAAAAGTAGTGCCCTAATAATCAAAAAACAACTTCGTGGAATGTTTTACATTATTTATTATGTACAAAAATCATACGTCCATCTTTTGAACCAAAATACGTAAGGCCTATCACTTTATTGTCATCTTCTTTATTTTTCCGTAACTCGTAAAGTCTCTCCATCTTGATGGAGATTGTTCCCAGCGATGAAAGATGCCCTTCCTCGGTGCAATCTCCGTGCGTTGCGATCAACATGTTTCATTTATGGGAACTTTGAAGAAAACCCGTTGAAATTATGTCATATGCCGAAACAGAAAAAGTCATAAAATGTCTAATAGTTTTAGCGCACCAAATTTTTAAAAATTTCACGAACATTTTATGTCTCCGCAAGCGAAATAGTCTTGCTTTGATTATAACTTAAGATTTCAATCAGTGCCTTTCAACCTTTAAAAAAACGGTTCGCGTTTTTTATTTCGCCCAAATTTCATCCGTACTAATTAACCACAGTTGTGGTTTGCAGCTATAGGCCTATTTGACCTTCCTGTTGGTAAAGCAACACTAATAAGTAGGGCCATTTTTTTTTACCTAAAAAATATATTTTTGACTTTATTTTAGTAAAATTTTGACTTTATTTTGACTTAACCGCTTCCGCGTATTATTTATGTCTTGTTGCACTTTATTAATTTAATATGTTTTATAATCTGCAATTTACATAAGTTTTTGAAGAAAAAGGTAGCCTACTTCGAACATTTTCTCAATTACTCAGTGTTGAAGCTAATGCAACAAAGCGACGCATGACGTTAAAACCTAGGATAACGAGCCATTGTGTGTACCGGTATCAATTAGTGTGTTATACAAAAATTGCGTTGCTATCGCAACTGTACTGTACATTAACAGCATGTCTATGAATTTTTTAACGAAAGCCACGCAGTATAATTACAAGCACGTTTTACTGTAATACAGCATCATATATTATTTTACGTTCTTAACATCAAAATTTCTGTCTTTTCTCAGTAATTTATTGAGCATAGAAAACGACCTCTCAACAGCAGCAGAGGTTGGCTGGGCTTTTTGCAATAGCGCGTAGCTTGTTGGGTCAATTGTCAAGTTGGTACAGTTTATTATTGTATCTAAATCAGAGTTGGATAGTCGTTTGTTCATGTAGTCTTTAATTGCGCGAGGATCATCATCGAATTGCATATTCTTCAGCAGTCCGTATGCTTTGGTTATTGTGCAGACACTTCCTTCTAAAAACTCTACGTTGGCTGCTGGAGTCCGGTATTGATTTATTTTAACCAAGTCCGACACCAAACCTTCCACATTGATAGCGTCTTTTGCTGTGCTGACTAAGAGGCCTGCACTTGTCCAATTGTTGACAATGGTACGAACAGCATGGAAGGTTCTCATAACTCATAATATAAGACAGCTCTAAGCCAAGTTGCCCATCTTGTAATTACAGGGTCAGGAGGATATGGCAGACCAGCATCATGAAAATCTCTCTTGCGATCTTTGTTTTTGATTGTTGCTGCTTTGATCGTTGCTATTACTTCATCAATATTTTTAAAATGAGCACGCACACGCATAGCGCAGTTATGTAGTAAGTGCGCAACGCAGGTGACATGCATCGAAGAAGGGTATAATTCCTTTAATGTCTTTCCAGCCGAAGACATGTACCGAGCAGCATCAGTCAAGAACAATGAAAAATTCTCGCGTTTTATTTCAAGTTGCCGCAATATGTCATCCACAGTGTGCAGAATAATACTGCTATTAACATTGCGACCGCTGTCAAGTGGATTGCAATTAACGAGGAATGTCTGATTTGGAGCATCTAAGCTGCCCAGAAGCACACTAATATACTTTTGTTTAGCAACCTCTGTTTCATCCACAATCAAAAAAAGTTTTTTGTCACGAAGTAATTCTTGAATTTGTTCCTCATTTTGGGATGCCAATGTAGCAACACATGCCCGGGCTGAGCGCTAAGGTTGCATCGCAAGTCGCCGGCAGGAGTTGCCGAAAACTCATCCGGATATTCCTGGCAAGTTTGCCTAACTTTCGCTATAGAAGATTTGGCTTGTTTTGGCATTCTTTGCTTTGCAAGCTACAACTTAAAAGACCACGTGTAAAGAGCGCAAGGCTATTATAGGATTAGATTAATTGTCTAACAATTATGTATTTATGCATCAACAATGACGTTTCATGCATAATAAGTGCTATTTCCTTCTCAATTACCGCACGCATTATTGTGACGATAGTGCAAATATTGCAACTATTTCAAAAGTTTAAAATCAAATAAAACTGCGCATAAAATTGTAATAGCAGCTCAAAAATTCAAAAAAATATAAATTTGTTCGTTTTTGTAAGGAAATTTTTAATAAAGACAATTTTGACAAATTGCGGCTTTATACAAAATTTTGACTTTATTTTGACTTATAAAATCTACCAGAACAGACTCCTGAACACCTGAAACGAACGTTAGTACACATTTGATCATGTAACAAGGTCCTGAAAAAAATTTGACTTTATTGACTTTAGCGGGCCCTACTAATAATACACCAAGCAAAACTACTGCTATTCTGCAAACAAGATTATTATTACCTAATTAACCATACTTCAGAATGGTGTCGAAGTGAATTGAGTTATTTGTGTAGTTTTAGCATCGGTGGCTTAATCAGCAATGAATTGAAACTAGCCTCTGCTCTGATTTACCTTTCTCGCTAGAACTGCTGTAAATACGTAGCCTATGTTGAAGCCATAGACACTTTAAAAATGAAATTTGTACAGTACAAATAGCAACAACGAAAAATCTTTATAGCAGTCTTATTCATATAAAAGGGCAGTCTGCTAATTACTCGTTCGCTGCTGCATATTTCTGGAAATTTCAAACAAGTTTAAGCACGAGGTCTTGCTTTAAAGCCCCCCGAATTAGATCATCAAGTGTATTGTTCCGAAGACAACTTTTTTTTGTTTTATTGTCAACTAGCACGCTAAACCCTTTTTCGTCCAAGTAGGTACTAGGAAGTGGGATTTCGCACAAGACCGTTGAGCGCTTGGATCGCAAGGACTTTGTACGATCCGTTAAGAGCTCCCATCCAAAACTCAGCGTGTTTCTCGAAGCTGAAAAACGCTTGTTGACAAAATTCGTTTTTGTGAATATGACCCAAAGGTCCTGGGGGCTGCTGTTCTTCAGAAGAATTTTACAGCTTCGATTTTAATTCGGTTGCTAGATGAGTGGGAAAGTACGTTTCAAAGCTTGCAAGCAGAGTGCGCACATAAGAACTTGTTGCCTTGATGATGCAAAGCTTCAACTTATGCTTTGATTCTTTCCACTTGCATGTAGACATGAAGGCTGCCGATGCTCCAAGTGATGCTCTGATTTTTCCCAATTGCTTGTAGACATGAAAGCTGCCGCGTCTTCAGAGTTTTCAGGTTTTTATTGCAGACTTCATCTTCCAAACTATATAGCTTTTCCGTAAATGAAGTGATTTTAGAGGTCGTTTTAAATATATCAATTCCACATCCTTGTGCAGTGATGTTGAGCACGTTAAGCATACGGAATATGTCAACAAGATAAGCTAGCCTGGCAAGCCGAAACAAATCTTGCATCAAATGAGCTCTATGATCTTCTCGATAATTGAACCACGCAAGTTTCTCTTGCAACTTCTACACTCTCTCCATTACTCTTCTGCGAGACAGCCACTGAACTTAGTAGAGATGTGCTTAACCGTTACTTTTGAGTAACGGTTCCAAGCGATTACTTTAGAAAAGATACTCGATACTTTATATCCGTTACTTGTATTCGTTTAGGTCAGGGGTTCTTAATCTTTTTTGTCTCGTTTACCCCTTGCCAAAAGAAAAAAGTATAATTTACCCCCAGTGTAACACTATTGCTTTTTGAATACGGAAAATTAAAGTTTTTTTTAGTCCTTATGTCAGAAAATTTACCCCCAGGGGGTAAATTTACCCCCGGTTAAGAACCCCTGGTTTAGGTAATCACGAATGAAAGACCTTTTTTTATTATGTTGGTGTTAACCCAACGTTTGGGGTAAAATTGCGCGTCGGAAGCGTGAAAATCTTTTTTTTTTTTTTTGGTCTTCACTTGAAGTTGGGGGAAACTTGAACCTCGGTACACGTGAAGTTTTGACAGAATTGTGCTTAACCGTTTCTTCTAAGTTCTTAATGATTACTTTACACTCTAAAGTAATCACTTGGGACTTAAAAGTAGCCTAATCACTTAGAACTTAAAAGTAATTAACTAGAACTTAAAAGTAATCACAAAAAACTAAAAAGTAACGGTTAAGCGCATCTCTTCCAAAGCTCCACGTCTTCCGACGTCCAATTTTCTCCCAAAAATCAGGTGAAGACCAAAAAAAAAAAAAAAAAGTCATCACGCTTCCGACGTCTAATTTTCCCACAAAAATCAGGTGAAGACCAAAAAAAAAAAAGGTTTTCATGCCTTCCGACGTCCAATTTTCTCTCAAACACGGATTCGTGATCACCTAAACGAATACAAGTAACGGATAAGAAGTATGGAATAACTTCTCTAGAGTAAAGATGAGCTTAACCGTTACTTTTGAGTAACAGTTCCAAATGATTACTTTACAAAAGACGTCGGAAGACGTGAAGACCTTTTTTTTTTTTTGGTCTTTACCCGATGTTTGGGGGAAAATTAGACATCGGGACCCCGGATGATGATTTCGGGGGAAGCCACGCATTGCCTAGTTTCGGCCCTGGATGGCAAACGAATACAATTTGGAATCGGTATTTTGACAAAACGAATCTGTTACTATCCGTTACTTCTTCTTAACCGTTACTTTTTAACGACTGATTACTATTCGCCATCTCTAAAACTTAGTGGTAAACGAGATGCTCATCATCTCCCTTTTCTTTGACAAGTTCATGAAACGTGCGATTTGATTTTGCGTTCTTTAGTATGGTAGTAGCAATGCTAATAACATCAGTGATCACATTGGCGAGTTAGCAGTTTTTTTTCTTGGTTGACAGGTTTTTTGGCTCCCAATGTTTCGCGATGTATGATGCCGTGAATATTCACAACCTCCGGTGCGACTTGCTTATGAGAGCAACAACCCCGCTACGAACTCCAATCATAGCCCTAGCACCGTCATTGGGCACAGCCTTTCATTTCGACCACACCTCTTTATGGTCTGAGAAGGAATTGTCTACTTTGGAAAATATACTTGAAGCAGTGCTATCTACACCAACAGAAAAACAAAATAAATAGTGATCTGCAAGTTACAGTGACGTGAGGTGGAGCTCGTAATTAGTGAAGCACTGTTCATTCTGGGGTCATTATGCCAGCAGCAATTTTTGTTCATAGTATTCAATGACAAAAAGAAGCAGCGCCCTAAAAATACAAGTTTATGGAATGTTTTTACATTTACTAGTATAGTTTACAAATTTCTTACGCCTACCGTTTTGAACAGAAGTACCTATCTCTTTATTGTAGATATTTTCTTTATTTTTTTCGTAGCTTGTGAAGTCTTTCCATCTCAATTAAGATTGTTGCCAGAGATGAAATACGCTCTTCTAACAATAACGGTTTTTCGGTGCTTCCTGCCATTGGGCATATGTTATTGTATTATTTAATATTGCGTCTTGATTGCGAGTAATTGTTTTAGAGTGTACTGGCCAGTAATGTAGTTAAGACCATCACCTACAAGACCAAGACCTTGTAAATTTTTCAAGACCAAGACCGTCTTTATCAAGACCAAGTCCAAGACCAAAACCTTTGATTTTTTTCAAGATCAAGACCATAAAAATGGGATGAGACTTATCGCTATTTTTCTATAACAACAAAAAGAAACGGGCAAAACACATACAGAATATTAAAAGAAATAAGAACAGCACAATCACATACACGCTGTTGGATACTTTTTTGAGCTGTGCAGGATCACTTAAATTTTTACGAGATGCTTTTTAGTTCTTTCGGTCTTAAGACCAAACTAAATGGTCAAGACCAAGACCGTCTTGGCCAAGACCAAGACCTTAAAAAAATGGTCTTAAGACCAAGACCGGTCTTAAGACCTTTATCACTGGTACTGGCAAAAAAAAACTCTCTTCTGCGGTGCAATACGTGCGAACATTTACAACTAGATTAATGAAAACTTTTAAATTTCTCGTTTTTTTTGCACTTGAAAAATGTGATCATTATGATGGCTTATGCTAACTCTCATTTGTTAATTCAAAGGGGAACTGAAGTACAAAATTGTGTTTTCACTAAAAGTATTAAAAATACGACGAATTCAAGAATGGCTGTGAAAGGTTTTAAATGCGTTTGGTTAACGAAAAGTCCGCATTTAAAAACTATTACGATGAAATAAAAGTGTAGCCTACATTTCACGCACTGACGCGTGCAAAAGTTACTGCTGCAATCATAAATGGTGGAACCGGGAGGGCCGGGGAGGGGGGCTGGGAAAGCCCTAATTTACGCGTTTTATTTCTACAATAATACCCCTGCATGAATGTATTTGAAATCTAATAGGCCTACCATTGAAATTGAAATCCAGGAAAGAGCTTAAATCCAGAGATATTTTCTTTAATTTTGTTTATGGGGCAAGGGGAACAGAAAAAGTGTAATCTTCTTATAACAAAAAAATCAATTTGCGGCTTGTAAATATCAAATTGAGCATCTTAACATATAAAAGGCAAACCAGCCATTGGTAACATCTAAACCAGGGGTTTTCCTCTACCGTGGCCCTTGGCCCCCCAAAGAGACCACAGAGCACAAAGTGTTCTCTGAGTGATGATAAGATTCTTTAATGAATTATAACAGACCGGGACTTTTAAACTTACACACTATAGGGGCCACGATCTTTTAGAAGTACAGGCAAGGGGCAACGGCTCAGAAAAGATTGAGAACAACTGATCTAAGCTTTCAGTATCAAAAATGCATTGTACAGCACGTTTTGAGACTAGGCGAGATACAGTAGGCCCAGTTGTCGCAAATGTCGTTTATAGTAAACAATAGCAACTAAACTCAAAACTAGGCCCCTCCTTCAATGTATTGTATACCCTACTATCTGCACTGACTTAGCAGACAGTCACTTAAAAGAAATATGCAGCCTACTGCATTTGCGGGATAATTTTTCATTACGCGAGGGGCGTGGCTAATTCTCGGGGAGGTGGGAGCTTCGCTTTTTTCAGACTTAATTTTGACGTTTACAACTAACCTTCAAAACCGATAAAATAAGCAGCTGCCTTGAAATAAAAGCGGCGGACTGTGCAAAATATCTATAGCCTAGTTTTTAGATTTTTTTGAACGTATTTAAACTTTTTGATTCACTTTGTTTTGCTGTGCAGTACTCACCCTAGCAATTTCTTTGCCAACAAAATTGCTTTTTCTAGACGGAGAAAGTAATTAAAACGTTTCCATTTTAGTTTTACGTGTGGCGATACGATTTATGGAGTTCTACTAACTACTATTTCTCTGTAGGAAATAACGATAATTGGAGTTGACTTTTTGATCATCCAAACTTTATCTTTTTGTATGCTCCAAAAAAGCTTACTACTCTCGTTTCCGTGACCGTATACGTGACATATCGTGAAACCTTTATTTCCGTGACCGTATACGTGACATATCGTGAAACCTTTATTTCCGTGACCGTATACGTGACATATCGTGAAACCTTTATTTGAGCGCCGCACGGCTACAGCGTTGTATTTTTCAACTCTTCTTTTCTCCTATTGTGGCGTTAGGAGATGGTGCTATATTTTTTGACTAGCTGGTCAGAATTTTGGGAAGATAAATTTTGTTAATGAAAAGAAAAAACTTATAACAGAGTCAGGGCCGTATCTACAAAAATATTTCGGGGTGGGGTGGGGGGGGGGTGGGGATTTGATGTGAATATTCACTACCGGTATAGCAACATTTTTAAAGTAAATTTTTACGAAGTTGTGTACGCTATATTAACGATTTCTGGCATGAACATTACAATCCTTGTTAAATGTTTTTTCTTTGTCACTGCTACCGCTGTTTAGTAGCGCACCAAGGATTTGGCAAAGTGGCACAAAACCGGGGGTCTGGGGGCGAAGCCCCAGCCGCCAACCGATTTTTACGGTTTTCACATAAAAAACACTCATTTAAGCACGCTTTTTATCGAAAAAGAACGTATACCGTACCTGCAATTAGTGCAGTCTCTGATAGACAGTACAAAAATATTGTAGTAGGCCTATCTAAAAGCCTTGGTACCGCTATGTCTAAAAGCAGAAGCTTGGCTAAGATAAACAAAAGGAGGATACAACTTTATTAGCTTTGGCGCATTTGATTGAATGGCGTGTAGGTGTATTCAATAATCTACAACAACGACAGGGCCAGTGGGCGGGGATGGTACCGTTGCTCTCCCTGATTGCGCCTGTGCCGCTGGTCCTGGTGCTGGGCATAAACTTACGTGGTTCAGTGTGCAAGACCCGAAATAAAAGCCAATCAAAAGCACCTACGGTATTTTTCATCAAAAGCGTGAGCTACGTAAAGATCGGGTTTGCAGTGAGGGTATCTTAATTCACTATGCACTACAGTCGCTGCTGCACTTGTATGCATGATTGCTACTTGTAATTGTATTAGGGCGGTAAACTCAAGCAAAATCTTAGCCCGGATCCGAACCCAAAATTTTGCGATTTTTGGAACCTTGAGGCGCAAACTTTGCCAAAATTACGTATCTTTCTTGTAAAACTATTTTCCTGTAACCAAAATTTCGCTAGTACAATGCAAATGGGCCTACAACACTGCATACAGTGCCTTGATTATGAGACGCCGTTTGGAAAAAAAATAATTTAGGTTTTTCACATGTTTTTCGGCGAATTTAAGCTACTTTTTGTCCAATATATTATATAGGAAATTTCCTATATGCATAGAGGACAAATAAGTGGTTTAAAATAGCCGAAAACACTGAAGCAAAATATATATAGGAAATTTCCTTTATACTACACAAGACAAATTATTACTCAAATCCGCCAAAAAATGCAGCGCAAAACATGTAGGGAATTTCCTATGTAATATATGAGACAAATTATTGCATAAATTTGACAAAAAAAGCAGCGCAAAACATATAGGAAATTTCCTATATAATATATAAGACAAATTATTGTATAAATTTGACAAAAAAACCAGCGCAAAGCGTATAGGATGCTTTGCGCTGCTTTTTTTGGGAAATTTATGCAACAATTTGTCTTATGTTATATATTATATAGGAAATTTCCTATATTTTGTGTCAGTTTTCTCGGCTATTTAAGTAAAAAATATCCTGTATAGTATATTGGACAAAATGTAGCATAAATTGGCCGAAAAAAAAATGCGGAAAAACCTAAGTTATTTTTTTTCCAACGGCGCCTCATTCTTGATGCTTACAGAGAGCGAATGTATAGTTCTACACAGAGCATAATTAGAGGTATTGCGCAGGAAGTGGCTGACATTTACTAAGCTGACGGTCAAATTTTCATATACCGGTAGACTAAAATCAAATTGGAACAGACCCTCAGTTTGTTGCATTCATGCAGGCTGCAGGGCAGGAACCCTTGGTTGAATATCACCGTGTTTTATATTTAAACTAATTCTCACTGCAAAGGATTCGCTGCAGCTGTGAGCACAAAATGAGAAAAACTAACGAGTTTCGAGAGAGAGTAAGGAGGAATTATACCCCTTTCTTATATGCATTCATGTAAACTCATATTCTGTTCTGTGAGCAAGCATCGATTTTATGCAATACGATAATTTCCTTAGAAAATAGAAAAGTTTGTCTAATTGATTGAAAGTTTGAAAATAGAAAAGCAAGTCATTTGTAATGTTTGCCCTTTAATACGTTTCTATTTGCACTAGCCCACTAAAGTAATTGTAAATACCAAGTTGCGTTCAGCATAGTTATGCAGAATGTGACTTCTTTTTCAAGCAAACAGTAGCCTATCATCCGACGCATAAATAATTAATCAAAGCTATCCATTGGTTGAACATGACGTTATAGTGAAATGTGCAGTAAACTGGTTGTGCACATACGGTGACAGTTTTGGCACAGGCCAGGCGCCTGTTCCTTTTACGCCACTGACGGGTGACCATTAATAATAGCAATCAAATTTAACAAACAATAGTTCATCTTTAAATCAGTCTCCAATTTCCATGCTTTACCGTAATTTATTTGTATGAGTAGCACACAAAGGCTTCAGCTTTTTGTTGGGTTACTGTCTTATATAGCCTATTTCAATACGGTTATAGCTGGATTAATTACGCGGCAAATGTACGAAATGTTGCGGCACCCTGTGCTTGGAGCGCTGACTTTTATGATTCAGCAAGAAACACTTACCGCAACAATCACTAGCGTAGCCAGGATTTTGCAATGGGGGGGTTTTGAGAATGACATCACATTTGACCATACGTTGTGTACAGGAGTGGATCCAGAAAGTTTTTGGTGGGGTAGATGTATTTTTGAATCAGTTTGATTGTTAACCAAGCGCAAAGACGTTTAGACCCGGAAACGGGCGTAAATAAACCTTTTGAATAAGCCTTACGCCATAAGCACGCATAATCGAAAATGTACGAACAAAATGCATCATATTTGGCGAAGCACTCAGAATTAGGGTCAAATAATTTAAACAAAATTTGGCTAAAAATTATTCAAAATGCACTAAAATAGCCATTAGAGCATGCACATGTTCAAAAATTTTCCGAGGAAACATGCCCCCGGACCTCCCTAGAGCCTTTCTTATTTCTCAATCAGCTTCAAATTAGTTCTGCTGAAAAAATATACAACCCTTGAAATAATGTGGAAATTATGCGACTCCCCTCCCCTTCAAAAATTCTTGCCACGCCTCTGAGTGTTGTGTATCAACATTTTCCTATTGAAGGGAGTAAGTTTCGTCGCAAAGTTGCAGTAAAAGACTCCCAGGATTGTGACGCGATATTGCGACTCAATCATTCCTTTACACTTTTGTTTTCTTTTTGCAAATTAATATCTTTAAGAAAACGCTAGCTAAAGTTTGACCAAGAGCTTTCAGCGTGTTGGAAAAAAAGCTACGGTTTACGCAATCGGCTACCAACGCACTGGTCGTTTTCAACTCGCAAAATTTCGGTGAATTTTTTTGGAAGCGGAAGCGATAAGCGTGGAAGCGGAAGCTGTTTGCAATTATACCGCTTTCACATCCCTGCCCCTGACTTTGAGTGCCTCACCAAATATGATGCATTTGGTGCGCACAGTTTCGATTATGCATGCTTAAGACGTCTAAGGCATATTGTTATGAAGATGTTCAAAACTATGGAAAAATTTTGTTCATCCAAAACATTGCCGAAAATGGCTGGAGGGGAAATGTATACGCAGCATATTCCACACCCCCCCCCTGGTTGTATAATAACAAAAGATGGCCTCAAATTTAAGAGAGATGTTTTAAACTAAAAATACCGAAGGCAGTTAAGGCACGATTGTTGTAAGGAAATCAAAGGAATGCTTTCTGGTGAAACTGGTAAAACGATATTCAAACGTTAGCGATTTAGTTCTTTTTTGAGCTACAGTAACAGGGGCGTACCCAGGGAGGGGGGTCCGCTGGGTCCACGGCCCCTTTTTTTTGGTCTTCACCAAAGGTGGCGGAACCGGGGGGGCCCTGGCTCCCCCACTTTTTTTTAGGGGGGCCTAATTTACGCGTTTATTTCTACAATGTTGCCGCTGCATGAATGCATTTGAAACTTAATAGGCCTACCATCGAAATTAAAACCCAGGAAAGAGCTTAAATCCAGAGATGTCTTCTTTAAAATTTTGTTTGTGCGGTGAGGTAACAGAAACTAGAAGCAAGAACCGTGGGTCTGAAGCCCACATAAATTGGACATGTCACCAGGGGCATGCGAAGTCATTTTTTCAAGGGGGGGCCAATGTTTTGATAACATGGCGGCTGGGGAGCCGCGCCCCCCAGACTACCCCCTCATGTTTTGCAAACACTATGGCGTTCTTTACGGTGCATAAAACTGCATGATCTTGGATTGAAATTAATCTCTTACAAACTTCAGAAGGTGATAATTTTGAAAAGGATAACAGCACGATCTTACGAGCCAACCTGAGCCTTTTTTGTGTTTTGGTGAAATGAAATCTCAACTTAGCTCTATAGCTGCGCGCTCACACATGTATAATCTAACCATATGAAGTTCATTTTTTACAAGTTACTCATAAATTTTTGCTTGCACTAAAACCAAATGCTGTTGGAGCTACAATTTATTCAAAATACTCCACCCTCCCAACAAAAATCAATCAGCGTGTAACTTTTGCAAATCGTTGACGCAAACTATACGCCTATTCGCTGTCACTCGTATATCCGTTATTCAGTCAGCAAAAAGCTCCAAAAACTTTTCTACGTTCAGCCGTTAAGGATATGAATTTTACACACAAATCTTTGACAACAACGGTATCCAAAATGTTTTTGTGGATATGGCAAAGCGCGAGGTTGGAAAGTCGCTTTTGGCTCATTGAGTTGCGTAGCCACGTTTTGATGCGCCGCAAAACGCTGAAAGACCGCTCTACCGAAGCAACAGAAGGTGGTAAGGTAAGCAAATATCGGAGAAGCGTGTTAATTTCTGGAAAAAGTGAAACATGCGAATGTGAGGACTTCATTACACTGATTACGTCCCCGAGTGTTTCAACATCTTCTGGATTCACAGACGACTGCTTCACAACGTTTTTCATGAATTTTAGTTCGGTCAAAAGTTCATCTGACTTTACGTCCACGAAATATATTTTAAAATCATCAGTGGTTTGTTCAGGAAAATCGGATATGCGGCTTTCCGTTTTACAAGCTTCAACTAAAAGGCCTTCGATAGAGCTTGTGGCTCGCAAAGCATCTTCGTTAAACCTTCTATTCAGGGCTTCCACAATTCTGTCAATAACGGAGAAATATGCAGCTTTGGCAGAATCTGCGAACGAACTTTGTGTTGCCGTATTCGGGCATTCGCCGAACCGGCAGGGGATGGTTTTCCGCCGCACTATTTTGGGAGAGCTAAGATTGTACTTCTCCTTCAATGCATCCGCCTCGTTATGCAGGGTTTCAAAATTTGTTTGGCACCTCATGCTTCCGAGTTGCTCGCGGAGAATAGAAATAGCTTGATAAGCTGCATTGATCGAATTATTTGGATTCTGAAGTCTGGTAGCCAAATGTTCACATACTTGAAATACATCACGAGCAATGCACAAGCCCAATACGGTTTCAAATTTTTGCAGTTTCTTCAATAATCCTTCTGCCATCGCACGAGCATCTACAGAATAAGAGCTGTCATTCGCAATTTTCTGAAAAACAGTCAAAAGGGTCGGGAGATTTTTTAGGATGGAATTGATTCCATTAACGCGGACTGCCCATCTTGTCGGACAAATAGTAGCGAGGTTTGAAAAGGATTGAGACATATTTTCGTTTCCTTCCATTACCACGGAATTTTGAATGTCGGCACACACATGTTTATATTCCTGAAGTCAGTGGCGGCTCGTGACTATTTTAAACAGGTAGGCTACATGATTAGAAAAGCTGGCCAGAATAAATACTCGCTCCGAAATGAAAAAAAAACTCTTTATTTCACTAGCAAGGCGGTAGGCTTTGGGCTATACACAACTGCAGGAACACTGGCAGGTTTCCCATGAATTATTATTACTCTACAATTTTTTTTTATCACGCCACTGTACCAATAGCTGATTCTGTGCGTACCTGTAGCCTAGGTAACCTGCACCTGTAGTCTACATGAATAAACACAAGTTTGGCCTAAGCAAATTTTTCTATTTAAGTACACTACCGGTACTCTGCTATTGTACCTAGTCGACTACATCTAGTGGGCTACAAAAAAGCTACCACTAGTCTACAAACCTAGCTAAGCTGCGGTACCGGTCAATCAACAGCTTAAAAGTTTTTCTTTTTACGCAATCTATTAGTTCAAATAAGGTATAACTAAAGTCTACTAGCCTTTACCACTGTATTACAAGCTTAAGCTGTATGCAACCCGTAACATCCCATATCTTTCATTAAACCCAGTATCTCTATATGATTGCAACTAAATAGAGCCAATCTCTAAGCTTTACACCTCAATAACCACCAAAAAGGCTGCTTTGACACAGCCTTAACACGTCTCATTGAACGTAATTCAAACTTCCATAAAGCATTGATGACGTAACACTACAGGGTTAGCTCTTGCTACGAAAGGCTGTGGCTGTCTTTACGTGTTGCCATTTTTTGTACAAAAATTATTTTTTTCAAAAAAAATATTGTCGATAGTTGTATGAAAGACAAGAATAGGTAAAAAAATTTTGCTTCTTAAAAAAAAAATAAGGAGGTGATAAAACTGGGTAGGCTGCAGCCTTTGCAGCCTTCACTACGAGCCGCCCCTGCCTGAAGTCGTTTGTGCGACTCTTTGACAAAGTTAGCTGTTTTCCGAGCTAATTCCAATGCATCACGCACCAAGCGCTCTTCTCGGGCAACTTCCTGCAACACAAGATCTAGTCTGTGATTGGAACAGTGGAAATAGTGTGCAAAAGGATATTCTCGTCTTAAGAGGGCTTGAGCTCCTTGCAATGCTCCGCTCATATTGGAAGCTCCGTCAAATCCCAGGTCACGACATTTCTTAAAATCAATACCAAGTTGGAAAGTGATATTTTTAAGAGAAGTCGCAATGGTTTGGCCTTCAGTAGCATTAAGTGAAACAAAACCAGCAAAAATGTCGTATGCTTGAAATTGGTCATTAACAACACGAAACACAACTGAAAGCTGTTCTTGCGTAGTGACATCTTGGGTTCCATCCGCTAAGCAACTGTAAAATTCTTTGTTCTTAACTGTAGCGACTACTTTTTCCAGCACTGCGTTCCCCAACAAGTCAACGATTTCATTTTGAATGTGATTCGACAACCAGTTGTCCCTGCGCTTCAGCCACTGCTTGAGCTCCGGTATATCACCACTCCTAAGCTTCAATAATTGAATAAAGTTTCCTTCATCCTTAGTATGGCCTTGCATTGCCAGTCCTTGCCGCGCCAAATACTTGACAGTTTCGAATATCACAAGCAATGCTTTGCGACTCTCCGCCTGCTGCTGCTCTACGGCAGAAGATATTGCAACGGCAATGGATGGTCTTTCAATGTTCCTAAGGGCATTCGATGCACTTTTATGCTGATCAGTATTTTCATGCTTGCTAAAAGCGTTAGGACATTTTTTCCAGTTATTGAACCCTTCTAGAAAGGCTTTTTCAATTCTTTGGGCAGGAGAAAATAAATTACGTTTCATAGCTTGATTACATACATAACAGGTGACGAAATCGTGAAGATTTGATGCACTCTTAGCAGTATAGTGCAGCCATTTAAACGAATCAAACCATGCTGGAAGAAAAGATCTCTGTCTATTGCCATAAACCTTGAGTGGAAAATCAAAAAAACGTGGTTGAAAAGGTTCTTGGGGTAAGGTAAGGTTGCTTGCACTCTGATGGCTTGATGATGGTGTTGAAGCGTCCAAAGCAGATTTTGCGGCTGCTGAAGAGAGAACATGGGGCGATAGAACTTCACCATCACGAATAATTGTTGATGACAGCTGAGTTGTTTCCATCTCAGAACTACCGGATGTTGACTGTGTCAGAGATGCAGTTTCGTCTTCATTGCGGGGGCTAGCAGTTACGTCTGAATGATCTGGTGTTACGCTTGAATTCGGCTCGGCTACGATCTCTCTGACTTGCGATTGCGTACTCTCTCCTGTATCAACTGAAGCACAAGATAATGCTGGCATAGTGTCAACTAAACTTGTTGATAACGAATTACCAGTATTCTTACTGCTTGCAAACATTTCTGCAATGTTTCTGTACCGATTTTTCGTTGAAATACGACTTGCCGTGTCTTTTCTTGCTTTAGCCACTCTTTTGTACATGATCAATAAGGTCTAGGTCCTACTGCTATACCGGTAATATATTGATTGAGTGTATGGTGCAATACAATAGCTAGGCTTCATCCTACAAGATAAAACAGAATAACGACAAAATCTAGAAATGAACTGTTCGCTCGAACTTCCAATGAAAAAATATACCAGAACCGTAAGCACAGGCCTAAGCTTTCTAAGAGATATAACAACTTTGACCAGTAGGCTAACCTTTTATGGCTTATACTCTCTTCAATACCTTTAACTTTGACTAGGTCTATTTGGTGGATAGGCCATTAGGCCTACAGGACAGGTAATCATTCAGATCAGAATGTTCTAGTAATCGATAGACTAAAATTCTAACTTACTTCAGCCTACTTCTCTCAATTCTCTGCATCACGATTATAATGCTTGAAGACCTCAGCAAACAACATTCCTAAAGAATTTTTTCTGTGACGTAACAATGCATGTGTAACAGTGTAACTGAAATAAGGTTTCGGGAGTCTACGCATAGGCCTAGGTTCAAAGTTTGGAACTATAAAATACACGCGAGTGACGCGATACCAATAGAAAAATTAGCTCTATCGATTATGCGGTGTCTAAACTTTTAGTGTCAATAATAAATATGGTAGGGGGGCCAAGACTATTGCTGGCCCCCCCTACAAAAATTCAGGGGGGGCCATGGCCCCCCCGGCCCCCCCACTTCGCAGGCCACTGCATGTCACATGTGGACAGGCTAAATATGGGTTGTAGGCATATGGCCGGAGTTACGTAACTTATAGGCTAAGCAGACTGAAACCTAGGGCCTCGGAGAAAATGGGGGTCTCATTACGAACAATCAAGACCTTTTTTTGTTCTCTTCACCAATATTTTCACGGGAAAACAGAACATCTGAGTACGTGCAAGCCTTTTTTTGCTCTTCACTATACCGATATTTTCAGTGAAAACAGGATATCTGACGACGTGAAGACCTTTTTTTGCTCTTCCAATCAGTGTGATGAAATAGCCTAGGGCCTCTCATTGCCTAAATCCGGTCCAAAAGAGCGTTTTTAGGGGCCGGGCTATTGTGCCATGGCTCCCCTTTTGACTCTGCCTTTTAGTAAAAAAGAACAATACTAATGGTTCCAAGTGACTAAAATATGCCAGATTCTTTGGGTGGTTTCTGTAGCTTATGGCCAGGGGCGAATCCAGAGGGGGAGGATGAGGGATATGCAATAAATGCATCCTCTCACCAGCCTTTTTCAAAAATGCTTTTGATGCATACAATTTTTCTGTAATTTCGAACCCGTTCGCTTAAGCACGCATAATTAAAAATGTACGAACAAAATGCATCATATTTGGCGAAGCACCCACAATTAGGGTCAAAAAATTTAAACACAATTTGCCTGAAAGTTATTCAAAATGCACTAAAATAGCCATTGCAGCATGTAAATTTTCAAAAATTTCCCGGGGGAGCATGGCCCCGGACTCCCCTAGAACTTTCTTGGTTTCTTAACCAGCTTCAAATTAGTTCTGCCGAAAAACATACGCTTGAAAAAATGTGGAAATTATGCCCCTCCTCTTTTAAAATTTCTCGCTACGCCACTGCCGTCCTTGGTTAAAGATGAAGAAAATCTGGTCATTGGTTTTGGGTTCCCCCACTTTAGAAATGCTTCCGCCATCGCTGGTCTTCACTAGATGTTGGGGGGTAAATTGGACGTCGAAAGACGTGAAGACCTTTTTTTTATTTGGTCTTCACCGATATTTTCAGTGGAAACGGAAACAGGAAATTGCGCCCCCCTCCCCTTTTCAAATTTCTGGGCTCGCCCCTGAGTACGTATATCATTTTTGCTTGAAATCGTTCAGCCTTTTTTCTACGGAAGGTCTTAGGGGCCGAGGGCAGTTGCATGTAGCCTACAGAAGCGGCGCTGCCGTGGTAATAAAATTGTGTCATTGCTTCATTAAGCATAACGGCAATTAGAACAAAATTCAGAAAACTACGCAATGTAATTTTTGTTATTACGACAATTACAAAACCAAATTATCAATGACAAAGTATCGAGCACTTCGAAATAAATATCAGAAAAAGAAGTAAGTATGACTCAATGGGAGGGTCGTAACCCCCCCGTGGCTACGCCACTGGCAACAACGACCTGCGGGTCAAAATGTTGCATCTTATTACTTCGTAGGCCTACTATCATAGTATAGAAGGGCTATGTTTTGACGATTGCAGAGCTTGGACTGTCTTAGTTCAAACTTACGAAAAATATTTTGAGGGGGTTTGAGCCCCTCTCACACCCCCCTAAATACGACCTTGTCTGGCTCGCTTGTGTTCAACGATATCTTTTGAACCTATCATACAAGAGAATGTTGCGTCATCGGTCAGCGTTGAAAAAAAAGCAATTGGTCGTTCATTGAAAAAAAAAAAAAAAAAAAGAACTCAGATTGCGCTGATATTACGAAGATTAAAGACGAGAAAATCCAAATATTTTAGTTAAATGTAATTAACGTGTGTGCCTGTGATATTGCAGGGTGTGCACTGAACACCTTGAACCTCAGGAGAGTACGCCCCTGTTGGGCATGTGGACAGGGTGACTACTACTGGTTCATTTTGACTGTAGAGTGTAGCAGGGCTGCCAACTCGATCGATTTTTTTATCGAGTTTCAGTTCGAGTTCGAGTTCCGCTTAGTTTTCGAGTTCGCGTCCAAGTTCGAGTTCGCAGCCCTGGAGTGTAGACTGTAGAGTGCAGACACGTCGTCAGGCCATAGGCATAGATTCAAGTGTAGAATCTATGGTAGGGCATGCTGCATGTTGAAGACTTGAAGTGAGATCATTTTGTTGGAAAACCGTTTTTGGGTTACTGAAGCACCTGCGTCAGCGTGCCGCCAGGCAGTTCTCTCGCGGTCCGCGGATACCGGACACGTGTCGTGGACGTTGGACAACCGTTCGAACCCGTGTTCGGACAATGAAACCAACAGTAAACAAAGTTGTCCACGGATTTGAATTAGGATTTAATTAGACCGGATTTTTGCAATTTCACCGGATTAGGATTTTAAAGTTTGTTGCCTTGCGGATTTGGACTTAAGGCGATCGCAACAAAACGCATAAAACTAGCTAAAATGGTAAAGAAATAACCGAATTCATCACAAATATTATCATTTCTCGATTTTGGATTATTTAGAATTTGGATTTTGTGCTTAGGCCTACGAAATTTAATATTAGGATTTGGTTTTGGATTTAAGCTTACGGATTCGAATCGGATTAGGATTTTGAAAAATGAAAAGTAAAATCCGGACATCTCTGGAATCCAATACCTAGTACCGGTACCTGTACCTAGTAGGTACTAGGTAGTAGGATAATGTTTTTACGCATAATTTCTCCCACTTCAGGGTCGTTCCAGTTGGTACCACAAACGTTAAATAATTCACCATTAGTTGGTTTATATATGAGTCGGAAACTTCCGCATGTGTTTTGGCAAGCTCGTACAGTTAGTGCTGGGGTAGGATTAGGGTTAGGGAAGATTTAGTAACAGCTTTGCTATCGCAGCTAACTTAATATACGTGAAAAACTCTGAAGCTGCGAAGTGGGAGAAATTATGCGTAAACACACGATCCTACCTAGTTCCTACAACAGGCTGAGCAGGCCAGAAAGAAGAGAGTGGAGGACGGCCCCTCAGTATGCGCGATTACGATAGTGGGTATAACATTGTCAATTGCTGATTCAAAACGAAAGCCATTAACCTACAACTAAACCAGGGGTAGCGTCTAGTATCGGCCCCCAGGTTTAGTTTGGTTAGGTTTAGTTGGAGTGCGGTTCGCTTGGGGATCAGGGTGTAATTGAGCTGAACCCTAACTAAATTTAATTCTAACCAAACCTAATCCTAACCAAACCTAATCCTAATTGATCCTGGGGGCGATAGTAGACGTTACCAGCCTACCGGTACCATGGTACCGGTATTTAACCATGGTACCGGTATTTAAAATTGCAGGATCACTTTCAGAGGTACTGGTAGGCCTTCCAATATGATTAAATGAAAACATTTGCACTATGGAGGATGTACCGGTATATGGTAGAGTGATCCTGCAGTTTTAAAGAACAATGGACAGTGAACAGTAGCGATTGATCAACATACAGACACAATCAGTGATCCTCGATTGTCGTTGCTACAACGCAACCATGACCACGTCAAGCACCAAGCATTGGGACAGATTGCTAAGTAACAAATTCACTCACTGCACATTGTCAAAACAAATATGTTGTTATCAGTGATGGAGTACTCGAGCATGGAGTTTCTTATCTACATAAATGATCTTCCTTCGTGCTTGGATAGTACTCCCTAATTTTTTGCTGATGATACGGCACATTTAATTACTGGAAAGGACTCTGATAGTATGGAAAGTTTGGCTAATTTGGAACTCTTCAAAGTCTCTAAATGGATGATGTCTAATAATTTAATTGTTAACGCTTCTAAAACTGTTGCTTTATCATTAAGTATTGGTCGCAATACTCGAAATCTTAACTCTGATATCACTCTTGGCCTCGACGGTCAAACTTTGAATCAAACTACTTCAGCAAGATACTTGGGAATCATTGTAGATGATCACCTATCGTTCAAATCTCTCATTAATCATCTTGAAAACGAAATTTCACGGTCTGTAGGAGTTATAGCGAAACTGAGTGACTATCTTCCGCACAATACTTTAATAACTCTCTACTACACTTTAATTCAATCTCATTTGCTTTATGCCTTGCCAGTATGGGCGTCCACCTATAAAACGCATCTGCTAAAATTAAAAAAACTTCAAAACAGAGCCTTATGAATCATCTCGAAATGTTCAATTAGAAGCAGTATAACACCACAGTACTACAAATTTAAGATTTTGAAACTTGAAGATCTATACAATTTAGAAATCGCCAAGTTTATGCATAAGTTTTCACACAAAAAATTGCCCATCAACTCTAACGACTACTTAAAATTGTATTTTTGAGGTTTCTTCACATAAAACGCGTCATGTCTCTGATAATAATATCTTTTTACCCCGTGCACACACTTCTCGTAGTCAACGATCAATAAAATATACTGGTGCTAAAATATGGAACAATATTCCTTCTGAAATTAAAAAACTGCCATTTCATAAATTCAAAGAGATTTACAAAAATTTTCTTCTGCACAATTATAATGCCGAAACAACCCCGTAATATTGCATTATTTTACAAGAATTATTACAGTACATCTTTAAACACTAGATTTTATTAAAACCACGCATTGCTCAATCACCATTTGTTAACTAATCATATTACCATTTAATCATTTCTTCCTTTTTTTTTTTTTTTTTTTTTAATTGCTTTTTTTTCATGAATATTAAGAATAGCTGGGCTGCTGCTTAACTCGAAGACCAATGGTCCCTTCGCAGTTGCATGTTGCTTGTACTATTCTTGTGCTATTGCATGATGCTTTTGTGATTGCGAGTTAGCAACAAAAATAAACTTGTTCTGTTTTGTATAGCTTTTCTGAGTAGGCTACTCGTACTCGAAACTTTTAATCTCAAAAAGTACTCGTACTCGAACGTGAAAGTACTCGGACTCGTTCTAAAAATCAGTCGAGTACACGAGTACCGGTACTTTGATATTTTTTCTCCGAGATGTCACGATCGTGGCTTTATTTAAATAAACGTTGTTGCGATTTTTAGGGTATTCCCCGACCCCTGGACATTTGCTGGCTTGTTCCGGTTCCTGTTTTTTCACCAATATAAGCAGTGGTGTAAAGTAAGGAAATGCTTTTACTTGAGTAGATTACTTGAGTAGTTTTTTTCGGTAACGAGTACTTTTTTGAGTAATTTTTTTTTTGGCTACTTTTACGTTTACTCAAGTACCTTTAGTATAAAGTAACTCTCCTTGGGTAGTTTTTATTTTAGATAAGTAGAAGTAGTTTACTATTGTGGCATTTGAGTTACAGTCTCGCCTTGAAATCCCTCGTTGCGCCTAAAATTTGTATTTACACTCCAATTCTCCATTATTCAACTCCATAACACTCGGTCTCGTCATTGCCATGGAAACTTTACTCCATGCGATAAGAATTGCGCTGTCGCCTTTGATACTAAACGTCATGCAGGGAAGCTATAAATACCAATTCTGAAGTCATTGGTTTAACCCAACTCTGAATCGAACCCCGAGTCTACCGTTTCAGAAGCAGACGCTCTATCCAATCGGCCATCTGGGCGGTAATAATTTCTTTTGGTTCACCATTTTGCCACCTTCAAAGCAAGTCCATCATCGCCGCATCGGCAAGTGTGTAGTTGACACTTTAACGTTTGAAAACGCTATACGAGTACTTTTACTTGAGTAGTTTTTAAATGACTACTTTTACTTAAGTGCTTTTTTGGTCAATACTTTCTACTTTACTTCGAGTAGTTTTGCCGTCAGTAACAATACTCTTAAGTACAGTTTCAAAATACTTTTTACACCACTGAATATAAGTGATTTAAATGAAATAAGTGACCCAAGACTTCTGCCGTTTTCAAGAAGAATACAACGTAGCCAAATTTTCGATTTTTTTTTATGGCATACGGTACATCTGATGTTTAGCCTCTGGTCTATTCTTCATTAAACGTAAAAATCAAATTTCTATCGCATGTAGTTTTTGAGATATTAGCGAAATGAAATGGAAAAACACAACGTCGTGTTTTATTATTGATTTTAAAGTGTAAAGTTTAATAATAATAATAATAAATGAAATACGATGATATAAGCACTAGTGCTTTTACGTCACATGGTAATAATCAGGTTCCAATTCAGTAGCTTATCAAAATGTGAGCTATAAACACGCATATGGTAACACTTCAGTACTATGGCAACAATACTATAGTAACACTTCAGGAATATAAAACACCGGTAAGACATGTATTCATCATCATCATCATCCAGTTTTAATTCGGTTTTTCCTTGTGTCCAAAGGTGGCCGGATGCAATTCATTCCTTCAGCAATCGCTCCCACTCCCTCTCTCCATCTAGCGCGATCTGTAGCTTCCTCCACTCTCAACCCAATCTTCTTTATATTCTCTTCGACTTGTTTCTTCCATGTTTGCTTCGGCCGTCCTCGCTTTCGTGGTCCATTCACTTCAAACATCGTTGCCTTCTTCAAAATGCTCTCATCATCCCTCCTAACCACATGTCCATCCACATCATCCCTACTGTTATTGATGTGGATCAAACTTAACAGGATTGTTGTTCCAATGTCTGTCCAAATTGCTTTTGAACTCATATAATGAGGAGGAGCACACAATCTCTTCGGGCAAGGCATTCCAGTTATTTATGACCCTTACAGCGAAGAAATTTTGTCTCAATACTGAACTGTGGGAAGTTTTTGATAGCTTAAACTCATGACCTCTGGTACAGTAAGCAGGTTCCTCATTGATATGAAATAGGTTTGACCTGTTGACATCGTAATACCCTTGCAAATATTTGAAAACTTGAATCAAGTCTCCTCGAAGTCTTCTGTAGGTATTAGGTAACTGTTGGAAGGTCAAGAGCTTCTGCCTCTTGAGCTGTAGACTCGGGTTTGATTCCCAGTCGGGTCAAACCAATGACTTCGAAATTGGTATTCACAACTTCCCTGCTTGACGCTCAGCATTGAAGTGACAGTGTGGAAAACAAGCCGGCAAGTTTGCTTGTTGTGCCGTTGGGAAAGGCACTTAGCGGGATTCCCCCATCTTGGTGTGGTAGACAGATGGCTGGCAACTCCTAAGCGAGCTCGTATAGCGCATTGATCGCTTTCTCGTGATAGGAGGATAAATATGCAACTAACTAACTAACTCTATCAAGATATGACAACTGGCTCATTCCAGGCAACATTTTAGTAGCACGTCTTTGTACTGCTTCTAGTAAGGTTAAATCTTTTTTGGTGCTTGGACACCACACAGAGTTATTATACTCCAATTTGGGATGAATTAAAGTTTTAAATGAAGTTAGGAAACATTGCTGATAGTTTAGCAGCAAAAAATCAAAATGTACTCGGTACACCTACTCGAGCTTGTAATACTCGTACTCATAGTCAACCACTAAACCACCAGTACTCGTACTCGAAGATTCTCAAGGCAAGTACTCGGTACTCGTACTCGAAGGTTGAGTACTTGACTCCATCATTGGTTATTATACGTACGGTATATACTCATAGTCATAGGTCATGGCATCATTATGGCTTTGCGATGTGCTGAAACGAGTGGTGGAATCCATCTCAGCAACTTCGCCTGTTAGCACCTGAGCAGCACAGCTTACAAGTTCTAAGAAAGGTTCCAGCAGTAGCAATGGCAAGCTGTTGGTGATACTGTCCAGTTGAACTAATTTAGTCCAGAAATCAAGCTGAAAACCTTGCAAAGTGCCGCACTCATAGTGATGTCTTTCACAGCAGCATCAGTCTTCTCCCAGTCAAAACAGTTACGGGTTAATGGCCTACGGTATTCTAGTACCGGTGCTGAGTAGGCTAATAGGACTAGGACAATATGGTATATACAGATATGCGGTATTCTGTTAGCCTATACAGTGGACAAACCTAACAGATTAAGAGACTGTTGCGGTCATGAACTGTGGTCAGGTGATGGCATTCTGCATTAGTAGGCTATCAGGCAGCTCATTCTTCACACAGCACTAGGTCCAGTCGATTATTCCAAAACTACCAATCAGGAAAGCTGTTTTTGTCTACCAGTGAGTACCGTACCCAGTATTAATCTTGAATTTGAAGTCACTAATGGCTCAGAGCACTGTTCCCTCTAAGGTGCAAAATTTGAGAAAAATGAGAAATTTTGGGCAAAATTTTTCAATTTTTGCACATTTCTATGATGATTTAAATCAAATCAAATCATCAAATCAAACAAGTTTATTTTATGCGAACACGAAAGGTGCCAACAGGTAAAACAAACAAAAAAAACAACAACATAAACAAAGCATATTTTAACATAATAATTTAAAAATTTCGTTTATTAACCAGAAGTATTAATAGACCTACATAGTTGGCAAATACGCAAAGGAGAGTCGCGAAGGGACCGGTTAGGTCTTCGAGTCAAGCGACCACCTATTGATAAAACGGTATGATTTTATGTAAATCAGAAGAGCTGATTAGTTTTAATCAAAAGGAGGAAAAAAAAGAGATGACAAAAATTAGGATTAAATGAACAGGAAAATTACAGTAGTAATGTATACATGTAAATATAAATTAAGATGTCAGCAAATGTGCAGTGTTACTCAATTTGACATAATTAATTACCAAAGAGCGACAGATGATCAAAAGACTAAATCAGAATATTGTGTGTAATATATAAATGTTTAATTATTACAAAGGCCAATTACGAATTGCTGAAGGAAATTTATGAACTTGAGTTTAGCAACATAGCTTTATATTTTAAAAGGAATTGTTTATGACTAAGTTTTCTAAGATTTTCAGTAATATCGTTCCAAAGTTTAGCACCTTTAAATTTAATAGTGCGCAACAGCAAGGAGGTAGAAAACTGTGGAAGAAAGTATTGGTTGGATTTAGCAGCATTTCTGGTATGGCAAGAGTGGATGGAAGAGACTAAAGTGAAATAGTTATTGAAGGACGAAGGGAGACATTTTAGATAATATTTATGCATAAACTTAGCCAAAGCATACAGAATAAGCTTGTCAAGGCTTAAAATATTAAGTTTAACGTAAAGAGGAGAGGCATGTTCGTACCAGTCGGCTCCCGCAAGTACGCGGATAGCCTTCGATTGAATACTGCGCAGTTTAAGAAGATTTGATTTAGGCGTAGCGCTCCAGATAATTAACCCAAAATTAAGGTGGGAGTGAATAAAAGCGTAGTAAAGCTTTTTTAGTATATCTTTGGGCAAAAAAGATTTGGTTTTGCAAAGGATTCCTAGAGAGCGAGATAATTTGGATTCCAGCAAGGCAATGTGCTGTTTAAATTGTAATTTATTGTCTAAAACAATGCCTAGATACTTAACGGAATTAACTACCTTAACCGGAGAATGATTATACGATATGTTGAGAATAGGAGGATCAATTTTAGCATTAGGAGATATTATCAAGGCATACGACTTTGAAGGGTTAACTGTAAGTTTGTTGGCATTGATCCACATTGATAAGTTAGTCATTTCACGATTTAGCGTCTGCTCTAACACGGTGGCTGAGGGAGCATTTGCAATAATGCACGTATCGTCCGCAAAGAGCCTGGGAGTGGTGTTGATAGAGTTGGTTAGATCATTAATGTATAAGAGAAATAATAATGGCCCTAACACAGAGCCCTGTGGAACTCCATATTCAATGCGTAGTGTAGATGAGTTAATGCCCTGAAGGGAAACGTACTGTTGCCTATTGGAGAGATAAGATGAAAACAAATTGAAAGCTTTACCACGGATACCATAATGTTCCAGTTTCTGTAGTAAAATGTCATGAGTGACAGAATCAAATGCTTTTTTTAAATCAAGCATTATAAGGCCAGTAAATTGACCGTCATTAATACTATCATAACATGAAGATACTATATCAACAACCGCGTGCTCTGGGGGAAATTTAGAACGAAAACCATATTGAGTGGTAGATAAGATGTTGTGCTTTTCGATAAAGGATTGGACTCGGTTGTAAAGTAATCTCTCAAACACTTTTGCTATTACAGGAAGGACTGAGTTAGGGCGATAATTATTTATATCAGTCTTGTCGCCTGATTTGAAGATAGGAACCACTTTGGACATTTTTAGAGAGTCCGGAAAAATACCACATTCAACACAGAAATTGAAGAAGATTGTAAGAGGGTAAATAAGAATATTTGATCCCAATTTCAGAAAAAAGGAAGAAATGTTATCAGGTCCGCAGGAGGAACTACTTTGTAGCGATGAAATAATTCTCAATATTTCTTGAGGATAGGAAGGAGCTAAAAATATAGAATCTGTTACTCTATTGTGTAGGTAGTAAGAAGGTTTTATGCTACTGGGAGTTGCAGTAACTTGAACAGCAAGCGATTGCCCTATATTACAGAAAAAATTGTTGAAACTTTGAGCGATATCAGCGGGTTGATTAAAGGAAGTGCCATTAATTTTGAGAATTTTGGGGGCAGAGTTTCCAGTAGATCGCTTCGAAGGCAATGCATTATTCAAAGTTTTCCAAAGCAGACGAGGGTTTTCAGCAGAGGAACGAAATTCATTTTCATAATGAAGTTTTTTGGCAATAGTTTTTAATTTGGTGAGTTTGTTGGTATATTTTTTATAAAACATTTTTTGTTCAACAGTGCCATGAATGTAATGAGACTTGTGCATAGGCGCGGGAAGTAGGGTGCCAGGGGGGGCTCAAGCCCCCCCTGAACTTTTTTTAGCCCCCCCTGAACCATTTGAGCCCCCCCTGACAATTGAAAAAATTATGCACTGAGTGCGACGGTATTAATGCTCGCAACGTACATACGTAATGAAGCAAATATTTTTTAAAGTGCTTTTAACCAACGAAGAATCACTATTCTTTTAAAAATCAGTTAGTTATTATTCACTAGGTCAACGTAAAATTTGGTAAAATTTTCAATTTTTGAATTTTATTTTTAACCGTGTTTTATATCAGCGTTTGCAAACCTTTGCAGCAGTCATGGACGATGGACCAGTAAAAGTATAATGGCTGCCAATTCTTGTAGCTGCCAAACACTTTACGCCAAACTACTCTGAATGCTCGAATGAAAGTCGCTACTGATCATGGGAATTACGTAAATCGTAAACGAAAATACGGTGAAGTGCAAAAACACGGTCCTCAATCCTTCAGATGTTCCGAATTCCACCAAAATTTTTGTGAAGAGCTAAAAAAAAGGTCTTCATGGCCCGGACGCGTTACATGAACTGGAAATGTTGGTGGCCAACCTGATTTGTGCACATGCCAAATTAACCCGGGATCGACAGCCAAGCATCCAAAGATCG
Source organism: Trididemnum miniatum (assembly GCA_964006365.1). Lineage (NCBI taxonomy): Eukaryota > Metazoa > Chordata > Ascidiacea > Aplousobranchia > Didemnidae > Trididemnum > Trididemnum miniatum. Next base: position 32,363,280 of record OZ023231.1, on the reverse strand, counting down.
ACCGGTACATCGCGATCGACTGGTTGGGCACCCCTAATCAAGCTTATATGAGCTGGTGCAAGTTCTCTTCTGGTTGAGTTTTTTAATGGTTTTGAATTTTTTCTACCAACCCAATGAAGCGGCTAAATCACTACTAAACTGGCACCGATGATCAGTAGGCTACTCGATTTGAGGGGGATGCCATCCCCCCTGAAAACAACACCATCCCCCCATAAAACATTTTAGCGTAAACCAATTCTTACAACTATAATGACCATTTCTTTTTAGGTCTGCGTGAAAAGTTGTAGCCTACCACCCCCCATAAGTGTTTTCACAACTCGAGCACTGCCGATGATTGTTACTAAAATTGAGCTAGTACGCCTACCTAAATACCTATATCTACACATCTCATTATGTTAAAAAAATGGTTCAGTGCTTTATTTTGATTGTGTGTTTTTTGTTATTTTTAAACCTCAATGGGGCATTGTTTGTTGCATGTAACTCTGATCAGCAAAGCAAAAGTTAGATCGGACAAATTTTGTTTGCCTACTTTTTGGTTTTGTCATTGAGGTATTTGCATTTTACAAATACATGAGTAGTGATTCGAGCATGGTTAGAAAAGCCTAATGGTAGTAAGCAATCTTGTTTTCCACGATAAAAAATTATCCTGAAAAAGTTCCGGTCACTTGAGCGGGCATGCAATTGATGTCTATCAAAATAGGTCTGCTGAGTGTCCTGCTCATAAAAACGTGCGTTCGAAAAAAGGGGGGTCTGGGGGGCTTCGCCCCCCAGACGTTGACACGATCTTACTATTTTGAGCCCCCCCTGTCCAAAAAACGTTCCCGCGCCACTGGACTTGTGCATATTTTGTTTATTCCGAATGGAAGTTAAAATACCTCGAGTTAACCATGGTTTACTGAAAACCTTTTGTTGTTTTCTAGAGGCCAATTTTATAGGAGCGTGAAAATCAATGGTGGAAGTTATTAACTGTAAAAACTGGTCAAAAATTTGGTTGAAGTTATTTTCATTTAAGTTTTGGATATCAAAGTCATTGACTTTAGAGTTCAAGTCGTGTAGAAAACATTCGGAGTCAAAATTTTTCATTGATCTATAAAAGGACTTAACAGAGCGTTTGCAATTAGGTATATTTTTTAATATACAAAAAACAGGATAATGATCCGTGAAATCGCTCTCAATTATCCCCGGTAAAATCGGGTTGGAATGACAGTTAGTGATGATGTGGTCAATGATCGTGGACGAGTAAGGAGTAACCCGAGTAGGTTTAGTGATCATAGGGTAATTAGCACTACTTAACAGCATGTCCAGATAATTTTGAGCATCGGTGGAGCGGTTGATCGGAGAAATGTTAATATCAGTGGCGATTCCGGCACTCGGGCTGAGCCCGAGTTACAAAATGATGCAGAGGCGACTCGGGCTGAGCCTAAGTTACGAAATAATGGAAGGCTTGTTATTATTTAAATTTTAGAAAGTAAGCTTAAAGCTTTTTTTAACTTAATTCGTATCAAGTTCGTCGAAAAAAACAGTCATCGTAAAAAACAACGAAGTGTGCGGTGGCAGTTGCGTTTTTCGCTCAACGATTTGTCTAGCTATAAGCTCTGGCTAGAGGAAAATAGCCCGAGCCGCATTGCGGAGAAAAGAAAGAGACAAACGAGACAAAAGCCTTTTTCCTTATTACATCATACTCGGGCTCGATCGCATTTGCCTGAGTCAGACAATGCAAACGTTTGTTACGTTGTTTCACACAATTCTTTCCTTAACTTGTTTGTGGAACTCGGGCCCTCGAGAAATAGCCCGAGCTACAATTGGAGAGAGGAATAGAAAAAAGATTTCGTAAGACGCCTGCCATCATGCTGCCATGTAGTAAATGCAGGCTTTTTGTTTGGTCATAAATGTCTGTTCCTCTGTGGCTCACAATGGATAGCTGATAACAAAGAGCTACACAACAAACTCAATATGAGTTTGCCATCAAATTAAGAAAATTAAACTTTATGTATGAATGAAAGTATTTTGCAACAATTTAACTGTTGTGTAAGTTGCTATTTTATTGCTTTTTTTACCGTTTTTTTAACACTGTTTATGTCGAGCCCGAGTAGCCATAAAAAGCTAGAGTCGCCACTGGTTAATATTAAAATCACCAACGAGAAAAAGATTTGAATTAGACAAGTTGAGTTCGAGCAATTTGTTATTTACAGTAGTTCTTGAATGAATAACTGAGTGTCTGAGGAAGGATGACGATAGATAGTAGCCATGACAGTTTTTTTGGTAGTTTGGTTGCAATTGATAGACAGCCAAATATCTTCACAGCCCGCATTTATCACATTTTTGGCAATTACACTAAAGCCAATAGTACTGGACACGTAAACCCCAACGCCACCAGCTGAACTAAACGAGTTAGCAAAAACAAACTCATAGCCTGGAATGGAGATATTTACAAAAGAAGCATTTTTTAGACGAGTTTCTGTGATGCAAATTACGTCAGGAGGAACAGAAAATTGTGATAGAAAATGAGAAAGATCATCAAAATTTTTCGTTAAAGACCGAATATTAACATGTACGAGTAAAAGATTGTTGGAGGAAGGAGTTTGGTTAGGGATAGATTGAGGGTTGTTGTAATATACGCAAGGGTTGATATTAGTAAGCAAAGAGTCAAAAGACTGATCAATTATTTCATCGTTGCCAAATAAGTTAGGGTTGGAGTTACTGGAAGGCGCTTGAGTGGACATCAAAAACATACCCAATTCGCCAGCACAATGTAGAGTCAACATTTTGGCCAAAAGACAAATACTGTAAATAAAGCTACAAATAATAGTAAATAACGATATGCCTACACAGCGCAAAATGTTATGCTATTAGATCTAAGTCAAGAGCTGATTTTATATTGATAGTGTCGGAATATTGATCCATTGGAAGTCCAGATAAATTTGAAATCCGCAGCTTTCATCTTCTGCTTGGCCAGCCAAAATAGCTTTTTACGCTGTTGTGTTAAGTTTTCATTAATAAATAATCGTTCAGTTCCTTTAACCGAGAATTTTTCCAAGTCAAGATTTCGTGCAAGTTTACGGTTTGCGAAAATTTTGTTGCGGATATCCCTTCCTACGAAGCGAACAATAATTGGGGCATGGAATTTTATAGGCTTACGGTTGTCGTCGTCAGAAGATGAATGTGAACGTACTGGTAATGGATGCGAAGTTGATATGTCATCAGGCTTCACATCCACCTTTATCAGCTTAGCAATCTCAGTTACAATTTCATTGGTATTTTCTCCTTCCGTATATGGAACTCCGACTATCTCCAGATTTTGCCGTCGACCTTATTGTTCGATGGCATCCACGTTTTCATCAGCTTTTACATTTTTTTCTTTGATTTTGCTAGCCTGGTCTTGTAGGACTAGTATCTGCTTTTCCTGTTCTTTGTTTTTTTTTTTTTTTGTAGCTCTTATAATCATTCTGTAAATCTTCATATTTGCTTGAAATGAAGTCTTGGCTACTTTTAACTACTTCAAGTTCTTTCTTAATTTGCTGATTTCTTCCTTGTACTCATTTTGCCAAGAACTGACGGCTTTTTCAATTAATATTTGAATTTTTTCGTCAAGGTCAGTCTTCACATTACTGGTAGGCTTATTGCTGTTTTTACCAGGCATTATTGTCAAGTGACGTAATAATTATAATGGTGGATATCTTGTAAGTGAACTTCTTGAGTAGCCTGCCTAGTAAGCTTGCAATACTGTTAAAATCTTCGGAAAATCTGCTTCAGTAAATAAATATTTTAGCTTCTTAACAGTTCGTTCAAATTTGGGTTACCTTTGCTGAAGAAATTATGTGGTTTTTAGCTGCCAATAATTATTTTTTCGATTCTTTCAAACTGATTTTTTAGCAGAGCTCCAAAAACACGTCCGACTGTCACGAATGCAACCGACTAAAATAAAAGCAAATTAGTTGAAAGTGCTCATGTTTTTTTTTGTTAAATGAAAGTGTCTTACCATACAAACTCTTATTTTAAACAAAAGTTTTTCCACACTTTGAATTACACCCTTTAAATGTTTGGGCAAATATTTAGTGATTTTCATGTTAGGGCAAATTTGCACTAGTTAAAATCTTCGAAGTGTCTATTTCACCGAAAATTCCGGTTATCGAAATTTGAAAAATCGTAGTTGCGTAACCGTTTTCGGTTCCTGTAGTGCGACTCTCACAGTAGGGGAACCGTTAGGGGATGTTTCCGGTTCCGCAAACCACGATTTTCGAACTTCGGTAACCTGAATTTCCGGTGAAATAGACGCTTCCTAAAATCTTAGAGGGAACAGTGGCTCAGAGATTGATGCAACTCGTACTACGTATCGGTTTTACAGAGTTGGGTAGGGTGGGGAATTGAAGAAATCGATAATCTACTAACTTTCAAGTGCAAATTGAAGTTTCATTATTTTGAATTAGCTTTTTGTGATGTACCAGATGTTTAAGGTGTGTGTTTTTTCTCCTGTGATATTGATAATTTCTGAACTCTTGCTGTGATATCTGTATTGACTTGGTTGTGTAATAGGCTATGTAGGCTTAGCCTATGATGTGTCCCTTAGTCAGATGATTGACAACAAGGTTGACTCTCCTCTTGAGGGACTGATAAATCATTATTATTAATTGACTCCAAAAGTCCAAAGTCCTGCTAGTGTTGTGCAGAACTACTGATATATACTCCTATCACACCACCCTAGAGACAGTTACTCTTTTTGTTGTAATTTTGTTGCCATATATAATTTGCCTAAAAGTGCAAATTAAAATATTCTCTTGCTGTTTAAGCAAGTTTGTTAAAACCAGATTATTATCCTACCTCCCTGCATTCGCCCCTGGCCATAAGCTACAGAAACCATCAAAAGAGTCTGGCATATTTCAGTCACTTGGCACCATTAATTTTGTTTTTTTACTAAAAGGCAGAGTCAAAAAAGGGGGTATGGCCCAATCGCACACAGACACATTTCAGACGTCAAAAACGCACAGCTAGGGAGAATCAATAATACCATTCATCAGTGGTAAAATTGGCAAGTTCTCACACCCCCTGGGGGTGCGAGCATTCCCAATTGGGAACCGCTGGAATAGAGCATCTACCTGTGGAGCTGTAAACTTAGGTTTGATTCTTGAGTCGAGTCAAACCAATGACTTTATAATTGATATTCACAGCTTCCCTGTTTGATGCTCAGCATTAAAGAGACAAAGTGGAGAACAAGCCGACAAGTTTACTTCTGCAGTTGGTATGTTAGACAGATGGGTGTAATGGACAGATGGAAAGGGACTTCCAAGCAAGCTCGTTGTAGCGCTATGATTGCTTTCTTGTGATAGAAGGATAAACAGGTTCGTGCTAAAACCAGCAGGAGCACAAAGACCGCCTTTGCATTGCAAGTGAGTTAGGAAGACAAGGACCGCTAGGGGGCGTTAATAAGTTATTACTAAGAGCCCTAACCAAACCTTAATCCTTAGTAATAACTCACTAGCTGTCCTTGTGCTCCTAACACACTTGCTTTAACCAGTCACAATTTTTTTTGAAATGTAATTATTTATATAACTCTAACATCATTGTATATTTTGTATCTTGTGGTGAAGTTTAAAAATATTTCAAAATTTCTGATTAATTTTGCATATTATGCTATATGCTGTATTAGCGGGAACACTGCGTTGCATTGTGAGCTTGTTGTGATACAGGACATGGATGTATTTCAGAGGCTGCAGGTGCTAAGCTTGGAAGGGAGGCTGTTTTTTTTTGTCACGATATTTTGGACATTTTAAATTTGATTTGGCACATTTGATTTTGTGGTTTCCACCGACTTTTGCTGAAACTTACAGGCTTACTTTGGTCTACTCTATTAGTAGCAAATTCGCAACTTTTCCTTTAGATCGCAACGCAAGGGCAATATATGGTCACAAAAGTTACTTTTTTTACTCGCTCCACTTACCATAAAAAAGCGTTGAACCAAAATTTTTTGGGTGGGGGCCTGTATTAAAGAAGTTATAAAGATACAAAAAGTTACTTTTTGTGTTTTTAAGTTACATTTAATTTTTTAGGTTACAAAGTTTTTTGTGCTATTTTTTGTTCAATTTTCCTTTTTTTTTAATCTTTTTTTGCTACTATTGGGATCGATTTACCATCTGCTTAATGCATCAAGGTGGTTATACACTAAACACTAAGCCCTACATCTTCTGGTAGAGCAATGACATCTTTGCGATGTTAACACTTTGAATTTTCAAACACTGGATTAAACTCTTCCATTGATTAGTTTTTGTTTGGAACAATACATTCTTTGAAGATTAGACAGAGTGAAAAGCGAATGGACTGGTGCTTATAACTTTCCGATCTTTATAACGTGATAGTGGCTTGTAAATCATAATGCCGTACCTACCATAACCCAAATAGCTTTCATGGCCTGCTGTAGTGAACACTTAATTTAGAAATTTTCTGTTTCTGAGGGATTTATTTTAACATTCAATAAAAAAAAGCAATGGTAATTTAACACCTAGAGTCTGCTATGCCAACTTTTGTCTATTTTAGAATCGAAGGGTTAAAATGAACATCGTAGATAAGCATGGTTGAAAAACCGGTTTTCAACAACGGTAACCAGTAGAAGAAAAAAAAGCAGTTGTTCCAGGCAGGCCTAGACCAAATTATTAGAATTAATTAACTGAGCTAATTCTACTGTAAAATTTTTTTAAGCTTGAAAACATGATTATTAGCGGTAATTCATATTAGTAAAAAGTGTGCTAAAATGAGTGTTTTTAAATGAAAATCGTAAAAATCCATTGGCTGGTAGAAGCGGAGCACCAATTAAGTCCCTTAGACTTTAACGGCCCACCGGTTCTGGCCAATTATTTTGAAGTGGCTGAAGTTACGTGACCGTAACATTTGCCCCTTTGGTTTATTTTATTACTTTGTCACACTCTGATACAACCAAAGAAGCGTGAAAGGGACAAAATATACCAAAGCGACAAGTGTTATGGTCACGTAACCTTAGTCTCTGCCAATTTTTTTTGCCAAATCTTGGAAGCGCCACTGGTATGGAGCAACTTTTTTTGCATTCTTGCGTTCTTTGAAAAAATGATATGATGGATATTACTATAAATGAGTCGTCAAGAAGTTGCTCCTGCAGCATATGGCTTGCGTCAAAGGTGCCAACCAACAAAGACTGCTGCAGAACGCAGTTTTTCCTTGCCGAACAAGCTACTAGCCAAAGAGAGAAACTTTTTACCGAAGAATGTTATGCACAATATGTGCGTGCACTATAATTTGAGCACTAATTGAGACTATTTTGTTGCTTTTTAGCATAGACTGCAGTTATTTTTCATTTTGTGCTATTAAATAAAGTCACTTTTTGGTTACTTTTTTGCAAAAATTAAGTCACGTGACTTCAGCAAGTTTTTTAGGTCACAAAAAGAATCGTCCTACCAATAACACAACTTTTACTTTTAATGCATTTAAACTTTGATGAAAAGCAAATAAAAAATCTGCAATATTTATTAAGTGCCTCCAATTAAAATTTGTCGTCTTTAAATCAGTTAAAAGTGCCGGTTGTTTTTGATGCTTTGGGAATCCTGTGGACAGTGTGGCAAAATTTCAAAGCGGTGCTAAATCGGCCTCTGGAACGCATCCAAAATTTCAGACATACGGTTGAACTCTTTTTCTAAATACAGAAAAAAGTATTTTCTCTTCGTCAAACTATTGGCAGCCCAGAGCGACTCTCTAACAGTGTGGTTCTCAAAGTGGGGATCGCATCCCCTTGGGGTCTGCGAAGCAGTGTCAGGGGGACTGCGAAGAGGTCGTGGATTTGCGAATTTCTGATGATTCATCATCCCATTGAATTGTGCTTGTTTGGACATCTGCAAACATAATGATCTTTTTCACTTTACTTGATTTTGCGCGGAAATTTATGCTTAAAAATAAAGAATTGTGAGTGATAGAAAAAATCTTAAGGGACCGCAAAGTTGAAATTTCAAAAAAGTTTGAAAACCACTGCTCTAACATAACTACAAACGACTTGCTTTTCTTCAGGCAGCATGCAGAGAGTGATGAAACTTCAATGATTTGTTGTTAGTATTAGAAGTTTTCGTGACGTAATTCATCGAGTTTTTTGAAATGCTTTCTTTAAAGAGTATACGCGTAATAAAGCAGCCAACTATTTTTCGGACATCTTGTCCAAAATGACATTATAATTTTTGGTCATTCCATAAAAAGATTGGTCAATGACCGAAAAATGTCCAAAAAAAGAAAAGGTAGAAGGGAGAATACCTAATTTTCTCTTCAATGGCTTTCTGTCCCCAGGTCTAAATAAAACTTTACATTGCCAAGTGAAGAGTGCTGATGCTACTGTGTAGGAGACCTTTTTGTACTTTCTACTTTATGAAGTGTGTTTGACTGTTACAATCACTGTTCTAATTGGATACTGGAATCTTACTTTCATTTAAAATTTGTACCAAATTTTCAGAATTTAAAGAAAGTTTCCATCAAATTTTTGGCTAAAGTTTGGTTTGCATAGTATTGATACTCCTACTCTGCTTTAACATATGGGAACACTTTGATTCAATTTATCCAAAAATCATTAATCTAGTATGCACTCTTGCAAAAAATTTACCCGAAGTTTCTCCTTTTTCTCAATTATGCACCATAGAGAAAACAGTTTTTGCTTTTTTTTTTCTAAAAAAAACTACGATATTTTCAAGCAAATTTTTTGCTGTTTTTGACTTAAAAATTGATGTTTTATCACGTGTGCGAAAGTCAAATTTTCGTTATTTAATTTCGCTGATATGGATGGGTCATTGGGTCACTGCCACATGCGAAAAGAGTTGTGTTAAGTTTTCAACTATGTTTTTCAAAACCCAACAATTACTGTGTCAAGCGATATGGCCTAGGTAGCAGTACCGCGCCCAGGTGACAGATCCTACGTAACGGGTTCAGTTCGCAGCTGGAGCCATCGCATTTGACAAAATAATGTAACGAGTGGCTGCTGACTCAAAGAGCGTAAGCTCACTTCGCAGTCTCCTTCAATTACTGTTGAATTTTCAGGTAAATATAGTTTGAAAATAACCTCAGTTAGGGGAGACCGGGGCAATATGAACCAGAAAAATCTGCACTGCCCTCAAACGTTCCCTAATCAATGTAAAGCTTTGAAAGTTTCAGGTTACATAGTCACCAACATTAGCCTTAACATGTCACAAATGGGATTGCTTAACTTTTCTATTCATTTATTTATTGCATTTTCTTAAAAAATTACCTGGGGCGTTATAAACCTTATTGGGGCATTATGAACCAGTTTCGAAATTGACTTCACATTACTTAATTAATCATATGTACAAACAAACTACTAGCATGCAATGCTATATAATGAATGTATTAACATTTTTAAAAGTATATTGTTACTTGCTGTGTACAAAAATATATAAGCATTAACACTTATATAAAGAACTGTTCAGGTTCGCAGCTGTCCACTATGCTACTTCATGCTCAGCATCAAAAGCACGTTCTAATTTAACTGAGCCAAACGCTCTGGCTGTTTCTCCGGTGAATATCGGTACTGGATCACGGAGCATCCGCACAATTTGGCTTTTTTCAATATATTTGACATTTCCAGTAACCAATTGGTTCATAATGCCCCGACTGAAATGATCTTATATAAATTATTTTGCAACAAAATTTTAAGCAAACACTATTAAAAATCGATCTGCAGTTGTTTGTCCTGACCATGTCTCATCCATAAACGAAAATGTGGACTTTTAGAATATCTCTTAAAAAAATGCCAGTCATTCTAAAACGAAAACCTAAACTTACTTTTAGCCTCCAAAATCACATTTTGACTGATTTACTGACGAAGAAGAACAGCCGACCTCAACTTTTAGCATCAAAGAAAAGCTGATAGTCATGTGACCTAACTGTGCACATCTGGTCTCAAGATTGCCAAAAAGTTTTGAAATAATGCCCTGGTTCATAATGCCCCGTGGTTCATAATGCCCCGGTTTCCCCTACCGGTATTTATTTATTTACTGTTGTAATTGTTAAGGCAGATTATTATATCATACAATTGAAGTTGATAAAGTATGTTATGACATCATAAACAGGATTACATGCTGATTTCAAGACATAAATATCTATTATTTCGAAAATGTGACTATTGCAGTTGGGCTTTGAGAAAAATGGCTGCTGGAACCATGCATCCTCCTACTTTTGTTGCTTCTTTCCTGTTGTATCAGTAGGCCTACCATGGTAATATTTTTTCATGTTTTTATATTTACTATGGTCGGATGGCGTTGATGGTGCAAAAATACAAGACTCCATTACTTTTACTCTTACCGGCCAACTAGCAGGAATAATCAGTATATTTTTATGTATGTATTTTGTAGATTGTTGAATTAGGGCTGTATTTGCTAATACTCAGGCATTATGGCTCCCACTAAGGGAAAGCAAGGAACAAAAGGAGCGAAGCAGATAAAAGAAGAGAACAAACAAACATACAACTTTTATCTATACATTGTTGCTGCTGCAAGTGCAGTGTTCGTACTGTTTCATTTAGTATACAATTACAAAACTTTTCGCTTTATGCATGTCGCTCTTTTAGCCTTTTCCTCTGTTGTATATACTGGCTGTATGATGGCAATGTCATCTATGGGAAGTGGTGGGCTGGATTTAAACATGGAGGCAGGAATCGGAGAACATTTAAAAGATATCATTATTTTAACAGCTGCTTGTCAGGTCCTCTGCTGTATTTCATTATATTTTTGGCTATTATGGCTTTTGATTCCAGTAATAGCATTTTACAAACTATGGGTAAATATATTAGGCCCATGGATATTCGCATCTCCTCCTCCTGAGGAGGAAATTTCGGAAAAAAAAAGGAAAAAGATGGAGAGAAAACAGCAAAAAGTAATTTATCGTTGAGGTCGCCTGTAGTTGAATTCAAAAACCAGCATTGTTTTATTTAACAATAGGTATATATAATTTAAAAGTGCATTAGTGTGTCATTTGCAATACAAGAACTCTGGTGATTATGTTGTAACTGTTTTTTTTTTGGTTTTTATCTTTGCATTAACTAGTTTGTTTCTAAGCCGACTTATCTAGCCCTTAATGACAGTTTCCAATTTCTATTTTTGTAATTTACGTATTTATGTTTGTAAATTGCAAAATTGTAATAGCAGATTACATAAAATTTTGGAATGAAAATGATTTAGTCAAACGTTTTAAATTCAATTGCTCCGGTGTTTTACTGTTCTTGACAAGTTGAACCATCTGTGGCACTTTTGCCCAAACGCTGTTGTTGTCTTTTTTTTTGGTAGTCACATCAGGTATGCTTCAGTGAGGATGGAGCAGTATCTTATCTGTTCAAGGCTAGCTAGAATTGCTTGCGCACGAAAGTGTAAAATCTTTCTGTGTTTGAATGCGTAATAACTATATAACAAATGAGTTTTAATAGAATCAACACTACTGTGATTATGACGAATCATTTGTACAATTTGTTCTTTCACAATCCCACCTAGTTTGTTTTTTCAGTGATCTGTATACACTACGGATTATAGCTGTGTTCAAAATAAAATGACCCAACAAGTTGATTTTTTTGACTGCTGTGCATCACCTACTATTTATGCTTCTTCGTAATTTTCTTTCGCGTCTAGCATGATTCGACGTTTGGTCATTGATTTTCTAGGAATTGCTAATTATTACCTGTGACGTTTGTTGTCAAAATTTGAATGTTTTATAGAGCTCATACTTTATTTTCAAGCGAGTTATGAACAGATAGTTTCAGCTGCTTGTGCGAATATGGAGGAAAAAAACTTGGTGTGTGGTGTAATCTTTTTCGTAGGTATACAGAGTGCTTTTTAAATGTAGTATACAAGTTGTGATAAAGATCGAATAGTGCTTGGAATGTATTTTTGTTCTGCGGAAAATGCCATTTAAGTTTTTAAAAGATATTGTTAGTGTTCATCACTAGGCCTGTTCACTTGACACGCTTTTTTAACCATTGCTATTCTGTGACGATGAACAATAATTTTTTGGCGAAATAATCCTTCTGTTGAGCTTGTCAGTTCAAAGTTGTTGAACTTACAAGTCTAAATCAGTTTCCTATATCTTGCATTACTTTCAAAGTTACTGAATTATTGTGATTTCGTTACGCGAATTGTCATCGTACTTTCAATAATCGCGCATCTACCGGGGAGTATGGGGCTCATGCCTCCCTAGATTTTTGTTGTGGTTGGTGAGTTCATGTTTTGATGCTTCTTAGCACAGAAGCTAAGAAATATGGATTTACTCGATTTGTAGCACCACCAAGAAAAAGACATTGTAACTGCGGTGGCTTACTTTTTTTTGGGCCTTAGTGTTTGGTTTAGAAGTCAGTTCACGCTTTGTGCTTTTGTTATCAAACTAAATTAAGAAGAGTAGAATTTAGTAATATTGTGACATGTTCTTTAACTGCCCACGTCATAATTAATGGTGATCATATTTTATTAGCTATATGGGCCGGCAAACTGCGGCCCGCGAGACCATTTTATGCGGCCCGTGGGCTCTTACAGAAATATAAGCTCCTGCCGTGAATCAAGCCGAGGACCTTTTTTATGTTTTGTTTAGCTGCGCGCTGAATGTCAGTGAAAGATCAGTGGAAAAATAGGGCATCTGCGGACGTGTGAACCTTTTTTTTTGCTCTTCCAATCAGTGCTGCTCTTGGCTTCAAATTTTTTTCAAATGTGGCCCTTCGAGTGAAAAGTGTTGCCCACCCCTGGGTTAGCCTATAGGCCTGCCAGATTGGCAGGCTTAGTTGAACGTAGTTTGGGCTATTACGAAACGCTTAGTTGAATGGCAGTGCCTTGAGAAATTTTGGGCAAAAGTTTTCAATTTTTGCATATTGTTGTAATGATTTAAAAGCAGTTTAGTTGGAAGTGCTGAATTTTATTTTGGGTCAATTGAAAGTGTTTTACCAGAGAAATTCTTATTTTAAACAAAAATTATTCTAGACTTATGCAAATTTTTAGTGATTTTCGTATTTGGGCCAATTTGCACAAGTTAAAATCTTGAGGGAACAGCGACTCTTACCAGTGCAAGTTAAACCTGTTTCGTGTTGTTATTTAAAGTTTCAAATAGAATGCCAAATAAATTGGGAAAGCAACTCTTGATTCTACGGAAACGATCGCTAAAATCAAGCAGACATTGTGTCCCGTTTTAAATAGCTTACCATAACTTTCAGCGCTCACATTGGGTTTTGTAAGTTTTGTTTTGAGTAATTGCGTTCACATTCACCAACTTGAAACGTGTTGGTGAAAACCCGCTCAATTGGAGGAGGCACGAAACCTGGTTTCACTACGCGAATGTGCGTTCAAACTCGCTGGAGTTTTCGTTCTTGGTGGTGAAAACCGCTGTTTGTGAACGCAGCTATGGCCCCGTACTACCATATAGCTTCACAATCGTGAAACCCTTAACCCAGCACTACCATGAACGACATTGATGCATAGAATGTCCGCAATTGCAACTACGGTCAAGATTCTTCAAAGCAACGCCAATCTTCTAACCTCATTCCTTATAATCTATCACTTTTCCAGGTAAATAACTCGGTTGTGTGCGAACCAAAACAAGCTACTGAACCGACTCCACTAAATGATGAGGCGTAAACAGTGAAACGTCAGCTTTGATGTAATAGCACAAACCCCCAACTTTATTGTATTCAAACAACGCGTACACACATATTGCACAGGTACACCGGCGAAAGGAGACAACAACAAATTCTTTGCTCTTTAATAAAATTGCAGAAAAGTAGCCAGGCAAAAATTTTAAACAGTACCAAACAGTAAAACTTCTCCGATGACGAATAAAATGCGGTTTTCACCAGTTTGCTCCCGCACTAAATTTTGATTTTTGAAATAGAAGTTCACGAAGATCATTTGACCCTAAGGTTCACACCACAAGGAGCATTAGCATTCTCTTAAAGGAGAAAGAACCAGTGTAAAAACACCTTTCACTTCCATAGATTATTTGAGGGAGCCCGGGGAAAGCCCTCAAAGAATTTTTGAAAAATTATGAACGGTATTTTTGATTTCGGACGCCTATTTCTATCAACTTTTAAAATAATTTAAGGTAATAGCCTACTTCTTCAGTTGTAATTGTGACGGCAGCTACACTTAAGAAGACACATTTTTGCTTTTATATTTGCTAAAATCACATTCATCAAAGAGTTTAAAATTTTTTACTAAATTGCACAACATTCCATAGATTTCCTGCCGCAGATTTATTTGGAGAAACAAAACGTGCTTGACGTATTGACCGATTTAACCAAGATAGGCTGGATAATTAATTTATTTTCAAACGTCGGCATGTGGAAAATTAAACAGGGGGCCGGTGCCCTCCCACCGGTTACGTCATTGCCATATTGAACTAGAAAATACCTGTGTTGAGATGTATTGAAAAGCTTTAGATAATGACAATGAGCTAGTTCAAAATGGTCGACCAGCTTTGAAGGTGGAATGCAGAAATGGACAACACGCAGCGTCACAATCTAATCCTTGAAAGCGAAATGCAAGGCTTACAATTTCAAGATATTTTGAATCCTACCCGACTATAGTGATTGTTTGCGACACCATGCAGAAAGGAAATGCTTGCAGCCACCAGCCATCCCAAGGTACAGCGTAGACTAGGTACAGCAGCCTCAAAATCGAAATCGTTTTCTATTCCAGCAGCTTAAGCGTTCAACCCAGTACCTAAACAGGCGTTTTTCGAAAGAACCACGATCACTGAACTTGCAATCTGGCTGAATACTTCACTGTCGGCCACGCTTAGGCCTACAACACATTCAAAAACTTAAAATTCGTAACGCATTTAAACTTCCACGTTAGGCAAGATAACTTCAGTTTCACAACAAAAAAACAATTCGTAACTGATGTAATAAATATAAAATTGCAATAGGCCTAAGTATCAAGGTTGAATAAAACCGCTAACTACGAGCCATTCAGGGAAAGTTCTTGAGCTGAAATTCCAAGTAAAAGTATTGAAATAATTTTCATTTTTTACGCACATCGCATATTTTTCTCGACAAACACCAAACCCTTATGCCACGGAAACTCTATCGAAATTAAAAACTTTCATGTAAAACGCTTCAAAACATTTTCCTCCTTCGCTCTTCGTTTTACATTCGGACTTCATTTCAAGTTCCATGAAATGGGCCACGTTCTAAAAATTTATTCACATTTTAGTAACAGTGCATCTAAAGCAGTTGAGTCGTTTTAAAGTCTCAACGAATGAAAAAAATGCATAATTTGCACGCAACAAAGCCTTATATTTGAATAAATTTTACAATTACAACCTTATTTTTCAGCAATACATTCATTTTATAAACAAAATTGAAGTTTGGAATACAATAAAAAATGGGACAATACAGCTTAAAGGTGGATTTACACGGTATTCGTTCTGCGTTTACCGTCATCAATTGACGGCGTCAATTAACGGCGTATTTACGCACTGAAACAGATCCGTCTTTTTCTTGCGTTGCACAGTCACAAAGTTATAGTTACAAACATGAATTATTTGATTGATTTCATTTCTATCCTCCTGTCACAAGAAAGCGATGGAGGCGCTATGCATAGGACGAATCCTGACTCGCTTAGGTGCTGCCCTTGTTCCGAGTTTTCCGCTTGAATTTTGCGTCTGACTTCTTCAATTTGCTGCTTGTTAGATTCCACCAAGCAGAGATAATTGTAGTAAAGCATCTTATCCAAGGACGCAACAACGAGGCTTGGGTGGGAGTTAAACCATCAGCCTTGCGATCATGGCCATCGTAAAAACGACGCTCTGAACCTCTCGGCCACGCTGCCGACTACAGAATCGTCAGCACAGATTGCGACATCATTCCAGCATCATGTGTTTTTATGCCTCATGATGATATTGCAAGAACGACGAAGGTAAGTTTTGATTGGATATTTTTGTTGTCACTAATCTCCGGCTATTGGTAGACCGGTTATTAGTAGTGTAATACAATTATAGGCTGTTGCAGTTCTACCTAAAGCCTTAATTGTTAGCAGTAGCCTGCTAACTACAGGATAGCCATAGCAGGCCTATGTTTCAAGGAGGGGTTCTAAAAAAACTACTGGAATTGTAGTTAAACAGTAGTCTTAAATCACAATAGTTGAAAAGTGTAGGCCTATTTCAAGTTAAGAATTGTCGAGTGAATATTTAAATTTAGATTTTCTACAGCAGCACTGTCTGCAAGCTAAAAAAATGTAAACTCCTTAATAGACTATCATTGGCAAATAAATTTTTTTTCAAAACCTTTCATACAGTACACAATATGCTAGGCTATGAACTAACTAGTAGCGCCGCTACCGCTTTTTAACCAAAAAAAGCAGCGGCGCTGCCGCTATTTTAAAGAAAAAAAATGTCAGAAGCACAAAGGCATTTTAATATTGTAGGCCTACTGGTGAAAGTGCAACTTTGTTGACGGAAGTAGCACGGCAATGCGAGTAATAAAAATTAAAACAAGTGACAAAAAAGCCAACAATCGGCTTCCATTTCATCCTATAAGATATGTGGCTTTTTGGGGAAAAGTTAATTTTGAAATCTGATTGAATGTAAATAGAAACCGATGGTCAGGTTTTTAGTGAATAACAAAAAACAGGTTGAAAAGAAATAATCAGAGCATGTTGAAAATAAAACACAGAATGAAAATACAATAGAAACAAGTTAAAAAATAAAGGCAGGTCGCAACCGGCGTTAAAAAATTAAAAAAAACATTGCTGATTGGTTGCATGCTCCCTTTAAAAAAACAAGCATTTCGAAAGTCTGGTCCGTTAAACCACTGCGCTTGGGCTTAACACGTCTTTTCCCACGGAAAAAAGTCGTTCAATCGCCGCGCTTGACAGAATCGCGGTATTTGAGTCAATGAACATTGAACTAGTCCCTCAATATTTTGTTTTTAAAAAGTTCCGGCGAAGGTCGTTCACGATGGAATGCAGCTTCATTCAAAAACTCATCCACCACATGCCTAACTGAAGCCTGACTTTGGGGTTTAAAATTACATGTAAGCTCTTGAAAAAAATGGTCTCCGCAGTCACTAGGGACAATACAAAAATATTTTCGCAGTTTGTGTCTAAAAGTAGAAGCACGGCTAAAATAGATGAAAGGATCGAGGCTTTACCCATTATTAGTCTGAAAAATTATAGGCTGAAAACTAGGTTTTAGCACCTTATTACATGGCCAAAGTGGGGGGCATGGCACCATGCCTCCCCTGCGTGCGCCTACGACTAAATGCACCATCTTTTTTGTTTCGCATTAATTCAATGCCCTTATTGCCCATTCCAGCATGAACCAGAAAGGGGAGCCAAGTAAGTTCAAATGATTTAAACCTTTGTTCAATTCCTGCTACAATCGCGGAAAGCAAGGACTAAAAACAATCACCCTGAGTCTGGCCTGATTGTACTGCCATGCTACACCTCAAGCTCAATTCACATGTAAAGGCCTCCAACGAAAAATTTAGAGCAGTGGTTCTTAAACTTTATAACCTACCGAACCCCTCAAGCTTCATGCAGGTGCTCACCGAACTCCTGCTAAAATGAAAAATATTTTGTAACGAATAGAGCCGAATTCTAACAATTGTAGTCTCCTAACAACAGGGTTAGAAGTTCAAGTACATTATATACTGTTCTTCGGAATACAATAAATACGGGAAGGAAACAGCTCAAGCAGGAAAAATAACGCCACAGTAAATCTCAAAACTAGACGTTTCGAGAACACAGATTCAGCTGTGTATGCAAGACGCTACAAAAGGCTGATGATGACAACTGCATCTATGTTCTCGAAACGTCCAGTTTAGAGATTTACGGTGGCTTTATTTTTCCTCCATAAACAGTACTATTAGGCCTACTATTAGCCTTATTTATGATTAATTTACAGTATCGATCTGGTTCGGAACTTTATCTGGCGCAAACGACAAAATACTTCATGACCTCCTAACGTGAAAAGCAGAGATTTCACTACTACATAGCGTGCTTGCAGCCCTTGGAAAAATTCACATTCATTGTTTCTTTAATCAAATTACATAATAATTGCGCAGTGCACACCCAAGGTAGTGCAAAACGCATTATTCGTCTAATTATGAAAAACTTAAGCCTTCTTGTTATGTTAATTCATTGTTACTTGTTACTAATCACTGGAGCAGTGTTTTTTAACCGGGGTTCGACCGAACCCCTAGTGTTCGACGGAGCTGTCTCTGGGGTTCGGTGTAAGTCCTTCAAAATCCTAACACTTTCAGGGGAGTACCCAGGGGGCTGCTGGCCACTTGATTTTGGGGGGAAAATTGGACGTCGGAAGACGTGATGACTTTTTTTTGGCCTTTACCTGATTTTGGAAGGGAAACTGGACGTTGGGTTCGGCTGAGACAGCCACGAAGTTGTTAGGGTTCGGCCGCTTGGCACAGGTTAAGAAACACTGCACTAGAGACTATACACATTACTTTCTTGCAAAAAAAAAATTAGACTACGCTGCGTTTTCTAATTGTAGGTGCCTTCAATTTCTTGATGTCCACCGAACCCCTGGAACCAACTCATCGAACCCCTGGGGTTCGGTCGAACTCAGTTTAAGAACCACTGATTTAGAGCATCGCCTATCATCAAAGCAAGAAAGTAGACAGCTGCAATTAGCGCCTCTAACAAAGATAAGCATCAAATAACATCGCGGGCGCGACATTCTCATCCCCCGACTGCTTTACATCACACCTTATAGGCCTATAAGCAAATAACAAAGAAAATTTGAAACTTTAAAGAAAACTAATAAGCAGCTCTCTCTTCCATTATTCTGCTGGAATTTTCTTCCTAGGCTACCTCACATATCTCCCGCTGAGAAGCCAATTCTCAGAGACTGAATTTTTTTACCAAGAAGTTTGTTTTCACAATCTCAGTTTAAAAAATTTAAAGTGAGATTGTGAGAAACAAAACTTTTAGTTGCTGTCTTTGAAGGAGTTTAATCAGCGCCAGCGGGATACTATTTGCATGAAATGGGGCGCTGAAGCGCTGCCGCTTGTCGCTGGTGGCCGAAAAAAACAGCAGCGCTGCCGCTACCGCAAGCGAAAAAGTAGCGGCGCTGCGGAGTAGCGCCGCTGTGCCCAGCTCTGCTAGTATCGGTGGTCTACCATTGGCATATTTTCTTCAAAAAATTATTACGCAAGTCGTAAAAAGCAGAGCAGGAGTCTCCGCCAAAATCTTCGAGACCGAGACGAGACTTAGGCACCACGAGACCGAGACTCGGAGCAAAAAGTCGAGACATGAACGAGCCGAGATACGAGACTTTTGATATCAGGGGTTCTTAATAGGTCGTGAACATTTTAAACATAAATATAAGCCTATGACATTCTGCCGATTTCTTCAACTGGCAGAATGTGGCAAGCCATAACAGCTCTCTTATAGAACCGCAGAAAAAACTGCTACTGTACCACAAGACGGAAAACGAAAAATGCGATATTTTTATTTACCGATGACATTTTTTGTGTTGAGACAAAAAGAATTTGCCCATCTAGTAGAACAATAGGTTTTCAACTCAGGGGTCTTTGACCTTTTTCTCTAGGGTCTCGAGAACTTTTGATGTAAACCTTCAAAAAAAAAAAAAAAAAAACGGCCGGTCAGCTCAGTGGTTAAGACATCGCTATCGGAGCGGGAGGTCTGTGGCAGAGATGGAAACGGTTGGGCACCGGTCGGGTTGAGATTCTTTCACCGGCCGGTCAAGCGGGTCAAAAAGCCGGTTAAATTCTCCTTTCTTGCGACTAAAATACACCAAATCACCAACCGAAATTTACATACCGATATGTGTTTTTTAAACAGTTTATGAAAAACGGCATCAACAGATGCCGTTTTTCTTAAGTTATTTTCTTAAGTTACTTCATTCAATTTTGAAGCGAACTTGTAAAAACAGCCTCGAGATACGCTCGTTTTCCGAGGCTTCAAGGTCTCGAGACGAGACCGAGATTTCACACCTTCGAGACCGAGACATGTCTCGAGACACTACAGCTCTGGTAGAAAGCCTATGACATATCTAGAATAGATACTAAACCGAAACTTCTACTCTAGGTTGAACTAAAGACGTTCACCGCCCAGCACAGTTTACCTATCTACAATACTGCTAGACCTGCCAGCCAGTTTCTCAATTGACGCACGTAATTTGTCGCAAAAGTAGAACTCGGCTCTGCTCGAAAACGCACGAAAATTGACGGAGCGTTTTGTCGTGCGTTTGCAAAAAAACGCATTGAGGGATACTATGTATATCAAAAAACGCATCAAAAAACGCTGCGTCTGACGCATTGCGTTAAAACGCGCAAAAACGGACCCTGCGTAAAGCGACCTTAAGGAGTAAAAATAAAGCCGATAATTCTTAAAACTGGACGTTTCGACTAGAGATAACATGGGCCACAACGAGACCCGCCAACGAGCCGTTAACCGATTTTTCTACTGGTCCGCTAACGGCCTGTTTCTATCTTTGTTTATTACGGGGCCGCTAACTTCTTTTAAATCTCTTTAAGCTTGATTAATGGGATTAAAGGTTCATAAAAAGAATGGGCTTTCGGCGGGCTGGGCTTTATTTTTGGTATGAGTTGCCGGGCCGGTTCCGGTTACTGGGCTCAAGGTTTCGGGCCGTGAGCGGTCCGGGTCTGAAAAAAGTCAGTCCGAGCCATCTCTAGTTTCGACAACATAGATTCAGCTGTCATCATCAGCAGTGTAAGTAAGGCAGCTTCAGTTTTGTTCTGCCTTGCTTAATGCCTGCTATGTTGATGATAACAGCTCGATCTATGGTCGAAACGTCCAGTTTCAAGAATTACGGTTGCTCTATTTTTCCTCCTTAAAACATGGGAAGTTCCACAATCCTTTCTCTACCTGCCATATTTTCAAGCCATGGATCATGAAGTAAAATGTATGTGTTTTACGCGAATATGAAGAATTTCAAAAAAATTTGGCTAATTGGACCAATACAATACACAAGTGGTTGTGTTAATTTCTATTGCACGAAAAGTGACCACTATGCAGAGGTCTTTTCTGTCATCAAAGCACTCTGCAGGCAAAGCAGTGCTGTACACCCAAAAGCTGTATTTATTTGTTGTTTATTTATTTCAGTGCTGCTAGATCAGGAGCTGTATAGAAATAAATGCCAAAACCAAAAATCGCAGTAGGTTAGAGAAAGGAGTACAATGGACAACTGAAATCTGAAGGGAAACTGCGAAGTGACTGTTTAAAGTCTTCGGGTCAAGCAGCCACCCTATAATAGCTTGGCCAAGCGAATGAAAGTGCTTGTCAACTTAGCATCACAGTCACAGCACTGAACCATTCAACTACGCGGTAAAACTATTCACATGCAAAAAAGCACTGCTTTTGAATTCAAGAAATGTGTTTTCAAAACCACACTAGCAAGTTTTCTCACCTGCCTTCACAGCAGTGCTATCTCTTGACTCCTGATTTTCTGCATTCTTCGGGACTGAATTGCAGAATAGTTACCATAGCAACAAGCATTCTTTGTTTGGCCGTAGTATCCACAGTGGTTAGGTAACGATAGAAAACGTTCTTTAAATATTCCATATTCGCATTTTCACGAAGTCTAACAACAAAATACACATGATGCTGTATATTAAAACAAGATCGTCCACCAAAAAAGTTGCAAATGGGCCAGGTAGTTCGTGGCCGAACCTGAATTGGAGTGGAAACTCCTAACCAATCTCGAAAAAGTTCGAAAGTCAAGTTTGCTCGGAAACACTTATATTGTTCTTTCAAATAAACTATGCGGTTTGGACGTTTATTGTGCATCTTTAACTCAGGACGGATAAGAGCTAACAGAATCAAGTTACACCCATACGAAAATGGGTTAACGCTAACGAAATGAAAAAGCTAGCTACAGTACCTGGCGCTGAAAAAAGATAGACGTTTATCTGTGATTCTCGCAATCTGCACTGGGCCCGAAATTTTTGTCAACTTAAGCCCGAACCCGGCCCGACTTACAGCTCTGCACCAACCATCATTAAACTATAAACACACTCAAAATAACAACCTAATGCAACGTTAGCCGCCACTAAACGGGTAATTAAGAGTAGATAACATACATTGATGTCAAGCGCTTAGCACAAATATGTTAACGCAGTGTCTCAACTTTAACAACAGCAGCACAATTATCTATGGTATTGCTCTACTGCAGTGAGCTAGCGTGCTTTTACAAAGATGCAACTTGCTACAAACCACAGCACAGCTGCACCAAGCACTTTTCACACAAGCCAGCAATGCCAATACAACGCTGCATTACTATGCGCTGGAAAGTCAGATTTGCGGGCAGATGGGTTATAAGAGTAGGAATATTATGTTCGCGAGAGTAAAGTGTCGAAAACAAAAATAAGGTTGCGTATTTAAAGGCGAAAGTTGGAATTCAGCGTCAAAAGTTTTTCTTGAAAGAGTAGGGATTGAACCCAGAAAAAAGGAAATATTGGCAATTGGCTCTTTATCGGGCATGCAAGCATTCAGTTCAACAGCTCAGATGGCGAAGTGGTGAGAGCGTCTGCCTTTGCAGAGGTAAATTCTGATTAATTTCGAATCAGGTCCAACCAATGACAGTAAAATTGGTATTCACAGCTTCCCTGCTGGACGCTCAGCATTAGGGTGTTTCATTTTTTCACCATTTTTGAAATCAAAAATGTCCGGGGTGCGATAGGGTGGGGTTTGGGGAAAAAATTTGGGAGCCATAATTTTTTTCGATTATGACGTCATTTTGAGGTTGCACGCCTTAATTGAAATTTTACGTAGCTGATTTTTCGTGAATGTGGCGTAACTCTGGAACCCGTTGACCTAGATCAATAAAGTTGGTGTCAAAATGACCGGAAGATATGATTTCCTACCTGTGTTTTAGAGACTTTGACTCGCTAATGACAAAAGAAAAAAAGTTATTTTGAAAAAAGTGTTTTTTAGTTGATTTTGGTATCATTTTGAGTATCGCCGCGCTTATAATTAAGCTTCTACCACTTCATGCACTCGTCACAAGCTACCAAAACACTTTCATTTAACTCAATGCACAAAAACAACTGTACGTTACAGTTACAACCAAATCGATAGCATTGGGCTGGACTAATGCACAAAACAAGCTTAATTTTCTGGACGCTTTGGATCCATATTACACAAATATGAACGCAAACGAAAATCTGCACGATTCATATGCTCTGGGATTTCCACAATCTTCTGGTTAATGATGTCCTTCAATGCTCCGATTCTTCGTTCAGTGGATCTGTTATGATCGTCAATATTACGCCAAAATGCAGGACTAAGATCAGCAACTACTATGCAGAAAGCTTCTTTGCTTCTTGTAGTAAAAAAATGTCTCAAACGCCGTTTAGGTTCAGGAAGAAAAGCTTCTATGTTTACAGAAGTGGGAAAAGATCCTGAAGAGGAAACAGCCTCCAAACTGTATGGTGGGACTTCTGCATAAACACTGAGCGCTACGTTTATCGGTGAAAGCCATTATGAGGCATGAGGCAAAAAGTATTTCCAAACCACATCGGCTCTATCTGGCTCCAACTGGCGATATGCAAGAATAAGATCTCGCTGAAAGAGAGTAAGCGAAGGTCCTTCGGCAGCCTGAGGATTTAAATGGTTCATTATAAAGGATGGCACATAAACTGATATTATTTAAGAAATGATTTTCTTCAACTTGTGTTGTTGATCGCTCGAAAGATTCCCCAAGTTAAAGATCAGCATTCTCAGGTATCCGTTGGCAGTTGTCACCCATCTTGAATGGCATGTACTCTCCTGCTTGTAAGACATCAAGTTTTTTGAATTTTCGGGTACCTCTGCTACAATATAACCTGCTAAGACCAACAAGCATAGCTGATCACTTCGCAGACTGCCACCTGAAATGCCTTTTCTTTTTTGTTGTGAAAACCAATCCAGTTTTGCCGTAACTTGTATACTTGCCATTTTCGTAACAGAAACTTGAAAACTTTGATTAGGGTCCAGGTCATTGATGTTGGGCTTCTCTATATTCTTGATCTTATTCAAAATGGCGCCATCCTGCATGGCTCCTGGACTCTTCATTTTACCTTCAACGGCAGTTATAGCAAGAGTGAGGTATACTTCGTTCACATGGAACAAGCACTCAAGTTCATGAATCCCATGGCCAGCAATAATCCTGACATGATCTTGGAGCCGCTTGTTCACTCCTGAGATTTTACCTGTATTCAGTGCAGTAGTATCCGCCATAACGCTGTAAGTATTGTGAAGGATACCACTGCATACATCGGAAATTGCGTTGAAAAGAGCTGCTGCTGTAACTGATAGGTCTTTGCCAAGAGATTTAACGCCAGCAACTTGTTCCGTTTTTGCATCACTAACATTGACAAATTGTGCCACAAATACGTAGCGGTCTATTTTGTCAATAATTTTTCCATCATAACACAGTTGTATTGCATTTGATGAAGCCACAAGAGTCTCACTACGCTGCAAAGCTTTCATTCGCATTTTTTGCCAATAGCGATAAAGTGTGAAAGCTGAAGCTGCAATATTTTCAGGTCCGACTACAGACAATAACTGATCAGACTGTTGACGCAGAGAAGTCATTCTGCGATCAGCCAGAATACAGCTCTCTTCAGTAATAAAAAAAAATTCTTTTTACGGTAATTCCCCTTCCCCCCCCCCACTACTTCTCCAGGACAATACTGAATGTCAACTTCACCACTTTCTGCATCAGATTCTGAATCTGGCAAAGCAGAAACAATGCTTTTTTTCCTTAATCTGGTGCTGGTCAAAAGGGAATTTGAACCACAGGCGACCTCAGGGCGGCTTGACTGCTCCGAACTTGAAAATTCATCATGTGACTTTCGAATGTGAGACAGTCGTTCTCTCTGAACTGCAGAGTGACTCACATCTACATGACCAATTGAAGAGGCTATTTCTAAAAGTGCTAAAGTCAACGCAAATCACTTTCGAGATAAAGGCGTTTTAAAATTATAAATGTGCAGTTTGCCGTAACGAAATGCAATTTCAACCATTTTTCCTTGTATTACAGAACTAACATGAATGCAAATGTGATAACCAAAAAAATTTTTGCCAGCATTCGTTTTTATAACCAATTATCAAACAAACAAAAAAATGACTTAAGTACATTTTCTACAATATTGCGACTTGAGTACTTTTTTCCCAATCAAGTATTATCGTAATTTTACCTGCTTTTTTTTAATATAAATATATTTGAGCATGTTGTAGAAAAACACGGGATTTAGAGGAGTCAACACTTCACAAGTATGAGTTAACACAGGGGTGGGCAAACTTTTTGCAAGAAGGACCGCATTAGAAAATATTTTGAAGCCGAGGGCCGCACTGCTTGAAAAAAAAAGTAAAAACAGTCATCACCATTAGCACACCCAGGATTTCGCAAAGGGGGGGAGGGGGGGACAAGAACCGAGGGTCGGGGTTGAAATCCCCAGCAGCCGGACACCAAGGGGGTCTGGGGGCGTAGCTCCCAGCCGCCAACAAAATTTTACGGTTTTTACATAAAAAACACTCATTTTAGCACACTTTTTTATCGAAAAAGGGCATGCAGTGAGTGCAGTCACTACGGACAAGGCAAAAATTATTCTGCAGTTTACGTCTAAAAGCAGAGGCTTGGCTAAATTAAGTGAAAGGAGGCTGCAACTATCATTAGTTTGAGAATTTATAGACTAAAAGTTAGGTTTTAGCATGTTATTACAGGGCCAAGGAAGGGGGCATGGCACCAAGCCCCCCATGCGTGCACCTATGGTCATCACGACCGCAGATGTCCTATTTTACTCCCGAAATAAAGTGGAGAGCAAAAAAGGTCATAATGACCGCAAATGTCCTATTTTTCATGCAATTTCACTAGGGTACAAAGTTCATGTTTCTGTAAGTGCCCACGGGCGGCATGAAATGATCACGAGAACCGTAGTTTGCCCACCCCTGAGTTAACATGAAATAAGGAAATATTTTTCACGACTTGACTGAGTTAAGAATGCAACTGCAGAAACAAATCACAAAAACTAAAGCTTGCCTTGTGCTTTTGCTACTTTTATAAGATTCTTTTTCTACTTCGAAGGATCAGATTTTCTTCTTTTAGGTTTAATACATGTAGGGGGACTCATTTTACGTAAATAATTATTATCAGCTAAAACTTTTCAACACATTCAGTTAATTCATTTCATTACCAAGATGCCTCAGCTAGAAGACAGTGAGGGGATCTCATGGTCTTCCCCGTGCATGTCAAACAGGTTGTAAAGATAGAAATATCTAGCTAAGTGCCATTCCCAATGATACAGCAAAATGAGCTTGTTGGCTTGTCTCTAAAACATTATCCGTTGCCCCTTCAATAGTGTACGTCAAACAGGGAAGCTACGGTACATGCATTATTATTAATATTACACCGGTACGATAGTCTTTGAGTTTGACTTGAATTAAACTCAAACTCTAGCCTACACTTTTTCTTCTGCCCCTGTTTGTTAAAATACAATCATTTTCTGTCCCTCTGTTTGCACAAAACCTGAAAGCACAAGGGCTTGATACACAAGCAAGAAATCACTAAACTTTCTAATTATGATTATGGTAACCACTTCCAAATCAGCAATCACTTGATGAGCTGCAATTAGTGCGAAGCCGATCATGGATTATTTATCTTCTACTTATTTTTTTGCAGTTTGCTAATTTTTCTTTTTTTTAACAATATTATTTTCAGCTAATTTTTTATTTTGCCCATGCCATTGTCGAGTAAATGGCAAAATACAGCAACTAGGTTTTTAGTTCAAGAAAGCATCTATTTCTGATATCTATGATCTAGTATAGTCGAAACCATACCCCTAGCGGTATTCTGAATGCTGTTTCTAACAGTTTTTCGCGATGAAGTAATGCTGTTTATTTACAATCCATTAACATTTGGGGTCTAATTGACAGCCCTTGCTTACTCCTAAACTAGGCCAGGCATACTAAGCCAATCCTTGATCAACAGATTCTCTTTTTTAGTCTAGTCTCAAAAACTAAAGCGTCGTTTTGCTCCAGATCTGCTTGACAGATAAACGAAACTGATTAACTAAATTATTATAACATTTAAGTCACTTAATTAAGCCTAGTCTGCAATAATTAGCATATTTCTGTTCAAAGCTAGTTAACGATGGACTTCCATTTCCTGCCATAGGTTAACATAACCTTAGCCTACCGCTTCAATACTTGCTCATAAAATTTGAGAAAATGATGTTACTTCAGGTTTTCCTGTGGCTTAACCCAACCAGTAAGTTTCCTCAATAAATGGCTAGGCCTGCGCCTATGCAGTTTCGCAGCTGCAGCAACTGATGTCACGTGACTGAGTTCCTGTATGCGATTGGCCAATGCAAACTTGAGCACTTTTTGCTTGCCTAGGCTGACTTATCCACTTTTAGAACGATAAAAAATGCTATTTTCAGAATTCTGGTGTGTCAGTATATTGAAATGGCTACTTTTTCTGCACCAATCATTATATCATATGACTTAGGTTTTCAAAAGCAGACTGTATCACATGTTACTTGAGTTTTTGTAAAAACATGACTTCGGTACTTTTAGAAATAGCCTCTTCAATTATCATTTTTCTTGCGTTTCGCTGATCTTTAATAAAAGCTATTTCCTTTTCCGGTATTCAATATTGAAAATCACAGGAACATAGCAATTTTTTGTTGCACACTTTCAGATGCTCATCAATCATGCATTTACACTTTGAAATATCAAATAAATTTTGAAGCCATTCTTCGTTTACTTCATTTAACTTTCTTCATTTAGCTCTTTTTCTTGCTACTTCAAATTGGCTGATCAGATTCTTCAACTTATCTGCGATTCTTTGCTTAGTTAATATCGGAAGGCTTGTCTTATTCCATACTACAGCGATATCATTCACTAAGCTATCCCTGATGTCAGCAAAGTTTGGAGTTTTGTTTAAAAATTTGGAATGAGAATCTGTCAAGGTCTTCCTTAGGTAAAAATAATGCTGCACCACCTCAGAATTAGTAGGTAAAACATTGCCACTCAACTGCTGAAATTCCTGAAACGACCTGCTAATGTCACATGTACGTGCCATTTTTTATCAACTCACCCCATCAAAAACTAACCTGCTGAGAAAAGTTTTAAAATATTTATAATTATGTATTCTAGAATATTACGTTTGATAATGAAGGTTTTACTTGAGCGCTCAAGCATTACCTAAAAAAACATACAAAGATCTATTTAAGCCTATCTCTGTGCCCGCATTACAAGAGAACTTATGGTAGAAACACTTTTTTCAAAATAACTTTTTTTCTGTTGTCATTAGCGAGTCAAAGTCTCTAAAACATAGGTAGGAAATCATATCTTCCGGTCATTTTGACACCAACTTTATTGATCTACGTCAACGGGTTCCAGAGTTGCGCCACATTTACGAAAAATCAGCTACGTAAAATTTCAATTAAGGCGTGCAACCTCAAAATGACGTCATAATCGAAAAAAATTATGGCTCCCAAATTTTTTCCCCAAACCCCACCCTATCGCACCCCGGGCATTTTTGATTTCAAAAATGGTGAAAAAATGAGTCAGCATTAAAGGGACAGTGCGGAGAACAAGCCGGCTTGTTCGCTAGACGTGCCGTTGAGATTGAGAAAGGCACTTAGCAGAATTCCCTCATCATAGAGTGGTGAAGAGATGGCCGGCAAGTCCACAGCGAGCTCGATATAGCGCTTTCTCGTGATTGGAAGATAAAAATATGCAACTAAATAATAAAACATATTGTTTTGTCCAATGAAAGCATATTACTCACGATCCTCGCTCATGCTCCAGTATTTTTTCTTTTAAACTCGCCACTTCTTGAGCGTATTTCTCATCTCTGAAACAAAAAAATACATTCCACTAATACCGGATCAATTTTATAAAAAACTCGGTTCTATCAAGCCTTAAAACATTTTTTACATTGCAAAACTGAAAGAAATTTTTGCAATGCCTCCCTAACACTGCTGATGATGACAACTGAATCAATGTTGTCGAAATGCCCAGTTTCAACACTTACTGTGCCCGTATTTTTCCTCCTTCAGCTATTTTCGTCCCATTTTTTACATGTTTTAAAGTTGAATAATTATCCAGGCATTCTAGCGTCTGCGTCAACTTTGCAAACCCATAAATTCTTAACGTAGCAACACTCGAAAATGACAGGAATTACGTTCGCACCCGCAACAACTCGTACGCGATAGTTTAAAGAACTAGACTATTGCGTTGAACTTTACAGCGGCTATTTTTCATTCTCCTATTTGTAACTTCCTTCAAAATTACATGAAGCAAGCTTTTCGAAGAGGTTTGAAAAAACATGAAAATATGAAGCTTCTTAAAGCGGTCATGCAATCGAATGTCAAATTAGCGCTTAACACGATCACTTGAACGTGTTTTAAGTGGCAATACCAAGGTATGAAGGGTACTGTATCATGTATAGCTTTCCTTAGTATAGCGATATAACCCTCAGTCCTGTTGTAGTAGGAGCTAAATTGTAATGGTCTCAAAACTTGGAAACATAGATTTAAAATCTGGAATATAAAATATCGTATTGGTGATAGAAAAACTTACTTAGTAATGCCAGAATCTTGGAGCTGACGAATCTGCAGCTCCAACTGCTTCTTGTGTCTTCGAATGCTGTTGATCATAACATCTTTGCGAGCAAGTTGTTCGACGTAGTGGATAATGTTCTTATCATAAGAGGCCTACAATATATGAGTTGGTACATTTTCACATGTTTTTAGTTGGCCGAGTTTTGAACAATTTTTACAAAAATGAAAATTTATCTACGAAAACCGATCACACACCAGTGTATGAGTTCACCTGTCCATTGCACTTTTTTCTTGGGTTATTTTACGCAAATTCTGATCATGGTATTTGTCACATTCTGTTAAAAAGCGTTTTGTCGTTCAATTGGAAATGAAAAGAATGATAACGTCATCATTCAGCTTTAAAAACAAAATTTTTATACGCAAAAAAGCACATGAATTTTTAAGCAACAGTTTTGAGTTTGGGAATATTTTTCTTGATTTTACAAAAAACATCTTGAACGTTTTCACTTTTTTTTTCAAGTACATGCGAGATGTTGCAAGCGAATTGTTGCCACAGAGGTAATAATCAGACGCCCAAATATCGTTGCACAGCACTTCAACAAATATGGATCACAATAAATATGGGATGAAAATAGTTATCGAGAAAAAATAGAGCTACAGTAATTTTCAAAACTAGTCGTATGGACAACATAGATTCAGCCGTCATCACCAGCAGTGTGATCAACGCGGTACAAAACTGAAACTGCCTTGTCTACACTGCTGATGATGACGGCTGAATCTATGTTAGCGAAACGTCAAGTTTTGAAAATTGTAATGGCTTTATTTTTTTCTTGTTAAATTATGGATAGCAGGCTTCAAATATGCTTACGTGAGTGAGAATTTCCGAAACCGACTCATCAGTGACATCTAGTGTTTCTTCCCCACTAGAGCGACGTGGTCCCTGCGATGTTCCAGGTGGTTGATACTCACTAAAACATTGCATAAAAAATATTTTTTCCTTCAATATGAACGATAAAAACTAAACTGTTAGATCCATAAAGACTATTTGCGTGAAATGGGTTTTGAGCACAAAAATACGTGAAGGGATTCCAACTTTAAAAAAATAACAAGGTGGTTTTCAAATTATTGTGAACTGAAAATTCAACAGTAATTGAAGGAGACTGCGAAGTGAGCGTACGCTCTTCGAGTCAGCAGCCACCTGATGTCAAATGCGATCAGCACCAGACGTGAATCGAACACGTCACGTAGGATCTGTCACCTGTGCGTGTTTCAGCTAGGGTATAAAGTTGTAGCTTAAGGCGTAAAGGTGCGATCAAACTAACTGAAACGTTGAGACCTTTGAGACATTGTGCAGGTTTATCTTATTGTGAGATGACTTTATGCGGATGTCATGTCATAATAAGATAAACTTGCACAATGTCTCAAAGGTCTCAGTTAGTGTGATCGCACCTTAAAAGTTAGATTATATAGATATCAATAATTCGTTTGAATTACATAATCAATACTTAAAGTTTAAATATCATCAGAAAGGATTGTAACTGTTTGCACATAATGCGATTAAAAGCAGTGATTTCCTTCCACAAAATCAAACGCTGAGCAGACTAAGCGATAAATGAGTTATGAGTACGGAAAACGATAGGTGAAAGTTCAAATCAAACTCAATCTTCATTGAACTAATGGCATTACGCCGAAGCATGTAACCAGTGGCGGGATCCATCAACGCGGCTTAGTGCCCGGGCATCGCAGCGGTGGCGAGCAGTTGAAGACTAGACCGGCCTGGGAATTGAACCCCAGACCTCCCGCACCGATAACGTGCGTTTAGCAACTGAGCTAACCGGCCGGTAACCATCAAACAAACTGGTCATTACAGGCACAACTACAAAACTTCACCTCTGGTAAATTGATGTGTAAGCTTTCAACTGCTTTATTTCCTTATCTTTATCAGCGAGCAGCGCGATCGTTCTCTCTCTCTGAGTCCTCATCTCTCGTTCCTTTTCATTAATTTGTCGCAAATGACCTTCATTGCGACTTTCCATCTCGCTTTTATGAACCAGAGCTAACTTGTCCAATTCACGCTGATGCTCGCTTGTCTAAATAACAAAATATTTATCACAATGTTTCATTAAGAGTTTGATTCTCGGCTCGAGCTCATGCAATTGGACAACCAAATCATTAATTTGAAGAGCTTCCTCATCGCACTGCACAAATTCACTCCCATGGTTTCAAATAACCTGCTATTTATTATGTACTTATTTGGTAACCTAAGGTTTTCCGTTTTCGTAAAGATGAAAAAAAAACTACAGGTTTGTCTCAAGTATTCAGAGCTGGCCTAATTTCAAATTAAAATAATTTTGGTAACCTAAGTACAAAATTAATGTATTAGGCAACAGTTTAATACACTAGATCAGTGGTTTTCAACCTTTCCGGTGAAGCGGAACCCCAATGAAACATTCCAGAGACTCGAGGAACTCCTGCGCATTAATTCAACTTACTAATTTACTTGAACCCAGCTCTAAACCGTAAATTTGCGGAATCCCTGGATGCACTGTCGAAACCCCGTCTGAAAACTACTGCAAAAGATAGTTGAGGCAATCCTATTCTTTAACTCATTTAAGCTTGATGTTACTTCAAATAAATTGTCGCATATTTTTGTCCTACCAATTGCGAGCACTTCGCTTCTAGATCATCACATCGGGAGCGAAGATGGAAATGTCGTTCTCTCGCTTCCTGGACTTGTCGTTTCGCTTCCTCCAGCTCCTGAGTTGCTCCAGGACTCTGTGCTTGTCCTCCCTTCATGTTCTTCAATACATTTTGAGCTCTCGTCTACAATTAAATTATTATTTTAAATGGCAACACTAAGCTTTTTATGTACATACATTTAGCAAGATGACGTCACAATGAGCTTGCAAATTTGAAGAAACTGCATCATATTCGTAGCAAAAGCCAACTAGCTTAAATATTTTGAAAAATAACTTCAACTTACGTTTTTTAATTTATTATTTATGCCGTAGTTGACCTCTACGCTTCCTTGGTTTTTTCGTCCGTCAAAAGAGCTTGCGCGGATTTTATTTTTGACCTTTATTTAGCCTAGGAAATCACCTTGTAACGTTCAAACTCTTCTTTCATTTGCAACATATTCTGTTGAGATTCAAGATAAAGTTTTCGATAATCTTCGGAGTCTGCGTGAAGCGATGAAAATACATCTGCAAACAGAAAATCCTATTACCGTTCTTTAGCACAAATTCTTGCTCGGAGGAACGGGTATGAATTAAGCCAAAAACTGACAAAAATACCTCAAAATGTAACGCAAATGCAAAAGCGCAAAAATGTATACATAACTGCAGGCAGTGAACACTTTTTCCACCTTTCAGGTCTCATCAGCGCAGTTGGTGTGACCAACATTAATTGGTATGATTACAAACCACAAGCAAAAAATCATCCTCGGGCATATACATTGCAAAAAATGGGCATGTATCGCGATAATGTATCGGCTATAGTTATCGGCGATAATTTATTACCGATTATCGTTATCGCTCAAAATAGTTTTGATCTATCAATTACCGATATCGCTTTTGTAACATATTTTGTTATCGCCGATAAATTATCGCGATAAACGATTCTTTACGCACACAGTGTTCAAAGTTAGTGAGTTGGCGCTATGGAAAAAATTCACTGTGTTCATGAAGTATTGTTGCAATTTAAAAAATCTCTCTTTGTTTTGTTTGATGTTACCACGGCAGAGTCCATGAACTGCCCTCTTTTCTCGAAAAATCTAGAAAAACATTTTTGTAATTTGACTTACACAAAAAAACTTCGTCAAACATATTACTAATTTACCGCAACATTTATCGAAAAAATTTATCGGCGAAAATTTATCGATTACCGATATCGCCCAGAGCTTTTTTGAAATCATCGAGTATCGGTATCGCCTTAGTGCAGAAAGGTTTATCGTGCCCATCACTGTACATAGCTGTAAATGTCGGTCAAACCAATTGCACTGATGAGACCTGAAAGGTCGAAACAGTGTTCACTGTGTGCAGTTAAGTATTCTGCAAAATGGCAGTAACATGTCAAAAATAAAGAAATCCACGAACGGTTTTGCCCTCTTTAAGACTTATTTGATAGATTGCACTTATGAAGCTAGAATATTTTTAATCAATCAGTGATATCGAGTATGGTTGGTTAACAAAATTTAAAACCTCATACTAATTTAGCTTGACTTCTATGAGTGATTTTTGACAAGCTCCTCAGTGAGCAAAGACAAAAAGCAATTAAGTCAAAAAACTTGGAAACAATGGCAACTCCCGATCAAGTGTGGAGCAGCTTTAATAGGTAGAGCTTATGTAGTAGTAGTGGCTTCTATTTCTGCACTCCCAACATAATAAAGAATACGATAACATGAAGGAAATATAACAACGGTACAAGAAGAGGGAAGAGGCAACAAAACGATATAAGTTATGGCATGAAGGTAGAAGAGGAGTTAAAAAAAACATGATTGGCATGGTTGCAACACCAGGTCATGGCGAGCATTTATGAGAAGGCAAAGCATTGAATTAATCTTTTTTTTCTTCCTCTTACCGCTCAAATCGACTGGTTCGTTACTTTTCGACACCGCTTCTTTGAGCAATTGTTGATAGCTAATAATTTGATCTTTCAAAGCGTCAATGTCGATATTGTCCGAGTCTCTATTAAGCTTCATTGAAATGTCTCCACTCTGAAGAGCTTTTGCGTCCTCCAACTGTTTTGACAACAATGTATTTTCGATGTCCAACTGGGCAACCCGATCCTTTAAATGTCTACAAAAAAAGCAATTAATTTAACAGATTTATTTTCGAACCTACAAGTTGGATTCTGAAATTTTGTTAAAACTATGTTTAAATTTTTTAATTTTGAGGTGGTATAATACCATTTTGCTTTTTAAACTATGATAGAATTTTTGTTGCTGACTAGAAAACAAACGCTCAAAGCCGCCGATTTCACAATCACCTTCTCTGCTCTGTTAAGAAAAACAAGATGCTGTCCACATTAACAGTGGTTAGCAAAGAGTTGCACTTGACTTAATAATTACGAGGGATAAAGTCTGAAAGTGCGTTTACCATTACGCAACAGGCGACAATTTTTATTGCATTTTGTTTGTTTTATTTTACTGTTTAGCGATTACGCGAAAATCTTCTCAATTCACTTACGTTATAATTTATGTCGTGTTGTCGCATGTCGTGTATCGGAAAACGCATCTATAATGGAAATCATAAATAGCATTATGCACTCGCGCAGTTATTTTATGGCTTACAGCCAGTAGCACCCATTTTAGGCACAGTGATTTCAAGGAGACTGTAAGTGTATACCAATAACTAACATTATATATTTGCATTGATAGCGACAAAGAAAAACTATTTCTAGTATAATTCACACAGTGACCTTTCTGGCAATGTCGCTATAGTGTAGGCAAGCGTTTCCATATTGAGCAAGAGATCAAACCTAACGACTCTGAAGTTACACAAATGCAAACAGTCAGGCAAGATGACATGGCGCTTTAAGTCACTTAAAATCTTTCCTACTGAATAGAGAGCTGATCCTTTTGCATTTTTCCGTCATACAATCCCATTTTATTAGAAATTTGAATCAATCGGTCCTCCAGGTCAGCCACCCGGTCCTCCTCAGCGTGAGCCACTTCCCTCTCCCGTTCTTCCATTTCCACAACGCGAGCGTGTTCCTTTTCCAATTGAGACTTGTGAGCAAGCTAAAGTAAGTTGGACATAAATTCAAATGTATTTATTTTAAAAAACTGCACGTAAGCAAAACTGAATTTCTGGTAAAATGTCTTAATACTATATTTATTGAACGTATAAAGAGATATTATGACAGGCCTAAAAGACTTGTTTAAATGAACGCGGCAAAAAACAATTCTACGACTGGTTTCGCAATTTGACCGCTTTCAAGTAGACTTCGAACATGAACACAGTACAAAAGAAAAAAGGCAGCGAACCGACGAACGTTATAAAATGCAGATAGGAAGCCTATCATGACTTTCGTTCACCTTCATGGCATCCATTTCTTCTTGCAGTTGCAGCAACAGAGGAGGTGGTTTGCTCGCTTCCTCTTCAGTAGTCCGGAGGCGTTTACGGACCTTATCAAGCTCGTCTTCCAATTGCCGAACTCGACGTTTGTAATCCTCGTTATGTTGTGTTTCGACACTAGCATTTTGCACGGCACTACGTAGCTCTTTGATCTATCGCAAAGCATAGCAACAGGAAATAATGATACAGGAAATGTTTAGGCTCGCCATAAACGTAGTTCTTTGCTTGTTTGATTAAGCTAATACTCTCCTGCTCATCGCTACTGCTAAAAATTCAAAAGAAAAACAAATGACTACAGCCACGGTAAACAATTTCATGTTTGAGAGCGTAATATTCGGAGTGGTACAACTCCACGTAAAGATATCTCAACCTGGTCGGAACACTAACCCCCAACTCTAAACGTAACCAGAGTCCCCAAACCAAACTGGAATCCTAAAACCCTGTCTGTCAATGTCGAAAAGTTTTGGTTTGTCATGTTTCATCAAAAAAAAAAATCAAATCTTAATTATACTCGCGGTATTACGCGGAAGCGCGTAACAAATTGCGGGGTCTGCGCAATTTGTTACGCGTAACAAATCTGCGTAACGCGTAACAAATTGCCATTGCCTTGATCGGCCCGAGAATCGAACCCTAAAACTACCGCACCACGGATATCGATGTCTTTGCCCACTACGCAACCTAGACTCCATCAAAAATGATTAATTTTCGCGAAGCATCTTCTATTTTCGCGCAGGATCAAGGCTGTCGTAAAACAAGGTTCTGCCACGTACTGTGAAATAGCTCTTAAAAACAGACTATAAACGGACAAATGACTTCCTACCATAGCTTCTTGCGATTCGTTTTTCTTTCTCTCATCATTGAGCATCTTTTGTATTTCTCGCAGCATTATGGAGTGAGTGGCTTGTTCCTGTTCACGATCACTTTGCTGAGACCGAAGCTTTTCTTTAACCTGAAAAAAAAAGGAAGATTTTTAATAAAAATAAGCGGATACATTTTTTGTATTTAGTTGCATATTTATCCTCCTATCACGAGAAAGCGATCAAAGCGCTATAACGAGCTCGCTTACGAGTTGCCGGCCATCTCTCATCACACCAAGATGGGGGAATCTCGTTAAGTGCCTTTTCCAACGGCACAACATGTGAACTTGCCGGCTTGTTCTCACACTGTCCCTTTAATGCTGAGCGTCAAGCAGGGTGGCTGCGAATACTAATTTTAAAATCATTGGTTTGACCCGACTCGGAAACAAACCTGAGTCTACAACTCTAGAGGCGGACGCTCTTACCACTCGGCTACCTGAGCTGTTAAATACATGCAACTTTAAGCAAAATAAAACACCCAACGCAGTTCTATTTTTGACATACACAAGGCCACTCAATAAAACATGTTTCTAATGCAGGCTTCAAATCGTATAACAAAAATATATGACTAATATATATCGTAAAACAAAAATATATAACAAAAATAAATCGTATAACATAAATATATGACAAATTGTATCAGGACTTTATGAACACCCTGTATATTTTTCTCAAAAATCAGTCGTGCGATTTATCAACCGGTGAGCCTAACGCATGGGTCAGGTAGTGATTTATGCTTAATTGCCATTAAAATATTGATTTTTGTTATACGATAACGATAACACGATACTTCTCAAAAAATTATATATGATAACACGATTCTTTAAATAACACGATATTTTATATAACACGATACTTTATATGATAACACGATACTTACACGATAACGATAACACGACACTTCTTAAAAGCCGTTGCGTCTTACAGTCTGATGCGCATTATGGTACGTAAAATAAGGTATTATGCTTATCAAGAGCGAAATCGCATTAACAAACGTAATCCACAACCAGTTGTACACAAACAGAACCTCCAGATTTAATGAAGTATCTTGTGCGAAGTGAAGCATGCATATTGCATATTACAAATACAAAAATTTCACATATTGCAAACAAATTAGTCCGTGCACGCGTTCTGAACATAGGCAAAACTTTGTGATAATGCTGCGAAAGTCATGGTGCACTACAATCGCTGTACGTATCAGTCACAACAGAAAACACACATTTTGTATTCTGTTGTAGAATTCAATAAATCAATGCTATTTTGGTGGTCAGAAAAATTTAACTTTTAAATGCAATCTTGGCCCAGACATTCACAAATTTTGTTGTAGACGTATTGTAGTAACTGTGGCAACAAAAGATATTTAATGTAATTTAAATTACGGAGTATGCAGCTCATACGGAGGTTCAGAAAAAGGCAAACACTGAAAATGTTAAAAAATCCACAGTAAAATCCAAAATTTGTCTATTCTGATTTTGATGTATGTGTCTCAACGAAGAATGAAATGTACACGAATATAAAAAATAGTTTCGTGATAATAAAAGCATAAGTAACTAGTTTTTGACGTGAAATTTAATTATAAAAGAAATAACACACCTTATGCAGTTCTTCTTCCAGCATGGACGCTTTTTTAGTCAAGACTTCATTCTCATCTTGTAACGATTTCATTTGTGTTTCCTGTTCTTGCTAAAGCAAAAACTTCCAATGAATAAAGCAATCTTTATTTACGTCTGACACTGCACTGCATTGTTTGTGTCGGCCTTGTTAGTATTTTCTTGGATTGGTTACCAACGCGAGGAGTCATCCCAGCCTCATATACAAGTATGAGATGCAAAAGGGTGGAGTGAAAATCGGCGAGGATTTTTAAAAACGCTTATCAACGTCTGGGGGGCTTCGCCCTCCACATCCCCCAACGAGTGTTTTGCTTTGGCATTCCAGAGTATTGATTTTATGGAGAGAAAATCATATTTTGCAAAATTCAGTAGGTGGAGACTGAAGAGTCAAAACAACTGTCTTTTAAGACTACTTCGCTTACAAACTTTTTTCGCATGAAAACGGGTTCGAGTGAAAAGTTGCATGTGCCCATAGCATAAATTTTCTGCATTACAATGTCTACATAGCTGCTCTTTTGAAACTACTCCAGTCTAATAAATGTTTTCATGCGTATGATCTTCGATATGTACGACCGCACACGGGGGTCTGGGGGCAAAGCCACCAGCCACCAACGGATTTTTACGGTTTTCACCCAGAAAAACACTCATTTTAGCAGACTTTTTCATGGAAAAAGGACATACCGGTACCTGCAGTGAGTGCAGTCACTATAGGAAATGCAAAAATATTTTAGTAGTTCATGTCCGAAAGCAGCAGCTGGGCTAAAATAAATGAAAGGAGGCTGCAACCACTATTAGTTTAAGTAATTGTAGACTGACAGTTAGGTTTTAGCAGATAATTACGGGGCCAAGAAAGGGGCCATGGCACCGTGCCCCCTCCCCCATGCGTGGGCCTGTGCTGCTACTACAGCGCATTTGAGACTGCCATGGCACAGCAGTTGAGAATATATTTAAACCAATAGGCCAACTATTGCTGCATCACAGACCACTAAGTTTGAGTCAAAGTCATAACGAGAAGCGCGCTTAGGAACCCTCAACCGTACACCCATGCTTGCAAACCAAGTAGGCTACTATTAATTTAGTTAATTTTGATCTTATTTTTATAGCAGACCGATTTTCCAAAAACCGGCCCGGTCAATGGCGCTGTAAAATAAATAGTTACGTGCAGATTGTGATCAAGGCATCACACAGATGAAACTCTAATTTTTCAGTTTCCCAAATTTCAATTAACAATTGTACGAAAACGTCAAGGACTGCAGTTTCCAAGCTTGAAAAAAAATGATCAAGAGTACTCTAGAAATCCAAAAGTTTAGAAATGGATTAAATTTAAGCACTACCACTGCTACTACTTTATTACCAAAAGTCAGAAAATACTTCAATTTTTGCAGTATGAGAAAATTTGAAGCAGGAATTTTACGGCATGTGTTTGGGTCATGCAAACGCCATGCCAACGATTTTCTGTCTAAGTCTTTCTAAGAGCAGTGTGCGCGCTAGATCTAATGCTGTAATGAATTTGACAAACCATTTCTTCGGTATCAAAAACACGACACTAAAAAAATAATACGCTATCACACTCTGATTATAGCATGAGATCACAACAGCCGAAAGTCATCACAAATTAACCATCAGTTTCATATAAACAACCTGTATTATGCATTGTGCACCCTCAACCCCCTTTCATATCCCCTAAATTGTCTCAACGAATTTAGGCGATTCACGAAAATGACTTTTTTGCAACAAAATCGGCGAAATTAGCCGAAAGGCGAAGATTTGCATTATCACTGAAAGAAGGCCACAACTAATCAAGGCAATAGATTTTCAGCCTGTTGCAAACCCAACGAATTAGCATTTAAGATTTTTAGCAGGTAAGTTTTGGTACCGCCGATGAAGATATATGGGTGCCATAAAAAAACAACCATTCATTCTGAAAGAACATATTAAACAAAAAGAAACAAGTTCTGTAAAGATGATATTATGCTGTGCTCAGTCATAAAAAAATACTATCTCAAAAAACATTGTTTACAAATACCTTTAATTTTTTCTTTTCAGCTTGGTAAGTAGCAACCATCTTAGTTTTTTCAGCCGACATAGTTGAGAGAGATTGTGTTAAAGTAAAGACTTGAGACTTCAGATGCTTAATATTTGAATCATCATCATCATCTGCAGAGTGAGATGAATCTACTTCATCATTTTCGCCTGCAATTATATGAAACAACAATGATCATGCCGCGGAGTTTTGGAAGAGAATCACGCACACTATTAAGTTTTCATGCTACGAGCCGTAAAAATAGGAGCAGCAACAGCTGCAACGTGAAGTATTTTTACAATTGCAATTTGTAAATTGCATAATCACATTACACAACCTGACGGTAAGCTCAGTCGTTAAGCACACGCTATTGGTGCGGGAATCTGGAGTTCGATTCCCAGGCCGGTCAAATCGGACACAGTGTCGTCAACGGCTCGCCACCGCTGCGACGTTTCTTCGGAGCTGTTGCCCAGGCCCTAAGCCACGGAGATGGATCCCGCCATTCGCTACGCGCTTCGGCGTAACGGCGAGTATAACAAAAGATTTGATTCTTGATTTGAAAATTCAGCTCAAGCCAACTGCGTTAAATACAAATGCAGTGGTATTCGAAACAGAACTTTTCACCATGACCGTCTCAGCGTGATCAATTCGGTTTTAGAGTTCAGGTTAGGTTAAGGGATCGGGTTGGGCGTAGAGTAAGGGGTTAGGTGTCTCATTGCCAACTGCCCCTCGCCAACAGAGTCTTTCAAAACAGACGCGCACTCGTAGAATTCGATGAATAAAGCTATGGAGAATAAAACCAATTGTTTTCGAAATTATTGTTTATCTACCATTCGTAATCATCTTTATGTGAGTCTACAAATCTTTCGATTAACACCAACCTTTTCAGGTCAACGATCGATTTTCCACGGAAACTATAAATAAGACATGGCCTAGCGGTACCGCGCGCAGATGACAGAACCTTCGTAACGGGTTCGATTCGCGGGTGGAGCCGATCGCATTTGACATACGTAACGGATGGCTGCTGACACGAAGAGCGCAAGCTCACTTCGCAGTCTCCCTCAATTACTTCTGTTGCATTTTCAGTTCAATATAATTTGAAAATAACCTCAGTTATTTATTTATACGAAAGCCCTTTTTTCTAGTGTATCACTTAAGCCTAGACCTTTCTCTTGGCATCATTAATGCAAGCGCTTCGCACCACTTAATTTGCCGTTTACTTACGACATTAATGCAAGCGTGTGACGAGTGCCGGGGCATCTCCACGGCTTAGCGCCCGGGCAACATAGCTTCGAAGAAACGTCGCAGCGGTGGTGAACCGCTGGCGACAATGTGCCGATTTGACCAGCCCGGAAATCGAACCCAGACCTCCCGCACCGATATCGTGTGCTTAACAACTGAGCTAACCGGCCAGTGATCATACAATTGTAAAAATCATAATTAGTTTCAGAATACACTAAAAGCGCAATAAAAGCAACTAAACAATTTGGTGGATAAAAATTTAGTCACTGAGCGACGTACACCGACAAGTTGGCGCAGTGGACAACAATATCGCGATCGGAGCGCGAAGTCCGGTTTTGATTCTCTGACCGGTAAAATCGGATAGCATCGCCAACAGTTCGTTTCTTTGGAATTTGAAACTGAGTTGCTCAGGCGTTAAAAAGCTGAGACGAGCACCACCACTCGCTGCGGCGTAATAATGCGATTATTACAAAGAGTTGATTGTTTGATTTGAAGTTACATAGCAGTTAAACAGGCTTAAAAACGCAATAACAATTTGCTTATACTTAACATGCTCTCTCATTATGTGTTTTATTTAGTTGCATTTTTATCATCCTACTGCTAAGAAGAAAACAGAAACAAAACGATAGAGGCGTCATAACAAGCTATCACGGAAGTTGGTAAAATAAAGCTTGCATATTAAGATTTAAAAAAAAAAATGGCTGATTGCCCCTCCAACGACAATAACAAGTGAACTTGGCGATGTTGCCTCCACACTGTGCCTTCAATGCTGAATGTTAAGCAGGAAAGCAGCAAGTAACTACATTTGAGTTTTTGTTTTTATACGACATTGAATCAAACCATGGTTTTACTGCTTGATGAGCAGACATTTTTTCCAGTAAGCACAACATATTAATCACTAACTTGATGCTTTGTTTGCATCTTCACTTCCTTCCACAGATTCAAGATCCGACTCTGCAGCCTGCGAATTATTAAGCACATAAATGTCTAAAAATTCTATTCAAACTCTTGTTAATAGTCACAATAATTTATGTAAATACCATTTAAAGACGGCTCTGAAGTACAAGATATATTGGCGATCGAAAAAAAGCCTGCCCGTACTAAAGTTATATCAAAAACTTAATAAGGTCAAGTTTCTTCAATAAACTCGAAGAAAGACCAGAGATAATTTTGCAATATGTATGTAAGTCATTAAATTGACTAGTACAACATATACCGGAACAAAAGAATAAAATTTCAAAAAAAAAAAGCCTAAAAGTTTGACCTTCCAAGATAATCCGGGGCGGTATACTGCTCACTTTTCGTCGCGCTCTACGATATCGTAGAGAGAAAAAGTGCGTCGAGACAAACAAGTTGGTATACTATACAAGTCAACTACAAAATTGCGTACACAGCACTAAAAAGTTTGCCAGCTAACGCAATCTGCGAGAACGGCGTAGACAGCATTTTCTACCAATTTGCTAACACTGTGATTGTGAGTTTGGCGTTTGCAATTATGGACGCTTGCATGGGAGCAGGGTTGGGTTGAATTCACTCCCAAGTTATTGATGAATTTGAACGTGGGTTTTCAAAATCCGATAACTAGGAATTTGAATGCTACTTTAATGTCATTGAGTTTGATTTTCTTAATTAAAGATTCCATGAATTTGGATTTTTCTCATAACACACCAAGCAAAGTATGGTTTTGCCACTGGTTTATTACTATATGTCACTACATTGCAAACGATCCGAAAAGGTTATCATGCAAACAAAACAATTGTCACGGCAAATGCGACGCTTTTAAATGCTTTGGTGTTGGTTTTGCAAGAGTTAACTTTTCACCCATTTCATGTCTTCTTGTTTTTTTTGCTAAAAATTATGCTTTTTGCTTCTGGAACTGACCTTTTTGCAGTTACTTACAGATTTGCCTACTTAATTTTACGGATTCCCTAGTCTAGAACAGTGGTTCTCAAAGTGGTCGATATCGACCCCCGGGGGTCAATTGGACCATCCAAAGGGTCGAAAATAGCCAAGGGGTCGAATGGGGGTCAATGAATAACTGCTGGGGTCTACTGGACCCAGTGGCGTTGTGAGAAATTTCAAAAGGGGGAGGCCATGATTTTCCACATTTTTCAAGCGCATTTTTCCGACAGAACAAATTTAAAACTGATTGAGAAACAAAAAAAGCTGTAGGCGGATCCGGGGGCATGCTACCCCGGAAAATTTTTGAAAATTTACATGCAGTAATGGCTATTTTAGTGTTTTTTGAATAATTTTCAGCCAAATTTTGTTTAAAGTTTT
Source organism: Trididemnum miniatum (assembly GCA_964006365.1). Taxonomy (NCBI): domain Eukaryota; kingdom Metazoa; phylum Chordata; class Ascidiacea; order Aplousobranchia; family Didemnidae; genus Trididemnum; species Trididemnum miniatum. The sequence goes on along the minus strand of OZ023231.1, from coordinate 32,319,658 downwards.
TGCCCCTAATTCTGAGTGCTTCGCCAAATATGATGCATTTTGTTTGCACATTTTCGACTATGTGTTACTTAAAGCATAAGGCTTATTGCTATCAAAGACTCGAAAATGGCTCAAAATTATGAAAAAACCGTATATACCACAAACATTTTTGAAAATGGCTGGTGGGAGGATGCATATCCCTCATCCTACCCCTCTGGCCATAAGTTACAGAAAACATCAAAAGAGTTCGCCATATTTCAGTCACCAGGCACCATTAGTTTTACTCTTTTTTACTAAAAGGCTGAGTCAAAAAGGAGGGCCATGGCCCAATGCCCCTTAAATATGCTCCTGACTGGAGCAATAAAGCCTCCAACTCAAAATTATCATTAACCCGCCAAGGAATGTAAAGGCCGTTTTTGAACAAATCAAACGAAATTAAGAGGGCTGATTGAATCTCAGCTACAGTAGTTTAAAAGTGCATTCGTTTTAACAAGTTTATTTATTAAATCATCTATTGTGATGGCATGATGAAAACTGTTCTTTTCCCTTGTTACATCACAAACAGTATGTCGTGAATGTGGCGCAGTTGTTACACTGGCGGGTACAGCAGTTAGGCATATGCAGTAAGGCGGAGAACAATCGTTGTAAACCTGAGAGATAGCCACAGTAAATAGCTTAAAAGTAGAGAAACGGTTGTGCTGCACTGACAGTTACGTTTTATGTTATCCTTGCATCTGTGGTCCTAAGCATATTTTCTGGTTGCGTATTATTTTAGCACGCATTTCAGTTAAAAACTCGACTTTATTTTGACGTATTCTGTTTCCTTGTAATTGTTAAGCTAGGCTAGGGGGTCTATAGAAAATTTTATGCTTAAGTTAGGGGTCAACGTGCAAAAAAGTTTGAGAATCACTGGTCTAGAATGAAAATAGTTAAAAACAACTCGCTACAACTATTTAAAAATAACTGTTTTTTTTTTCAAGTCTATCTGATACATTGTTTATCAAATGCTGAGAAGTTTGAATTGTTAAGTTTTGTGAATTTTGAAGCGGTGAAATTTGAAATCAGTTTTGCCAAGTCAATGAATTTGAATTAATTTTTTTTAAAGTCAAGTAATGTGGATTTGAATTTAGCAATTCAAAATCATGAATAGATCTACCCGTGCAGCACGGGAGTAGTAGTAACAGTAGTAAATTTATGTTTCTGGTCATAAAATTATAAATATCAATAACACAAACCACAGCGAGGCAAAAGATCAAGGAACAGCAACAAAACAATATACGTTAAGACTTGCTTATTACTATAGTACTGTACAAGCAAAAAAAGTTTTGAGAATTAGCATGACCGCTGCATCTATAAGAGGTTGATCTTGTGAGAGGTAGCGCAGACAGACCTTACAGGAAACGAAATGCTTTGACTTTGGAATTGGACAACAATCATTTAATAGCCGAATATAGAATGATAATCTTCAATGCTTCACGGCGATCTTAAAAAGCAGCGAGATATCTTTACAACACCAGCGGTTTAGCTACAAGCTTTAACTTGTTGAAAACTTTTGGCTTCCAGAAGTTTTCAAAATGTTTCCGACGATTACATCAACATTTCACAAGCTAAAGCCTGTATAGTTTTTTAAAAGTTTAGGTGAGCATGTGCACTGTGCAGCAAATCCACCCAATTTAATTTCGTGCCGCTTTCGCTTTCACACTGCAATTGCATATCGAATCACTATTTGCTTATCACTATCACTTTTCAGTAAGTAGGCTATAATGAATTTCAGAAAGCTATAAACTCTTCCTTCGCTTTGGCAAAAACGCTGAGTCAGACATACTTTTTTGTCGCTTTTTCTCGAATTTAAAATATCGCTGAGAACTGCTCTACGCAATTTGACATGTATACCAACTGAGTCTGAAATCGCTCGATTGCTCGACTGCACCTACGCAAATGGCACTTTTGGCTGTCTACGCAATTTTGAGCAGTATGCCGTCCCTGGTCTGTCAAATCGAATAGTGCATGTTATATGAAAGAACCTTTGTTATTACCCTAACGTTAGTTTCAAGTGTGGTACCGGTAGCCAATAGTGTTTTTTGTGTTTAGTTGCATATTTATTCACCTATCACGAGAAAGCGATTAAAGAGCTATAATGAGCCTACTTAGGAGTTGCCAGTTATCTGCCTACCACACAAAGATGGGGAACTTCGCTAAGTGCATTTCCCTACGGCACAACAAGTGAACTTGCCAGCTTGTTCTCCGCATTGCCCCTTTTAATGCTGAGCGTCAAGCAGGGTGGCTGTGAATACTATTTTAAAGTTATTGGTTTGACCCGACGCGGAATCAAATCCAAGTCTACAGCTCCAGAGGCAGACAATCTTACCACTCGGCCATATGAGCAGTTCAAATTATTTATTAAAAGGACACTGTTGCCATACTCACCTTTTTGGTAATATTCGAACGCTTTGTTCTGTTTTCCCCTCCTGGCAAAGGTGCAGAAGCAGTCAATGCTTTCATGCTATTTTCAAGAGCTTCTTTTTCGTTTTGTAAGCTCTTGTAGGCATGCACAATATCTATGAAAGACAAATAAAAAGTTACTGGTAGTTACCATGTTGTGATATACCACCCGCTGTAGTGAAAGTACAAACAATAATGCTTTTTCTCAATAGCATACAACATTGCTGATACGTAATGATGAAATCAGAGTCTTTTGCATAGAAAACTAGTGAAGAATAATATTAGCAATCACTTGAACAGGCGTTTGGTGGTACAAAATTTGAAGATGGCATGTTCAAGCAAAAGATCCATTTTCCCAAAGCTTTTCATTTGGCACTCTTCAGGGGAAATCATCAGAATGAAGAATATGTGAACCGAACTGATTTATAAGACAAAGAAAAGCGTTCTGATTGGTTGAAGGAGAGAAGGGCTCTTGATTGGTTAGAGGGAGAGGGTGTGAAAGAATTGAGAAATTTTCAAGGAATAGACGAATTCTTTTTGCTTGCAGAGAATGGGTTTGAGAGATTTGATAAAAGTAGCTTCCAAGGCAGAGACATGAAAAAGAGATCGACCTCGAGCAAGGATTGAAAATTTGTCATCATCGTAGTGAGAAGCACAAGTAGTTTTGTCAAGGAGATGTTGACCAATTGTACACTCATGGAATAGCTGAGAGCAACCGTTGGTTTTGCAACGACGAGAAAGGCTTTTTTAGCTAGGGGAGATGACAGTGAATTTAAGGAAGTGCTGGTTAATACGCTCTTGGAGACGTGCGGCCCACTGCAATTGGTCAACATCTCGTTGACAACCCTACTTGTGCTTCTCGCTACGATGACGACAAATTTTCAATCCTTGCTCGAGGTCAATCTCTTTTTCATCTCTCCGCCTTGGAAGCTACTTTTATCAAATCTCTCAAACCCATTCTCTGCAAGCAAAAAGAATTCGTCTATTCCTTGAAAATTTCTCAATTCTTTCACACCCTCTCCTTCTAACCAACCAGAGCCCTTCTCTCCTTCAACCAATCAGAACGCTTTTCTTTGTCTTATAAATCAGTTCGGTTCACATATTCTTCATTCTGACGATTTCTCCTGAAGAGTGTCAGATGAAAAGCTTTGGGAAAATGGATCTTTTGCTTGAACATGCCATCTTCAAATTAATGATTACTATGCATTAAAAGTTAGGGAGAGTTGCTTAGTTTCCGCAATGCTCAAAAATACATACTTAATCTATTTGCTATGTTGCATTGCATATGCTACTGGTTTTGTTACATTCCAAGCCAGTGTTCCCTTTAAGATTTTGACTACTGCGAATTTGCCCAAATGATAAATTCATTAAAATTTTTGCCCAAAGATTTCACTACTTTGAGGACCCCTTTTACAAATTTTTTGCATTAAATTTGCTTTTTCGAGATACAAGCTACAGTCTTGCATTAAAATATTTAAGTTTTTTGTTTAAGTTTTTCAGTTTTGCATTTCATTATATTAATTTCTGGTACAAAATCAGTGAAATTTGCCCAAAAATTTCGCATTTTTCTCACTCTAGAGGGAACACTGTTCCAATCTCTTTTGTTATGTTGACGATTAATTGGCATTTTTTGGCAAATTTCTACAACACTTTACAAGCAGCTAGCAACGAAAATAACAATATGCATCAGGAAGAGTCCAGCAGCACAGTGCTCTTAAGCAATATAGACCTATTCTAGAGTTCATTTGAAAATTTAGAGATGCGGCATGGCAAATATTAAACCTCCGCAACTAACCTCGCAATCTGTTTTCATATCTTGCAAGTTGTTCTTTTTGCTTCTCCACAGTAGCAACCAACTCTTCATTTCGATTAAACTTAAACATTTCTTTCAAAATATCAGTGCAATAGTCGCAAGCATCAACATCCAAGTATGCAGCTGATATCTATCAAATACATACAACAAAACCTTTCACACGCGTATAGTCATTAAAACAAACTGCTATCAACATAACAGTCCACAAATGGATCTACTTCAAATCTCCAAACGTTCCATCAGATGACACATGACATAATTAAATGTAGTTCTACAGTGTTCTTCTCAGAAATGGATTGGCTTGGTGTGACAAAATATAAGAGCTTACTATCACATTTTGCACAAAAGGCAACACTTACATTTTAATGAGTTTTGATTTCAAAAGTGCGAAAGAAAAAGTAATGAGTCACTGAAACTGTTCACTTATTTGACTGCATATTTATTCTTCTATTGCAAAATAGCGATCAAAGTGCTATAACAAACTCGCTTAGGAGTTGCCGGCCATCTGTCTACCACTCCAAGATGGGGAATCCCGCTAAGTGCCTTTCCCAACAGCACAAGTAAACTTGCCGGCTTGTTCTCCACATTGTTTCTCTAATGCTTAGCGTCAAGCAGTGAATACCAATTTCAAAGTCATTGGTTCGACCAGACTAGGAATCAAATCAGAGTCTACATCTCCAGAGGCGGATGCTCTTACCACTCAGCCATCGAAGCTATAAACATAATTTACATGATGCGCTTCTTTTTAATCACACAGTCTGCTAATTATAAAATAATGTAATATCAATTAATCATAACTTGGTGATTTTACTTTTTAACACAAGCTCTAGACCAGCTATTGACAGTTATTGAGCACTCTGCCAAAAGAAGTTAACCTTGCCTCAACTTGTATATATATCTAGTCTGCTAATTACAAAAAAGACTTAACCAACTAGGCTATAATATTTTAATTAAAAGATTTTACACATAGCCTACACAACAAAATTCTGAAAGAGGGTTGAGCCATTACCATAGTTATTCTAATTTTTTGTTTGTTTTTTTTTTTTTGATCAGTCAAGAAAATGAATAAAAAAACAATGGACATGACAATTTTTTTAATAGAATGTTGTTGGAGTGATCTAGTTCTCATGTGAGCCACCAAAAAAACAATTTTGTCCTTGCAACCACTCACATCTAACGTATAGCATAGAGCGTTGGTGCAACTTAGGCATACCAGTATGGGTGGACTGATTGCAGCATACATATATAACAAAAAAACACAGCAGCATCACAACTTACTGGTAACTTTAAAATTTATACAACTTACAATTGTAAAATAATATCGATTATAGCAAAGTATATTTTTTTGAACATTATTGGAGATAAATTAATTTTCATCATTATAATATTGCATAAAATTTTTTTGATTCATTATTCACCCAGTACCGATATCGTATTAGCAGTACTTTGCTTCACCAGTTATCATTATTGCTTAAACAGGAATATATAATGTTTATCTGTTTATCAGGGCCATCACTGTGTGAACATTACAGACATATAAATACCCTATCCACAAACTCAGTCCCGCACAGTCTTTCAAATCTACTCCATTCCATTCAGTTACATTCTCTTCAACGAGTTAGGCCTACCACTAGTGTCAGTAAGGTTTCAGTTCACTGAAACATGAGCAGATGACCATACATAAAAGGAACTGATATGGGACAGAATATGTTTGCATGACAGGTCATCAGTATTTTTAACACATTAACTTTTTGCCACACTTTATTTCAATAATTTTACTCATGCCAACAATAAATATTTTTACAGGTTGAAGTAATCATACAAGGCTTTGCCTTGGATAATAACCCCAAGTTTCTGATCATGAAGCAAATACTTAAAAGTTTTGGTTTTGGTCCGAGGCTCCAATTGCTATCCTGAACCAAACTTAAGGCCACAAACTTTCCATCTTGAGCCAAAGTCCAGAAGGTAAATATTTTGGGATAATAAAATCCAAGGATAATAAAATCCAAGCCAAGGTACCGGTAGCCTCTATTTTGCCAACAGTAGATCCTGATTGGCCAATTTACTCAAAACTAGTCATGTGTGTAGATGCAAGTCAATCAACAGTCATGCGTATAAATGCAAGCCAATCAGGATTTAGCCATTAACAGCAAAATAGACCCTGCCGGTTAAATATTAGCTAGAATATTTACACTATTTTAAGCGTAAATCTTACATAAAAACTGGGGTAAGCCTTGAATTTTCCCTGATTATGCACAATGTGAGATAAAAACCTGGTAACACTAAACAACATGAGACCGCCAAAATACAAATAAAATTGATCCATTTGTAATATCTGTGCACCTGAAGCTGTGTGTTTTCTTTTGTCTGATTTTGCCTACAAAGGTTTTACCTAAGGTACCGTAAGACGGGGTAACTTTGGACTGTGGGGTAACTTTGGACTATATACTAGACAGTCTGGTTTACTTGCCGTATACGGAGAACGTATGCGTAGATCTCCGTATACGGAGAGGCCACGCCGTATACGCAGAGGGCAGAACGCAGTATACGGCTTTATCACTAAAGTAATTATTTTCTGTGAAATACTATTGCTATTTAGTAATTTATGTAGTGCTTTTATTTATCATGCGTTACCAGTGAATTCTAGGTTGAGAAACTCACAAAAAAATGTCAAGCTTGAGCGCAATTGTGCGTTTTTGAACCATACTGACTATTTCACCGCAAAATAACTGTACGCAATTTTTTTACGAAATAAGAAATTGTTGAAAGCCGAAACACGTCAACTAGCCAGGCTGTAACCATTGATTCTACACTTAAAGTTTCTGGAGAATCTATGCAAAAATTAAAAAATTGTTGTTTTTTTTTATTTTGGGTGTGTTAATGTGATGCTACCGGTCATGCAGCCATGTCCTGTCAGTTTCGACTTGCATGCCTCAACGCTTATCCGTTTTGCTGCATGTTCCGTTTTCCGTACCAATATTCATTCATGTTACTGTTCCAGTGTATTTTAGTGCTTTTAGCGTACGGGAATAAAAGTTGAATTGATTGAAATTATTAAATCCCGCATTCCTGGAACGGAAGGCTGTCAGTAGGCTTACTTCCATTCCTAAGTGCAGGTTGTTAAAGTGCTCCATTGAAATTTTCTACAGGCTATAGAGGTGGGTTTACACAAAAGACATGGAGAAGCGGAGAGTCGTTCTATTGTACGTCTTGCCGCTTGGCAGATCTATTGAGCTCAACTTGCAGAGCTCAGTTATTCACGTAAATGAAAATTCTGATGTCGTATCCCCACATCCGTTAGACTAGTACTCCTTTGGCCTTTGCTATCTTCACGGAATGCAGATGGAGATCCTTTATCTTTTGCATTTATTTTGCATATTGTACTTTTTTGCGTATTTATACTTTCAATACGAGAAAACCGACGAAGATGTTGTAACGAGCTCGGTTAGGATTGCCATCTATTTACCACCTATCTACCAGAGGTGGGAACGGTACTTTTTTATAGTACCGGCGGTACCGGTACTCGGTACTTGAAAATCAAAAGTACTTTTGTCGGTACTTTTCAAAAAAAGTTCCAGAAAGAAAATACTGCCCTATATTTTGTTGATTTTTAAGTGAAACTGGTCACTAGTGATCATATGCTAACGTGCTGTTATCAGTTACCGGTACAGACTATATAGCCTATTTCAGAGTTTCAAGTCAGCTTAAAGAGTGAAGTTTAGACAAGAGGCTTAAATTGTAATAGTCTGATATTTGAAACTATTTAGAATAGGGTTACCATCCGTTCTCTTTTAGGAGGACATGTCCTCCTTTTTAATGAAAAATATTTTGTCCTCCGCGAGGACGTTAAAAAATGCTCAAATGTCCTCCTTTTCGGCATTTTGAACAGTTAAAACATGTCCACTCACGCAGTCTATTCTTGTATAAATATGTCATGGGTTCGATCACTTGAAATAGGCCTACATACCGCGCACACGCTATAGCTTACGTCTTACCAGATTACTCTAGGACAGTCGGGGGTGTTTATGACGTAATAAATTTCTTATTTGATAATGAATTGTGATGCAATTGTCGCAGCCACTCTACTGTGAGTAATAGTGAGACATTCATCATCAAGTTCCGTGCTCATACATACGAGCGTTGGAGATCATGTGCTTCCAGTTTGATCAGTGAGACATTAGCATGCTAAAAATTAAGAAATAATGCCAAAGAGGTAGTCGCAATTTACAGAAGAGCTACGACAAAAGTATCCATGTTTCAGAAAAGGACGGGATGATTTGGAAGCAGAATGCATTGTTTGTGGCTACGGTACGTTTGTTTCAGTAGCGAATAAAGGTAGACTTAGCTTAGATATGCATGTAGAGAGCACAAAGCATAAAAAAGCTATCAGGGGAGAAACTTCATCAGAAAAAGTGACTGATTATTTTTGTAAGCTTAGTACACAAACTGAAGATGATGTTGCCGCAGCTGAAGCCACCATGGCATTTCATACTGTAAAGCATCACCTGAGTTACAAATCTAACGATTGTACATCACCTTTAATGAGAAAGGTATTTCCTGATTCAGAAATTTCGAAAAAGTATTCTTGTGCTCGGACTAAAGTTGAAGCTATTGTTAATAACGTTCTTTCTCCCATGACTGTTAAATACGTGCTGAATGATATACAAGAACATGGTATTATGTATCTCGGAGTAGCAACTGATAGTAGTAATCATCAATCTACCAAACTTTTTCCTATTGTGGTTCAGTATTTCGATTGGAAACATGGGGGCCTTCAGTCAAAGTTGCTTGACGTCAAAAGTACTACAAATGAAACATCTTTAACAATTGCTAATGAAGTAAAAGAAACTCTGACAAAAATGGGCTTATTCGAAAAATGTGTTTCTTTCACCGGTGACAATTGTAACACCAACTTTGGTGGCTTGACACGTCCAAAGGGTAACAACGTCTTCTCTAGATTGAAAAACGACTTACCGACACTGGTTGGCGTTGGTTGCCCGGCGCATATTTTAAATATCTGTTTGCATCATGGTACGAATCAGATGACTATTGATGTGGAAAGCACTATCTACAAAACCTACCAGTATTTTTGCATTTACACTGTTCGCACAGAGGCGTTGAAAAATTATTGTAACTTCGTGGATACAGAGTACCGGAAACTACTTTCCCACAGTGTAACAAGGTGGCTGTCGCTTTATCCTAGCTTGTCAAGAATGCTTGAAATGTACCCTGCCCTACAGTCGTATTTCACGTCTGTTGACCAGCCACCGATTGTTTTGAAACGATTATATGAAGCCCCTTTGAGCGAACTATATTTGAAACACTTGCAATCATTCATCGCCGTTTTCAATGAACAAGTTGAAAATATTCAACGGACAAAAGCATCGATTGGTGAAATTAGATCGGCCTCGATGCTGTAAAATCAACAATTAAAACAGAGAAAAAAGCACATGTTCATATCGACGCAAATTAAATCAAAGCTGAATGAACTCAGAGAAGAAGGTCAAGATCATGTTTGTGACTCGTTCATCCGGGATCTTTCTGTGCTGTACGAACCTTGCGTGGAATACTTGAATAAATGGACTAGTTTATTTCACGAATTTGAATGCTTTGATTGGATGCTACTGTCGCAAATAACCAAGTGGGAAAATGTTGAACCATGTCTGGAATATCTGCAGCAGAAAAATGTTTCTATTGATGAAGCTAAATTGTTTGACCAATGCCACAAGCTATGCAAATTCATTGAAAACCAGCGTGGAACAAATGCACTGCCATATCGCAAAACGATAGCACATGAAAGATGGGCAGCCTATTTTAACACGTGCAGTACTATTGCATTGTTTAGCGAGCTGTTAAAAATTGCACAGTTTTACTTCAGCATTATAGCTCATAACGCGAATGTTGAACGTATTTTTTCCTTGATGAAGCCCCAATGGTCATAAGAAAGAGAGCGATTTCTTTTTGATTCAGTTGCAAGCATCTTGAAGTTGGTGTACAATTTTAATAATGTTACGTGCAACCAGTTTTATGACATTGTTAGAGCTGATTCTACACTACTTGAGAAAGTCAAGGAAAGGGCCAAATACTCGTGGGCTAAGTCCAAAAATTAAATGAAATAACACTTTGATCTGTAGCTAAAATAATTGTTGCTTTTGTTCCTGCCAGATTCTACTGTATAGGCCTGCCAACTGCAATCAATGGCAACTTTTTGCCAAAATGATTTCGTTATGCTTGATTGAGCGTTAGTGTGGAAAGCGTCTTATATTGCTGTTCTACACAGGAAAGCGGCAGTTTGAAAGTTTTTGCAGTCGGCGAGTGATTGAACCAGGTTGTGCGCATTGATGGAGTACTCTAGTACTGTGCTCGTACTCGAGTACTACTCGAGTACCACTTTTGGGGTACTCGTACTCGCAACCCCTGGTACTCGGTTAGTACTCATACTCGAAGGTCAATGTACTCGATACTCGGTCAAAAAAAGCGCAGAGTACCCTAGTACATTTGGCTTTCGCTAGAAGTAACAAACTGACAAACAAGTTGGACTTTCGATAGCAAACTACAGCCAAAAGAACCCGTAAATAAATTGATGCGCTTTTTCAACATCTTAAACACTAAAAAAACGTATTCGTTTATGTTTTTGCGACAAACTTTGAGCTGTTACTACTTAAAAATTGTTCTTTTGCTAAATTTGTAAAAGTACTCGTACTCGAACTTTTTTACGGTACTCGTACTCGAGCACATTTTTCAATATCAGTACTTGTACTGGTACTCGTACTCGAAATTTTTTGCGGTACTCGTACTCGGAAGTTGAGACCTCGATTCCATCACTGGTTGTGCGTTAAACCAGGGTGGTCCGAGACAAATATCATGAAACCTAATAAAGGGCTGCTTTTGTCGAAGAAAACTCTGCAGACCACAAGGGTAGCAATTAATGGGCAATCCGCCGCTCTGCTTTTTTAATGCACTTTGTAGAATTTGTTACTTGTTTGCAACTTTAAAATGAGCATGGTCAGTAGCGTACGGACGAGGGGGTTTGAGGGTCAACTACCTTGGCCATTGGAAAGAAAACGAAACTTTTCTTTTTTTGAAACGATCTGCCTTAACTTCGTACGACGCTAGTCGGCATTGCTACCGTATTATGTTTTTTCTGTTCTCTCCGTCTTATTTCGTTAATCTCGAAAAACCTTCTTTGCGATGCGATGCAGCAATACCGGAAGTCCAACTTTTTTTGTGTGTAGCCTATTGCTTAAGCTGCATGTTTGTCATTTATGCTGCTGTGAATTAAGCAGTGGTGTAAAGTAACGAAGTAGTTTTACTTAAGTAGACTACTTAAGTACGGTATTATTGCTTGGTAACTAGTACTTACTTAAGTGATTTAAATTTCGGCTACTTCTACTTACGTAGTTCGATCAGAAAGTAACGCTACTTAAGTGGCTTTAAACATGATAAGTAGTTACTATTAAGCAATGTATCACGCAAATGATAAACAATCGTGCTTGATAATAAAATTGGCAACATTAGTATTAGGTATTGTTTTATTTTATTATATAAGTTTTACATTCACAACACATCGCAAGTACCTGTAAGTAGCGTACTCAGCAGTCATGAGAAAACGCGCAACCCCGCTACCTATCCCAAGTACACTACGACCTAGAGTGCACGATAAAGGGTAACCGGTTAACATTTATTTCGACCGATAAGGTCTCATCAGGTGCACTAATCCCCGTAAGCAGATCAGTCTGCCAGCACACTTTAACGCCTTGGAGGGCGGAGCTAGAAGCTAGCAAACAAGCAAAAAGCGCTGCTTATATACACGTGATCGCGCATTACGTCATGGAGAGAAATGCATGGACAAACAAATGTCACCATAGGCGCGGGAACGCATTTAAACAACGACAGCTTTTCATCACGTAAGTTAACTACTCGATCAACCGGCGCAACATGCTGCTAGGGGCTCGACAAAGTCGAACGGTAGGCACATCTATGTCACCGGGGTTTGCAAAACCCATGCCTGGTCAACCACCAGGGGCTCCAAGAGCGCATCCCAAATCCATGGGTGCTAATTGCATGCTAACAAATGAAACGGACAGTTGACTGAGCAAAAGCATTGCATTCACAACACATCTAGGTCGTAGTGTACTTGGGATAGGTAGCGGGGTTGCACGTTTTCTCATGACTGCTGAGTATGCTACTTACAGATACTTGCGATGTGTTGTGAATGTAATGCTTTTGCTCAGTCAACTGTCCGTTTCATATAAGTTTTACAATTTCGTGGTATTTAGTGGTCTTTTGTTGTTTGTGTTTGGCGTGGACACTGAGGTAGCATTTTGCAGATTATGACACACATTACTTTTTTATTTTCGTCAAATAAGTGTACTAATTATCCTAAATATACTTAAACATCGGCAAAATATATGTCAAGTTTGGTAGTGAGCAAATTATCTTTTGCCAAAGCTCAGCTTTATGGCCTTGGTTTTGCAAACGCTATTTTTTACTTAAGTAGCTTCAAATTGCTGGTACTTTTTACTTCTACTTGGTTACTTTTTACATCCCCTACTTTTTACTCTATACTTCAAGTAGCTTCCGCCATCACTGCATCAGTAACAATACTTTTACTTAAGTAGATTTCTGGACTACTTTTTACTCCGCTGGAATTAACTAATTATAGCCGCCATCACTTAATCAGTAACAATACTTTTACTTAAGTAGATTTCTGGACAACTTTTTGCACCACTGGAATTCAGTAATTTTAGCCTAATGAGTTGGAGTTTTCTTAAATGGCATAATTATCAGCATTAACTGTTGTTCAAACAGCAAAAAAAGATGGTAAAAAATTATTAAACTATAAAAAACCGAATTGACAATGGCTTAAGTACAAAAAAGAACACTAAGTGGAAATACTGCCACGGAAGACAAACTAGCGAAAGATTCGAATCGGCGAAAGAGCGGGTCTGGGAGGCAAAACTGTTTATACGGAGACAACTTGTTTCGGCAGCTGGGTTGCTCCGTCTCCAGGCACCCCGGTTATATGCAGGGGCGGATCCAGAAAACTTTGTTGGGGGGATGCAGTTTTGAATTAGGTTGAATGTTAACTGAATGCAAAGATGTTAAACCCGAAAAACAGAGTAAATAAGCCCTTTTTAGATGTGTCCATGTGAGGGAAGTATATTCAGAACTTTTCAGCACCAAATTTTGCCTTTTTTTTAAGCGTATTTTTTCTGGCAAAGTTAAATTTGAAGCTAATAGGGAAACAAAAATGATTCTAGGGAGGTCCGGGGGCATGCTTCCCCGAAAATTTTTTGAAAAGTTACATACTGTAATGGGCATTTTAGCGCTTTTCGAACAATTTGCAACGCAAATTTTGTTCTTTTGCCCCTAATTAGTCCTTCACCAAATATATTGCATTTTGTTGGCACATTTTTTATTTATGCATGGCTAAAGGTCTGTTTGCATTAGGCCTAAATGCGATTTTAATCCGGTTTGTTGTTGTACGAAATTTTATCCATTTTTTGACGTAAGAAGTTGGTGGAAATATCTTTCACACAAGTCGAAACCCCAACAGTTTTGCTTTTTATCGATTGTTTTGTAATGTAAAGCACCTTACGATTGTTTTCTAAAATGCCGTGCAAAGTGACGTAGTTTTACGTCATAGCTTCTAACCAGTGATGGGTACGATAAACCTTTCCGTGCTAAAGCGATAACGATAATCGATAATATCAAAAAATCCCTGGGCAATACCGATAATCGATAAATGTCAATTTCCTAACCGTATTTTAACTGGGCTTTTCAGGCAAGTCTACAGCCTGGGGGGAGTGTCGAACCGACACAGGTTTTCAAAGCTAAATTTCTTGAAAACTACAAACGCGACAAACGCCGTTGTTTCTTGAGGTTGTCTTGCATTCTTTCGCCTTTGCGAAGAGAAAATAATTTTTTTGAAGTTTAATTCTTTTAAAGATGATTTTGAACGTTTACCGAAGGTGCTTATTTTTGATGATATTTTATAGGGCCTGTCAATCACGTCACGCTTAATGTGATTATAGCGCACGATATTGCTTTCTCAGTGGGCAGTAAAGCGACTCAAAATGTACGCACGCATAAAATCTTGTCTGGTTGTCCCTATTTCCTCGGGATATTTTGGCGTTTCTGAAAAGCTCGACAGTAACTGTATCTATCATTGTGTTCGGAAAAATGAAAAATTCCGAAAATCCTATGAAGTAAATAATTGCAAGAGATGAAACAAAACTGTGCGATATGCATAATTGCGTATTATCGACCATCCTTTCAGCCAACTTGTTTTATTTATTTGTAATACGATAATTGAAAAACAAAATTCAGTTTCAGTTTATTATCAAGGAAATTCGCATTATTTCGGTGTTTCAATTGCCAGCTCATATGGCGTTTTTATGGTCAATGAGTTGCGATTCTACAGTATTGCAATAAAAACATAATCTAAAAGATCAATTACACGCAGGCAAGTTATGTAAATTTTTGGCTGTAACGCGACTGTAATGTTGTGTGTTTGTGTTGAGATGGTTACTCCGTATTATTTACCACTGGAATATAATAGATAAGCGCTGGATTTTGGGCTCAATTTGTGAATCGGCTAAGTCTGAATTTTATCTTGCTACCTTTACATACACGAAAAGCACTCCATAAGCTTATTTCAACGCATTTTTACAAAAAAAGTGAAGTCGACAATTGATTGTTAGGCTTACAGCAAAGTAGTGACGTAGAACAGCATGCAAATCCATTTCAACACTGCTAGTTAGAGGTATGTGATTATTGCATAAAAGGTTATTTGCAAACAGTACGTTATACAGTATAATCACACTATTATGCACAAGCTAAATTGCTCAAAACGCAGTGTAGCTGATTTTTCTGCATTAAAATTTTCCCTTATGTTTACGAAGAGAGGCTATACATATAGTGTGGACAAAATGATGTAACAAAAGAACCTTTGCATTTCTGTTGGTGTTTCAGAATATTGTAAAATTTTTCACTTTCAAGCAACTTAGTAGCGATTGATTGATTGATTTGTTCATATTTATCCTCCTGTCACGAGAAAGCGACAGAGCCGCTATGCATACGACTAATCCAGACTCGCTTAGAAGTTGCCGTTATTTCCAAGTCGTCCGCTTGAAATTCGATTCTGACTTTTTCAATTTACTGCTTGTTAAAAACTACCAAGCAGAGATAATTGTCGTGAAGTATCTTATCCAAGGACACAACAACGTGACTTCGGTGAGAGTCGAACCACAAATCTCATGATCATGAAGCGACGCGCCAACCAATTGCGCCACGTTGCCGACTATACCTGCTGAAAATCTCTGTAGCGAATAGTTATATAGGCCTACGTTTACACTCATAAATGCATCTATCTACGTCAGCACACAAAAATATTATACTGCACACAATGACTAAACACTACAACGTACAGTATAAAGTATTTCAGCTATGACTCAAGTACGTCGAACAAAGACTTGTGAGGTGGTTTGAACACACTGGCTTAGCACATGATTGGCACTGACTTTTGGACAAATTCATGCTCTCTTTACGCTTTTTTTGGCCAGGCCCGGAAGCTTCCGAGCAACAAACTCCGCATCGTTTCGTCACGGAAGATTTTGGTGGATGTTTAACAGATCGTGAGGTGCTTGTACTGTTGCTTTAACTTGTATCCCAGGGTTAGCTCCATTTTACGAATCACGGGTAGTTGTAGACCTGTCAATCGTCTCTCTTTGATTTGAGGCAAAATTAATTCAGAAGCGAGATCCAACACGAAGTTGAATGACTTTTGCTTTCGTGGATCCTGACCTTTATTCAGAGCGAAGACAGTGGAAGCGTTAACCCGACAAGTATCCAAAACATAAGAAAATGCTGCCATAGTCCAACGCCGAGACTTAGTGTGGCAAGAGTAAGTACCCATTCTTTGGTCAATGATATCGGTGCCGCCTTTCGTGTAGTCATACAGTTTATAAATGGCTGGCTTCTTTTTGGGATTTTTACTGACGCCCAAAATTGGTTGCACTGTAGAAAGTAACAGCACATTGCGCAAACCTGTACTTTTTGTCTTGACAACGTACGAATGCAGAACTAGTCTGCCTTTTCACTTTCCCAAAAATATGTGTAAGAGAATGGTTCCCGTCCGTTAGTTTGCTTTATTGCATCAGGAATTCCTTTGCGGTTGGATTGCAACGTACCCACACATGTTATGCTTTGTTCAAGTAACCACGTAGCTAATGGTACACTTGTATAGAGTCGATGGAAAGTAATATTTCACCCTTGAAGATCTGAAAATCCTTGCAGCTTTTGGACAAGATATTTCACACTTTCTTCGATTCCAGCAAAGTAATAGGGCGTGGAGTCAGCTATCGGCTTGCCACAATACGGCAAAATGCAGTAAGTGTAAGCGTACCGAGTGGCATTCAAAGATTTGAACAATATACCATACTTCGCTGGCTTACTGGGATTGTACTGCTTGTATGAAACTTTTGTTCTTGTTGGATACAAAGTTTCATCCAAGCTTAGATAACCATGAGGAATGAGATGCGTACTACAATTCGAATTAAAAATTTCGAAGATAGTACGGAAAGCCGTAAATCTATCGCGTTTCCAATGTGTTTGACGGGAAGATGCATCGTCAAATGTGATGCTAGTATTCAGGAAAAGAAAGCGATTTTTGCTCATTGTTGCTCCAAAATCTGGAACGCTTCGTTCGCTGAATAGTTCATCGACCGAGTGCATATTCAATCCCCATGCCCCGCGTAAGTATACGAGTCCAATAAAAGACAGTAATTCAGTCTCGTTGCTTTCTTCTAAGTACGTATAGCGATCGTCATCAAAAATGTGAACCGGACACAAACTTCTCACTTTTCTTATTCTTTTGTTGGTGCGCTCTAGCACAATCTCTATCATATCTTTTGAGAAAAACAGCTCCCATGCTTTTCTTGCAGTATCGGCGTGAGTGGCTACTCCTACAACTCCTGGGTTATTTGGGAGCACGTCAGATCTTGGCTGCCGTCCGGTACTACACTGCTGGATGTTCGACCAGGTTATCTCTTGATTCTTTTCTTTTTTTGTTTTTGCTTTTTGCAAAACTACGGTGTAACGCTTATGGTTTGTAGCTGGCGTCAAAAGTTTATAATTGTTTGCATCCAGAGCTGAATGAATGCTGGTTACGCCACCTGCTTCGTCATCACTATCTTCGCTCTCGGAAAACTGATGTAGGCCTACTGGTGTTTCATTTTCATCATTGCATGTGGAATTTAGTCTTGGAAGTTGGATAGGAGCAACAACTTCTGCGGAAAGTTCTTCGACACTGAATATGCTTTCTGCCACTTGCTCCGCAGAAAAATATGTACCAGCCATTGTATATATATTGTAAAAAGTAATTTTTCTACATTGCGATATAGCTGCATAACAAAAAGCAAAAAATTATCTGTGAGAACACTGAAGTCAAATTTACTCAAGTTGTTTCGAAAAGACTCAACTCGACTTGAAACTCGTCATGATTTTACAAAATGTATTTGATTACCCTGGATTACTATAAGACTTCAGGTTGGACCATGTGCAGTAACCCAGCGTATCCTATGGCCTATAAATTGAATAAAATATTTCGTCAAAATACAATTTGTCTGCTGCGCGTAGCATGAGAAAACCTAAACTCCACTAAAGATTTGACGTACTTAATTAATTTGGCTTATAGTAGATATGAATACTTTTTTTACAATAAGCTGCACTGCCCTGCTGGTTGAGTTGCTTTGGTTTGTGTAGTAATTTTGCTCAACTTCAAAAGTTTTAGGTCGATTTATTATTTTACAAAACCTACAAGCTTTTTATACTAAACAGTAATTGCGGCATCATAACTTACTCCAAATCACTTTTGCTGAATAATTGTTCTCTCAAATGTATATCTTTACTGTACAGAATTGAAGTACGAACTGTGTACCAGACTATGAAAAGTTGAAAATATAACGATTCTTTCGCTTATTAATTACATGCAGCCTATCCTATTTACCGCTTATTTTTTATTCTTTGCGGTAAATTTCTGATTTCCGTGAGAGTTTTTATCAATGCAACAAATTGAATGGCAACAACTTAGAAAAAAAATTAGTTTTTCCTGTTTAGCTTTTATTTTCTGTTCTTTACTCGGTAAAGTATGATATCGCGTGAAAATCTATAACGACAGATTGAACTAAAAAGAAATAAAAGTAATGCAGAAAAATAATTCAAAGGTCTAGCATTAATTTTCTCGTCTCATCAAGCACTTTTTATTACTCTACATTACAGCTGTGGGGGGTAATGTTATTATTTTTGTGAGAGTACATAGATGAGGATATAGCAATCCATCCCTTCGAAAGAGAATCATCTGCGTGAGGAATTTTTTTTATAACCTTACTTATTGCGAGCAGCGCACCACATTGCCAAACAAAACATAATAACATAGTTTGCAAGCTTCGGATCGTTTCGTTGCGAAATCAGTAATTTTGTTTTGAAGAGAAGCGAACTAAACAACTCAAACACATCCAGTGAATGTAGTCAAAATTCAAGAAGCAACATTGCATTATTGTCATATTGTGGTGGAAAGAAATGGGGTTAATAGGTCACTTATCGCTTGAGGCAAAAACATTGAAACAACAATAACACGCATACACGCTTGACCAATTTCTTTGACGCAAAGCTAGCGTCTGCGAAACGCGAAGATTATTTCATTAACTCTCTCAGCATGAATATTGGCCGTAAAATCGAAAATCTGTTTGAAATGCCGCAAAATTGTGAGGTACCTGTCAAAAATGCTCATTCGTAGCTAAACTAAAATAGGTGGAGTGCTAATTCAAACATTCATGCACACCGAAACAAATTTTAGGAAAAGTCAAGAAACTTCAATGCTCTACGTTTAACCGTTTTTTTTGTGCGTCACTTTGAAAACACCCTGTGTCGAATCGACACTCCCCCCAGTTAAAATACGGTTAAAGCGATATCGGTAATCGATAAATTATTGCCGATAAATTTTTCCGATAAAGGTTGCGGTAAATTTTGAGTGTGTTTGACGTTGTTTTTTTTGTAAGTCAAATTGCAAAAATGTTTTGATAGATTTTTCTAAAAAAGAGAGCAGCTCTCGGACTCTGCCGTGGCATCAAACAAAACAAAGAGAGATTTTTTAAACTGTAGCAAGACTTCATGGACACAGTATGTTTTTTCCATAGCCCCAACTCCCCAACTTTGAACATTGTGTGCATAAGAATCGTTTATCGCAATAATTTATCGGCAATAACAAAATATATTATAAAAGCGATGTCGGTAATCGATAAATCTGAACAATTTTGAGCGATAACGATAATCGGTAATAAATTATTGCCGATAACTATCGCCGATCAAATTATCTCGATAAATGCCCATCTTTGCTGGCAAAGGACCTGATTGTGACGATGTAAAAGTTAACCCACTTTCGCTACACTGAAAAAGGAATCCAGCTACTTAACCGGGGTACATGGCAATTTGAGGCGAACGATTTGACGCGAAACGTGCGAAATAAAGTCGGGGACGGCGGCTAAGAAAACAGGGGGGTTGGAGTCGGGGTCACGATCCGGGACCTCAACCCCCGACCCTAACTCCCCCGATTCTGCAGTATACTCACTTATGTAAACATTTTGCTACTGTAATACGAAAAAACGAAGTTTTTTCTGTTTATTGCAGTTTATTTCTACAGCAACTTCCTCCCTTTATGGCAACTCACGCAGACATCGCTTTGATGCGCATACGCACTAAGATACTGTGCAAAGGGCCTTGCAGGCTAGAAACGTTAAAATTGGAGGCTCTTTGTTATGCATATATGAGCTACTGTATTTACGTTATTCCTCCGTCATTTATCGCAATTACACCATCACGATGTAGTAGCAGTAGTAGTATAGTTTATTTTTCGACGATGCATATGATATAAACAGTAAACAATTCACGCACAAATTGAAAAGATAATTGCAAGGTCGAAGGGGGACCCGAAAGAACCTTGCGGTTTTCAGAGTCAAGGTCCCCCATCTCCATTATAAACGATATACTCATGGCAAAAGAAGAAAAAATAAAAAAAAAAATAAAAAAAAAATAAGGAAAAATAAATAAATAAAAATGAAATAGGAAAGAGAAAGATTAACAGACAAAAATGAGCAGTGATAAGCACCGTTAGAAGCATAGAACGTAAAAATTTGATGAATTAGGCTATTCAGAACAACGATGAACAAAAGTAGGCCTACTGCAAGAGACGTTAAATAATACCATAAATAACACAAACATCATGTAAATAGGCACGCTATGTTAAGTTGCACTAAGAAAACTGTAATCGGTTTTAGTACTGTTCTAACAATTTTAGTTTGAAGTGTTTTTTGAAAACACGAAAATTTTGATTTTTTAAGTCATTGTCAATTTCGTTCCACATTTTGGCGCCACAAAAGGCAATTGAATTTTGGCAAATGGATTTGTTAACACGCGGTAAAAAATAATTACTCTGTTTGACGCTTCTAGTTTCATGCGCGTGAATCATATCAGTTTTTACAAAACGACTTTTTAGGATTGGAGGTAACTTATTATTAAAAAGCTTATGCATTATTTTAGCAATTTCTAATTTATACAAATCATGTAATTTCAGCAGTTCTAGTTTTTTATGTAGATGAGTGACGTGAGTAAATCTTTTGCTCCAAGTGATGGTGCGCACAATGTTATTAAGTCGAATTTCTATTTTATGTAATTTGGTTTTAGTTGCAGTGCCCCAAACAGAAATTCCATATTGCACTCTGCTACATACAAAAGCATAATATAACATGCTTAGAGTGTGTTGATTCACAAAATCACGTATTTGATACAACATTTCACCATATTTGGCCAATTGCAAAGATAGCTTGTTAATACGTTCAGTCCAAATTAATTTTTCATCAAAACACAGACCAAGGTACGTTACAGATTGGCTTCTTTTAATTTCCTGTTGATTTAATATAATCTTAAAATTTGACCCAACTGCTTGGTGAGGGTGCTTGTTGAATAACATATATGTTGTTTTAGTATAGTTCAGTGAAAGTTTGTTACTTTGCAACCAAGCATTGATAAATTGCAATTGATCATTCACTCTATAGTTTCAAGTTGAGTTAAATTTTTATCTGATAGGTATCGTCTGCATAGAGGGTGGCGGAGAACTTCGACGCTAATGGAAGATCATTTATGTATAAAGTGAACAAAAGGGGACCTAGCGACGAACCCTGGGGAACCCCGCATTCAATTGGTAAAAGTTTTGATTTGGAGTTGCCAGTTTTGGTGTATTGAAATCGGTTAGTCAAATAACTTTTCATCAGTTCAAGAGCTCTACCTCTAAATCCAAAATAGTTTTCAAGTTTATTCACTAGGATGTTATGATTACTGTGTCAAATGCTTTGCTTAGGTCAAGGAATATGCCACAGTTGTACAAATTTTGATCAATTTCATTCACAATTTCATCATAAACACTACAAGCCGCCAAATTCGTAGAAAAATTTGTCCTGAAACCAAATTGCTTTTCACTAAGTAGATTGAATTTCGTAACAAAGGAATAAATCCGCGAGTGCAACATTTTTTCGAATATTTTGTTGAACTGCGAAAGTATTGAGATGGGTCTATAATTTGTTGCTTTGTCACGATCACCTTTTTTAAAGATCGGGATCACCTCGGCTACTTTCAAAGCATCGAGATAGAAACCTGTTGTTAAGCTCAGATTAAACATTTCACTAAAAAAGTTGGCGATAACAGGATTCGCTAGTTTAATAAATTTGGATTCAATATCATTAGCTCTTCTAGCCTTGTGACTTTTTATTTGATTGATTAGCCCGTACACTTCCATCTCTGTGCTTGGTGTTAAGAATATTGAATTGCTAGCTCTCTGTGGTTCTTCAGAAAAGATTTTCGAAGAAACGTGAGACCTGCAAGTTTGAATCGAGCTAGCCATTTCTTTTCCAATGCTAACAAAGAAGTTGTTGAACTCATCGGCTATAATCTGCGGATCTTCAGCGACAGTATCACCCGCAGATGTTTTCAGTTTTAAGGGAAGAGATTTGTTACGACTTTTGTGATTAACCAATTCGTTAACTACATTCCAAGTTGTTTTTGAATTGCCTTTGTTTTTATCCAATATTTTGTGGTAATAGTTTCGTTTGGATTGTCTTATAACTCGATTTAGGGTATTGCGGTAAGATTTGTAACGTTCCTTCAATGCAAGATCATCTCTGTTTTTATGAAGAAATTTGAACATTTTGTTTTTGATTTTTATAGATTTAAGTAAGCCATTTGAAATCCAAGGTTTAAGTTTCAAATTTTTTTCCTTCCTAGATGCTTTTCTCATAGGCGCAAATTTGTCGACAACTTCAGCAAAAATTGCCACAAAACTATCATAAAGCTCATTGACTGTAACGTAACTAGTATTAAATAAATGAGTTAACTTTTCATGCAATTCGTCTAAGAAGTTGTCTAAATGTGCAGTTCGTCTAAGAAGTCGATGTGATGTCACTGAACCCCTCCCTCAATAAACATTCCTGCGTACACCATTGCGTCTAGACATTTTACATATGTTATACGAAGGAGTTTTTTGGGGGAGGGGGTAGCTAGAATTTGAGTTCCTGATTATTATTGTTTAACATGCAACCAAACTAAAAATGGGCCAGATAATGCAAAGTGTTAGTAGCGCAAACGATTATTTTGTCTACAAATTTGTATTTCTGTTAAAGATAACTCGTTCAAATTAGCTTCAATTAATGGGAATTGGACGAATCTAATCCGCTAAATTGTTAATTTTGTACTTTTAATGGCTTTATTTTAAAAAAACGTAAAACTTTGGAATATTACTGTCCGTGTAAGCAAATTTCTGCTCTCAAACAATCTTTTTGTTGCTTTTGTCTCCCTTTTTTGACCTCAATATTTGATGTGCTCTATTTTTTTTGCATTGTTTTTGACATTAAAGTCAACGAACGAGGGCGATACTAATAAGCATTAACAAAACGTTAACAGAAGTTGGCAAGGACTAAGCGTTGAGCTAGTGGACAATTTAGCGCAGGGGTTCTTAACCTTTTTTGTCTCGTTTACCCCTTGCCGAAAGAAAAAAGTATAATTTACCCCCAGTGTACCGCTACTGCCTTTTCAGTACTAAAATTTAAAGTTTTTTTAGTCTTTAATTCAGAAAATTTACCCCCTCGGTAGCTAACCCCCGGTTAAGAACCCCTGATTTAGCGGATTCAAATTAATCCGTTAACTTCAAAAAACGTTTTAACAAATCAACTAGATGCTAAAAAAATTGATTTGTTATTAACGATTACCGAAATTGTGCCTACCTATTCATAAAACTAATAGTGCTCTCACTTATAAGGTTCTTGAATAACAACTAAACTACCGAAATATTTACTGTAAATGAACGAAGTATTCAATCTGCGGTAGGAATCGAACCTAGATAATTGAATTAGATTTATCACAAAGGATTTCGATCTGCACAACAAACATAAAGAAACATCGCGGCGTGGCAGTTTGCAGTGATTGAAGTAACACCAAGTATAAATAAAATTTCACGGCAAGAAGCGAATTACCCGTGCCAGGCTTCTAAAACAAGGACAGTGTTTACTCTGGACAAAAGCAAATGAATAAATTGAGGTCGCTGCTCTGTTGCGCAAAGAATAAGAAAAAACTTAGGTGAAGAATACGATAGAAATTGCACAGCCATTCTAATTTTAGGACATGTAAGACTGGGTATCTTGACTATTGCAAGTAAAATTTCAACGAATGCTGCAAACCATGAGAGATGATTTTGAGCAGATAATTCGACATTAATGCAGACGATTTTAGTCTTTGTGATTTCAAATCTCTCTGCTTTCTGAATTAATTGGATTAGATATTGCAAAATGATCCAGAGCAGCTTTGAGAGAGTTGCATTAAGGTACAGTATAAAGTTTGAAAAACAAATGGAAAGATGCTTGAGAAAAAAAAGGCCTTGAATGCGTTTATAATCTTCATTCTATTTTAAAGTCATCATCACTTTCATACACTTCAGCTCTCACTATTATAAGGCAGATTTTTTAAACCATGCATTAGCTGAAGAAGAGTGTCCAAAGTTTAAACACAACTGTTTTTTTTGTGGTCTTAGTTCTTTTGAAAACATGTCTCAAGTTCAAGTTGTACCAAAAAAAGGCGTAGCCATAGAAAAACTTAGGAGGGGCAGGACCGGATTTAGACGATGAAAAGCTCCGTTAGATTCGCTCTTACTGTAGGGTCTCTAAAAAAAGTCTTCATGCGTCAAAAAAGGGAACAGTGCTTCAGTTCTTCCCCCTGGCTGCATTGGTTCCAGTGTGAGCCTTAAAATTGGGGAGCTTAGATGGCGGGCTTGGTTTTCACTACACTGTAAGCAGAGTAGAAGTGTAGGACAGCTTAGTGCGTAAGGTCCCTGTCACCGGTTTTATAAGCAAAGAATTACTTGCTCCAGGTTCGATGCCTAAAGAAGGCATTATGTGGTGTCTTTGAAAAAAAATTAATGCATGACGCAGAAAGCTTGGTGTTTGGTGCGAGAGAATTGAGTAGGTGAGCAGACAATATGTGTAATTTGTCTTTTGCTCCTGTTTTACAGTATGTGTATCAAGTAAACGACACCAGAAATGCCAGTGGTTAATTCTTTATGTTATCGAGTTTGTAAACTATCATTTTGCGGTGGAATATTTGTTCTCTTTTTAGTTTACATTGTAATGTTTTACCACATGAAAATAAGTAGTATTAAACCCGCTAGTTGGCGCAAAAGAGCTGAGATCATCAACACCAAAGTAATCCAGTATCCGCGGCCAAAACTGTACGAGATACTGCCGGTTTTAACTCAACCTCGCACCACAACGGATAAAAACATCGGCGAATCTGTTGAAGCAACGAACAAAGATACTGGTGAAGAAAGTTTGAAATCTATGAATGGCTTGTCAAATTTGAACAACTTAACACCAGATGAAGCAATACTTTATCAAATGTTTGAAAAACTAATGCAGACTTTGCTGGAAAAAGGTTTGTCATTGAATCAAGATGGCGACTGGAGTAAAGTGAAATCAAATCTAAAAGCGCATGGTCTAATTTCTACTAACCACGCTAAAGACACACATAGACACAACGACGATGATGATGATGACCAAGAAGATGATGATCAGGAGGATGATGATCTTGATGAGGATTTTGATTAATTTTTACAATGCTATACCTCAATTTTTTCTTTTACAGTGGGCAGTAGGCTTTATTGTACATACTTAAAGCTTGCTTTTATTTGCATTATTAATTACTGTTATTTGTATTATGAAGGCCGTACTTTCTTCTCTCATATGACCAACCAATTCGTCGTTCTTTTTATGACGTAGCAGAATTTTGATAAAATTTTCTTTTAATTGTGGATTTAGAACTGAATATTACAATATAATTACAAAAATATTGCTTTGTTTGCCGCCCAGTGAAGCAGAGGTGGTGTTGTGCAGATGAATTTTTAAAAACTGCCCCGCTGTTGGTGCTAAGTTCTTTTCAATTCATGTCATGGCTGAACAAGATTTTTTCGGCTATCTTTATCTGCTGAGGTTTTGTTGTTACTTTTTGTTTTGCGCTATCTTTGATACAAAAGGGATCTACTCATTGCGTTTTTTATGTTGTGACGATAAAAAGAGTGCTTCAAAAAGGCTGCACACAATTATACATCCTACCATTGCACTACAGCATAGCCATACTGACAGTGTATTTTTGCAATGTCTATTTATTTGACCGTTTGATCGCTTTCAAATTTGGCAAATGTAGTTTTGCAAACACCTTCAATACTCCACTTGTTACTTTACAAACTTAAGAAATACACATGCTACAACCTTCAACGTTGTATCGCTCCACTGAGCCTGATCCGACTTTTCGCATTTCATATTGGTGTTAATTAGCGACATTGCATAGCGGTACTGCGCGCAAGTTACAGATCATACGTGACGGGTTTGATTTACGGCTGGAGCCGATCGCACTTGACATAATACCGGGTGACTGTTAACTCCAAGAGGGCAAGCTCACTTCGCAGTCTCCCTCAATTACTGTAGAATTTTCATAGTTTGCCCAGCCCTGGGCTAGACAAATCGCAATTGCGCTGATATCAGCATGTGACACGAATGTACCAGGAAAGAACAGCCAAAAAACTGTTATGTTCAACACCGTAGGGTCGAAGACCTTGAGGCTGCTCTTGAGACCTTGAGACCTTGAACAGCTCAGACGGCCGAGTGGTATAGAGCGTCTGTATCTTGAGCTGTAGACTCGGGTTTGATTCCGAGTCGGGTCAAACCAATGACTTTAACATTGGTATTCACAGCTTCCCTGCTTGACGCTCAGCATTAAAGGGACAGTGTGGAGAGCAAGCCGGCAAGTTTACTTGTTGTGCCGTTGGGAAAGGCACTTAGCGGGATTCCCCCATCTTGGTGTGGTAGACAGATGGCTGGCAACTCCTAAGCGAGCTCGTATAGCGCGTTGATCGCTTTCTCGTGATAGGAGGATAAATATGCAACTAACTAACTAACTGTCACCAGAACTCAATGGTAAGATTACATAGATTTTAGTTGGTCTTGCCTTGACATTCCACCAGAACATCTACCCTTCGTCGCAGAAGATCGAAATGCATGGATTGGAGGCTCAAACATGAGCAGTTGACCGCGTAACCGATCTAGAAATGTCAGTAAGTGTTTTACGAGCTGTACTACAAGTTTACAAGAGGCGACAAAAGTCTTCTGGAGGAGTTTGGAGATAGCATTTCTTAGCTACGAAAAAAAATATATTCACGATTGCTGGATTTGCAATGTTAAAAGCTAGTTTGAGACATTTTATAAAAAAACTAGGCCCTATAACTTAATACTTAAAATATCCAAAATAATATTGAGTCTTTTGATTTAACGAAATACTGTGGCAAGATAGTTTGCAACATCACTGAGTAGTCTTTTTAAATGTTACAAATTAATGCATCCTGTACTTGTACTTGACTTTCCCGGTTACAACTTTTTTACTGCTGATCACTACAACTTATAACATTAATGAGAAAGTCGATTGATGCAGCACTAATTACGATATTTAAAATCTTTTTTTTTTTAAACAAAAACCGAAATTAAGTTCACCAAACTGCTTATTTCTTCTTGTTATTTTGAACTTCAAAAGTTTATCAGATAAATGGTGTAGTTTTTTCATCATCTGCTTTAAAAAGTAACGCTCGATTTTAGACGGTTTGAATATTAAATTCTGGTTCGAAAGTAGATAAGTTTTTTACAAACTACTGAAATGTTTGTAGGCAGCTTGTCATTGGCCTGTCAGAAAATACGTTGAAGTGATTAAAGTTGGATATTTTGCGCGAAATTAGCGCAACCAACTAATGGGGAAAAGGCTAAAAGCTAACTTGTTAAATGTTCATATTAAATATTCATAACATTTTTGCAGTCAGTGAAACGCAGTTGGAAAAAACTTTTTAATTTGAATTATTTTTCGTATTTTATAGCACTTTTGTCGTTGTGTTTTATCCTAGCTCCTCTGATGAGACCTGGTAAGATCAAAACAGTGGTTGCCAGACGATTGTGGAGTTGATGTTTTAATAAATATCGAGCATGAAATTAAAAATGTTCACGACAGCCTCCGAGATAATACGCAAAACAAAGGATAGCATTTTCGCCCCCTCCCCGAATAGTTAATTAGTCATACTGTATATAGCCTATATCAATGAGACATGCATGGGATGAGACATATCCTTCGAGTATCTTATAGGAATTCATGCAGGTAACGTCGGTCCTAGCATGGGTTTTTCAGGTTTGTGAAATTATCGCAACACTTATTTATATTCACGTTTGTGAGTACGACGTTCTAAATATCGAGCAAAATCATAGAAAGCATCTGGGTTAATGGAGATGCGTAACTTGCATTTTGGGCATTTTTTTGTATTCATGCGCATATTTATCCCCCTACCAAAAAAAGCGACCAAAGCGCTACAATGAGTTTGCTTAGGAGATGCCAGCCAATGCGGCCAGTAACGTACGCACGGGGGGCTTCTATGCGTGCGACCCCCTCAGGCCTTCTTCGATACATGTTGACAGCTTGTGTCGCTCAGATACTGCTAGAAAAATCGTACCTTAATGTGGAAAAACTTCTTCGCGCCACAGGCGCGAAGGGGGACACGGTGCCATGCCTCCCGCCCTTTGGCTCTGTAATAAGGAGCTAAAACCTAACTTTCAGCCTATAATTTCACAAACTAATAATGATTACATCCTCCTTTCACTTATTTTAGCCAAGCTTCTGCTTTTAGACATAAGCTGCGAAAATATTTTTGCATTGTCTATAATGACTGCACTCACGGCATGCCCTTTTTCAATAAAAAAAGTTTGCTAAAATGAGTGTTTTTTATGTGAAAACCGCAAAGATTCGTTGGCGGCTGGGGTCTACGTCCCCAGACCCCCTTAGCCTCCGGCGGCTTAGCACCCGGTTATGCCCCCCTCCCTTTACCAAATCCTGGGTGCGCCACTGCTTCGGGCGCCTTCCCCCTCAAAAAATTTTTGCGTACGCCACTGTATGCGGCCATCTGTCTACCAGTCTGTGCCTTTCCCAACGGCCCAACAAATAAACTCCGGCTTATTCTCCACACTCTCCCTTTGACACTGAGCGTCAAGCAGAGAAGCTGTGAATACCAGTTTTAAAGTCGTTGGTTTGACCCGGCTCGCAATCAAACCCGAGTCTTCAGCTCCAGAAGCAGACGCTCTATCCACTCGGCTATTTGAGCTGATAATTATGACAGCATCATAGGAGTTAGCAATAACTAATCCTAATGTACGTAGTGCGAAATGTAGCCTTTACTGTACATTATGTAATGCCATCTGGGCCCATCATTACACCCTGCAGTTTATCTTTTAATGGGATACCAACCGATTAAACGGTCCGAAGCATGCGTTTTTTGCATAGCGTAAAAATAAATACTTTTAGGTGTGGTAAAGAAACGAATGAAGAGAAATTAATCGAGTCCGTTCTTTTTAGCTACTTACTTCTTACTAATTAATTTCACTACCTTCCACAATATTTCGTTTTTAATTGTTTTATCAGCTTGATTAAAATTTAACAATGTCAATAGAGCAGCGGTGATAACATTTTCTCTCGGTGTTTGCGCTTATCACTACGTCTTATCATTACTTTTGTATTGCTTAGTTATTAATTCATGATGTACTCTGAGCTTCATCCCAACATCTTAGGTGCGCAAACCAATGTAGATCTTCTCCGTGCTATTAGTTTTTGGAATAGTAAAAAGTGAACGTAAAAAAATAAATTCAATTGTTTAAGAAAAATATATGCAGTTTAGTTCAATTAATATTAAGCAAAAAGATTTTTATTTGGCGGTTTATTAAGCGCGAGCATTAGATCTACATGAGTTTTTCTTTCAATGAAAATGTAATGTCTAATATCAAACAACTCTATTTTAGCGAGAAAAAGTTGAGCACCGTGAAGTTCTCATAGACTGCTTTTATTGTTTGTGGTTTGCAGCAGAAGAAGTTTGGGTTTTCTTCGCAATAATGTTCATGATCGCTCCTAAAACTGAGATTGAACTAATGATTAAATCACAAGCCTATTCAACATTTTTCAAAAAATGACTATTCTGTTTGATGTTTGCAACAACAGCAGACGTCAAATAGGATACCGGGAGTCATTTTTGTGAAAAGTCTTGAGTATATAGGCTTGCGGTTTGATTAGTAGCTCAGTCTCAGTTTTAGGAGCAATCATAGGTGCTGCGGTAGTGCTAAATCTTAAACTTTTTTTACGTGTAGCCTGCTATTGTTATAAGCACGTCTTAACGTACCGTAACTGAGGTTATTTTCAAATTATATGGAACTGATAATTCAACAGTAATTGAGGGAGACTGCGAAGTGAGCTTGCGATCTTCGAGTCAGCAACCACCCGATATGTCAAATGCGATCGGCTCCAGCCGTGAATCGAACCCGTCACGTAGGATCTGTCACCTGCGCGCGGTACCGCAAAGCCATGTCGCTGACAAATCGTTTTGCCGCATGTCATCTTGTCGCTGTTTGCTTATTTTTTGCCTCTCTACGGTTTGTGTTATCGATGCTTTCAGTTCATGGCTGGAAATGCAAATTCACTACCACACTACTGCTAATAGAGGGCAGAGAAATAGATGTTTTAAGACCAAAACCATGATTTGATGCGTAAGATTGAAAATAAAGCAAGCTTAATACTTTGCAAAGGTTAAAAAAGTACAAAGCCATGCAATTATAATTACGCCAAGGTCGGTTGTCTTTAAGTAAGCCTAAATCAATTCAAAAGAGGGCTATGCGAAATCAAAGCTGTTTCAGTCAAGTTCAAGTCTGAGTTCACTACAAATTTGCAACTTTGAGTCCGAGTTTGAGTTTTTAATTTGCAATTTCCCATTTCAAGCTCGAGTGCAATGGCTTTTACCGAGTTCAATCAGTTTTTATCAAACTTAGGCTCAGTTCAATACCATAAGGCCGTATCTAGAAAAAATATTTTTGGGGAAGATTCAGTAAAAATTACAAACAATAAGATTTTTAATAATTGGTCAATCTCTAAAAAAAGATTTTCTTAGTGGATGTAGCGTATAACCTGGTGTAGGTGCCTATATTCACACCAGCACTGGAAGTATTTTTTGGGGGGGTTGATCTCGCATATCCCCCACTCTGTAAACACGGCCTTGCAATGCTCAAACAACTTCTCTTCTTTCAAGATCGAGTTCAGGAAATTTTTCTTTTTTGAGATAGAGGTTGGCAAAAAAGACCGAGTTCTGCTTGCTCAAGTTCAAATTCACAGTCCTGATTTAAAACCCTATGTGGACCTGAATCAAATCAAAAAACCAAAACTTCATTATACTCGCGGTATTGCGACGATGCGTGTTACAATAGTGGGGTCTATTTCCTCGGCTCAGCACTTAGGCAACACAGCTCCGAAGAAACGTCGCAGAGGTGACGAGCCGTTAGCGACACTACGTCCAATTTGACCGACTCGGGAATCGAACCCAGGACCTCCCGCGCCGATAGCTATGTCTTTAATCACTAAGCCAACACAATTATGCTTTGCTGTGAGAGAAACTGTGAGTGCGAAGTAGCTTAAACTTCGAGTAAGCAGACAACCTATATAGCCTGTGAGTAAAATGCGCTCGACTTGAGCCGTGAGGTGAGCTAAATAGTCGCAAAAGAGCTGTCCATTCAGCCCGTTTTTGCTTGGTCACGTCACTGACTACTGATAGACTTCTAACACGAGTAGGTCGCAGAAAGTACAGTACGCCTACGAGGATAAACTATTGCTCAAAAGTAATAATCTATCGACAATGCTGCTGGCTAGAAATTGATGTTAGTCAAGAAACAATCTCGTACACATGAAATGGATTTCGAATCTAACGAATCTAACCGCGCGGTATATTTGTCGGCAGCGTGGCGTAGTGGTTCGGAGCGTCGTTTTTACGACGACCATGATCGCAAGGTTGATGGTTCACCTCCCAACCTAGTCTCGTTGTTGCGTCCTTGGATAAGATGCTTCACGATGATTATCTCTGCTTGGTGGAATCTGGCAAGCAGCAAATTAAAGAAGTCAGAAAAAAATTCAAGCGGAAAACTTGGAAACAAAGGCAACTCCTAAGCGAGTCTGGATTCGTCCTACGCATAGCGCCTCCGTCGCTTTCTCGTGATAGGAGGATAAAGATGAAGAAATCAATCAAAAAAAAAAAAATCAAATTTGCGAACCAGTATGGAAACCAATCTAAAATAGGCCTAAGTCTACGTCATGACAATTTGCGTTTGTAGAACGTTTATATTTTATTCTGATGTGAGTTTCACTTATTTTTTTAATGCTGTTTCCCTGAGTGTTTAAGCTTTGGCATTTTTTAGCGTTCAAATTCCGAAAAAAAAAGGTACTCTGTCAAATGCATCACAAACGCGTGCTTAACACCCCCCCTCCTCTATTTTTTGCACTTATTTGTTATCTGAAAGAGTTGGTTGCAGAAAACCCAGAAAGACGCGGTAGAAGAAGAGAAGGTGCACTGTGATCACCTAAACAAGCCGAAAAATTGGGTTATTTTGTCTCTTGTGTAAAAGCCGCCTCTGTCTTTGTAGCCAGACGTCCATTCTTTTTAGCTCGCAAAGACTTTAACAAATTACGTCATAATACAACAGACAAACTGAATTAAATCTTTATCCAAGCCATTAAGGAAATGAAACCGCCGTAGCTGCAGGCCCAGAGTTGTCAATCGCCCTCGAGCTTTTGGGTCAGGTTCGGGCCGAGCTCGGGCTTGGACATGGAAAAATTGTCAGGCTTCAGTCGGGCCGGACGTCAAAGCAAAATCGAGATTTTGTAACTGGTGTGACCGTCGATGGGTAAAACTCATATTCTTTTTTATTAAAATTTTTTCAGAATTTTAAGTGATGTTTTTGATTTAGGGTTTAAATCTGGCTCAGACTGGCTGACAAAGTAAGATTCGGGTTCGGGTCGGGTTCGAACTCGAAAAATCGGGTTAGGATCGAGCTCAACATCTTCGGCCCTTTGAAAACTCTATGCAGACCTGTAAGTTTGCAAACCTAATTGTGACAACGTAGTAATGTTAAATTTTAATAAAAAAATTATAGCCAGTAGGTTATATCAGTAATCATTTAACAAACGTTTCGGTAAAAGCTTATACCATCATCAAGGTAAAACTACAGAGGCACTACGCTAGTATAGTTAGTTTCACTAGGCTTGCTTGACGCTCAGCATTAAAGGAACAGTGTGGAGAACAAGCCGGCAAGCTTGCTTGTTGTGCCGTTGAGAAAGGCACTTAACGGGATTCCCTCATCTTAGTGTGGTAGATAGACGGCCGGCAACTCCTATAAAGCGAGCTCGTATAGCGTAGTGATAGCTTTCTGGTGATAGGAGGATAAATACGCAACTAAATACAAATACAGATAGTAGTTAGTTTTACACTGATGATGGTATAAGCTTTTACCGAAACGTTTGTAAAATGATTACTAATATACTGGCTGTACTCTTTTCATTAAAGTTAAACTCCGAAACTCATCTTAATACTAACAATGATATTTCTTAGCAGATTTCATGATGCTTTAAAATGTTGTTGCGATTACGTAACCGTGTTCTGCGTGGTGTGTTTTTGCTACTGGTTATTAAACTAATGCCATCAAGCGGTGAGTAAATTGCGGAGTTGCACAAATTCCGCAAGAAGAGGTTGCTCACACATTATTTCAATAATGTCAACTTCCTGTAATTTTGTTTTGCTCCCGTTCTAATTGCTGCAACGCATGTCTCTAGTGCTCTACGCCAATTGTTAAACAGCCGTTTGTCTATTTAGGTTTACGTAAAAACGTTTTTTAGACCACCATATCCACAAAATTTTTTGAATGTAGGATACTGATCGCTAAAATATAATCCACTTACCGTATATACCTAAATTTGGACATTAAGTTTACGTGCAAAGTGTAGACGTCATTCCTTACGAAACAATGTTAGTTCCCATTTTTTCTGGTTTGGTCACAATTATTTTATTTATTTTGTTGTCTACTTAGGTCTCATATGCAACATCTGCAATACACGGAATTACCAGGGAGAATGTGCAGACCAGACCAGGCTCTGCGGCGTAGACCAGGTTAGAAAAAATTTAACAAGATCTGGAAAAAAACGAGAGCTTTTGATCTGCTATTCAAAACACCATTATCAGACTAGCCTCGTGGTTCTCAACCTCTATGCCAGGGCCGGATTTAGACAATGAGAGGCCCTAGGCTATTTGATGAATGAGGCCCTAATGAGCAACGATTAGACTCATCTCTACGCAGTGGCGAAGCGAAAATATTTGAATGGGGGCCCATAATTTTCACACTTTTCTCAAGCGTATTTTTTTTCGGCAGAACTAATGTGAAGCTGATTAAGACACAGAAAAGGCTCTAGGGGGGTCTGGGGGTATGCTCCCCCAGAAAATTTTTGAAAATTTCCATGCTGTTGTGGTTATTTTAGTGCTTTTTAAATAATTTTCAGCCAAATTGTGTTTAAATTTTTTGACCCTAATTCTGATTGCTTCGCCAAATATGATGCATTTTGTTCGCACGTTTTCGATGTACGTGCTGAAGACGCAAGGCTTATTGCTATCGAAGAGGTTCGAAATAATGGAAAAATTGTATACATCAAAAACATTTTTGAAAATGGCTAATGGGAGGATGCATACCCCTCATCCTACCACCCTGGCCATAAGGTACAGAAACCATCAAAATAGTCTGGCATATTTTAGTCACTTGGCACCATTAGTTTTGTTCTTTTTTACTAAAAGGCAGAATCAAAAGGGGAGGGAGCATGGCACAATGCCCTCCTTAATACGCTCTTGTCTCTACGTTTAGGCCTATAAAGGTCTCGATGGTCGATTTCCAAAAAAAGGTCTTAATAAAAAGAAAGTCTTCGTAGTTCGTGACGAGGCCCTTTATTTCTCCGAGGCTCCATAAGCTTCAGCCTGCTAAGCCTGTTGGTAAATCCGGCCCTGCTCTATGGTTTGTGACTACCTTGCAGAGGCTTTCGACACCAGTGGCCCCCAGCTCAGCAAATAAAACTTTCTGTTGATACGTCAATAATAATGGCTACAGCTGTCTGTTGGCTTTGTGCTTAGTTAGTAACCATTAATAAATCTTGTGCTTGTAGCCCCTTGGTTAATGTCCCTTGGCTTCCTAGGGGGCCAATGGCCCCTGGTTGAGAACCCCTGGACTAGCCTTTGAAAAAGCAAAAGCTGACCTTACGACACAGGAATAACGACAAGCTCTTAGCGTGTTCAATTTATTCTAGCTTGCAAGGTCCCTTTGCAGTTTTTGTGATCGAAAAAATGAAAAAATTTGTCATTTGTTGGTTTGTAAATTATAATTTTTGTTCAGGGAGTTTGTTCTTATCTTATTGAAACGTCGGGGTCTATTTCGAGGATCACGAGGTCGTGTGAACAGGAACAGTCTTGCCATACCAACAGCAATCAACAACCAAATTGCAACAACAGATTTTGTAAATTTTGCTGTCAAGGGGATAACTGCAACCTGAATGGTCCAACTTCATGCAATTGCGAAATGGGTGAGCCGTTTAGTAGTTTGCAGGTAAACGTTAAAAGAACATCTCGGGTTTATAGAAGTATTTTGTTCAGCGTTTGCTTCTTTTTTTTCTAAGCCACATAATTGCAATTTGCGATTTAGGTTTTTTATGCTGGTAAAATATACATGCATCATAAAAGATGAAGTGGTTGGGCATCGAACCCGCGAAACTAGCTCCGGAGTTCAATGCACAAGGCACTCGGCTAACTCCATGTGATGCAGCGTTTGCTACTAAAGATTTGAATTTCCTTACACGCTTGCTTACCTTGTCCGTAAAATTTTGTAGTAGTGGTTTGCAAGAGTCACGGTAATAGCTTGTTCCCTGGCGGTATCTAGCTGGCTCCTACAAGAATTCCGCATAAAGGTCTACAGGAAGGGTGGGAAACCTGCGGCCCGCTTAAGTTTTGAATGTGGCCCTCGTCAGAGTTTTGTTAAGTGAAAAACACATCGGTAGAATAGAAAACATTAATCTTTCTTAAAAACTTCTTCACTTTCAACTACTGTACATGCTATTATTGTGACCTAAAAACCCCGCAAAGGTTTCTGATTTTACGGTAAAAAGACAACTCACCATGAATGTTAAATAAATTTGCGATGTAATTGTGTATTTTTAAAGCGAAATTTAAAGATTAGAAGCAATTAAATGTGGCCAGTGAAAATATTATGCAATCAATGTTGCCGCTGTGCTTTGCCGGTTCCTCACCTCTCGTCTACAGTTTGGATTCGGTAGTAAGGTCGCAAATGTTCCGCACATTTAAGGAGTTCACGAAGACTTTGGGACGCTAGATTGTTCAGTAACTGCATCTTTTACGTTATCATTCATGATGTAAAAAATGTAAATAAAATTTCTTGGTCATTGAATTTGTGATTAACTCTAAGGCAAATGTGGCATTTCCGCGTATTATGCGTTAATAAAAGTTTTACGCTTGTGTCGAACATACCGGTATCCAATGTCACTCAAAGTTATAGAGATGCAACTTGCTTCTTTAACTTTGATGTGAGTAACTTTGTTTATGCAGGTGCTTGCGACAATCCTAATCCTTTTTTAGCACCAATATTATTCTGCCAACGCCGTCGAAGAAAAGTAAGTCAAACCAACAGCGTATTTGTTGAAAAATAGCCATTATGGTAATGGGCATTCATATCTCTACTCTTTCTCCGCCGAAATATAGCCTAAGTAAATCAGTAATGTGTAATGCAGCCTATGTATGGTACAAAATTTAGGACACTTTACGTGATGTCAACAGGGCGTCGAACCGAACCGGAACGTAAACCGAAAACCCGTATTAACCGCTTCCTTTCATTGCACCCGAACCGAACCGTAACCTTTATAATTTAATAGAGGTGAATCTAACCCGAACCTGAGCCCAGGGTCCTCAAACCTCTTAAACCTTAACCGGATGTGAACCGTTAAAATAATTTTTTTAACCTTAACCCAGAGCGGAGCACCTTCTTTGGACTGCGCTGTCAACTTGGGACTAAAAAAGCATTTGCTACGTTAAATCGAGTGTGTTCTTAAGAAGATTTTCCTTAAAGAATGATTGTTATGGTAGCTATAACAGCAGTTAAGGACATCTGAAGTTAATCTGAGGTTATTTCGGTCGCTGATGACATTGCTTATGAGCTACAATAGCTTCTTAAAAAGTACAGTCAGCCTCAATACAATAAGTATTTTTGAAAAAAAAATATAGCTGTGTACCAAAACATAAGTCGAATTGACGGTTTCAAGTTCTTAAACCCAAACAAAATTTGAACCCCTAAGCTTTTGCTTCTGCGAACCTAAACCCGATAATTCAAAGTATTTTTAATTTTAACCGGAGCTGAACCTTCAAAATCAAACGACGAAAAACTTGAACCGGAACTAAACCGCTAAAACTGAATTTTGCGGAACCTGAACCTAAACCGGAGCGATATTTCAAGCGGTTCGATGCCCTGGATGTTAACACAACAAACAAAAGAACTCTTTTCCGTAATGAGTATTGCGTATATTATCTGTAAATGCACAGTATCATGAAAATTTATAAAAAAAACTGCATCAACCTTTACTTCATTTATAGTCATTTATAGAGGCTAGGCTATTTACTTCTAACTTCAACTTCTACAACCTCAAACAAATAAAATGGATAAAACGTTTCAGAACATTTTAGCGGTAAAATGAGATTTTTCAGTGTAATGTGCTTAGACATTGAGTGGCAGAAAGTCGCCGTTTTAAAAAACCATTGCTTGAGACAAGTTGCTTTTAGCCTTGGAACTGTGTTATTTTATTGTGAACCACTCAATAGTCAACACTACGTGGTCTGCTATCCTTGAGATGATAAGCGCATGATAAGCGCAATGATAAGCGATGATAAGTTATTTCCCTCTGTATACTAGAATCAAGGTTTAAACCCCCCCAGCTGGTTCCCCCAAGAAAAAGAACTCTTTATCCCTCGTGGGGAACAAGCTGATTTTGGTGTACAGTTGGTTGAAAAAATACTCATCTTGTTCCAAGGAGTTGACAGAACCTAATATTCTATAGGCTGGATGCCTCCGCAATTACTTAAAAAAAAGAAATTAAAGTTTCCAAAAATTAATCTTGACACTCGGTAGAAAAAAGCAGCTTTTAAAATAATGTTGTATGTTGATTTGCTGTCGTCACCTTGATGGTATCAACTGTTATGACTTGCACAGGATAAAGAGTAAAAATTTTGCATGCCACGGCAAACCTACGTATAAATCTGCTTGTCAGAAAACTTGATCGCACCAAAAGAGAAGTACGTCTTGATTAAATAGAAAGTCTTACATTTGTTGTACAAATATTTTTGTGTCTGAATATTAATAAGAAATATTTTTAGAATATGTGCTTCAGTGACAGGACATGGAGTGATTTGACGACTAGCGCCGGTTTTTATATTGCTGACTCCAGTAAGAAAAATAGCATTGTTTCCTGCGAAATCAACCGAAGAGTTGGCAACAGCTCGTCAAACGAATTTGTTGTCGTTATGAGATGTTATTCGTTACGATTGTTTCAAACATCGCGTACTGGCAGACGCCTCGCTCTGCGACTTGGCAGCCCACAATTTGCAGCTGCAACAGACAGATCAAAAGCCAACCGCATAGAAATTTCTTGCAGTCGTATTACTTTGGATGATTATCCGTTTGATTGGACATGCAATCCGGGTGCAGTATCTTGCTCCTTAGTCCGTATTCCGCTTCCAACAACCGTACAGGATCCAATCCCCACTAACGAGACGCTGCCGGAACCCGTTGTGGCTGCAGCAGGTCTGGATTATTGGGCTTACATCGTGATTGTGATAGGAGTGGTCGGAATCATTTTGTTTGCCGGATTTTCAAGAAACATAATCAAAGCGGTAAGCATTAAGCAGTCTTTGTCTTTACGGCATAGATCTTTCGTTCGCTAGGAATACTGCGTGTGAGATAAAATCCTTCGTAATGGGTGCGATCTAATGGCACTTGACTCATACCTTCACGGGCAGTTGATCCGGAGACCGTCAGATATCATCGTGATTTCATCCACTCTTTTCAGTTTTAATTTAATCTTTTATAAACTACTGGATATTTACAGTATATACAGTAACTTCAGTATAGTGCTGAGAAGAAACAGTCTTTTTTTAATACTAATGTGAATATCAACAACCGGCCGGTTAGCTCAGTTGTTAAGCGCAACGCTATCGTTGCGGGAGGTCTGGAGATCAATTTCCAGGCCGGTCAAACTGCACTCAGTGTCGCCAACGGCTCGCCACAGCTGCGACGTTTCTTCGGAACAGTGTAGCCCAGGCGCTAAGACGCGGAAACTGGCCCCACCACTTATTACACGCTTTTGCGTAATACCGCGAGCATAATGAAGACCACGGGCAGTATACTGCTCCACTTTTGTGCACTTAACGCAATGCGTTAACGTAATGAACAAACAAAGTTAAAGCATTTTGTTAAGTGCAACAAAAGTTGAGCAGTATACCGCCCATGATTTTTGATTTGATGTAAATATCAATCCTCAGTCGTTAATCTACAATTGAAAAAACAAGACTAAGCGACTCAAATCCAACACCAGAGGGAAACTCCCTCACTTTTCCCGTTCACATCCGTCAATTGACTGTATTCTCAAGTGTCTTGGCTAGAAATTCGAAAAGGGAGGAACCATAAACGACAAAAGCTATCAAAAGAGTCTGCTATATTTCAGTCACTTAGCAATATTTGTTTTTTTTTCACTGAAAAGCAAAGTCAGAAGGGGAGGGGGCATGGCACAATGGTGTTCTCCCTAAATACGTCCCTGATTTCCACGCAGTGTTGATATTAATTGATTCACTTTTTTCAGTGTAAGACGAAACGTTTTTATCACGTGAACAGAATAATTCCTCGCCGACGTCCTGTTCCATCCAGAGTACCGAAATGAGGAGATTCAGCACAAACAACTTGGTCGAAGATAGAAGAAAGACTTTTTTACGAACCTGATGAGTGACAATATTGTTTATTTAAAGCGCGTTTGCAAACCATTCATGGTCCAAAAAAATGAGAAAAACTTCTACTCGTATAAGTCATGTTTCAATACGAACATATCAATGAAATGATTCATGTTTTTGTTGGTTGTTATTCTTGATTGGGTTACCCGTTCATATCATTTTTAGCAATCATTCAATTCAAATAAAACGGCAGTTTTTGAAAAGCCAAATTCAAAATAAAAAAGTCAAAGTCATTGATTTTGAAAAACAAAAAATTCAAATTGATACATCATTAGACAAGGGGTTCTTAACCTTTTCCTCGTTAAATACCCTCTAAGTTGTGAAAAAATCAACACGAACCCCCAATAAGCTGACCTCAAATTAATCTTCCTTTGTTTGAATTAAGGTTTCATTGTCAAGAGGTAAGAATGTTGAAAAACAGTTCAAAAAAGCCGTGGATTTCGCATTATGGCGTCGTAATAACGCAGATTCAGGCAAGATGTACGCTGTTTTCAATCAACACATGTTTTTCTGTAGTATAGGATGTTAAGCAATAACATCACATGAAAACTTGACTGCCATCCCAGCTGTGATGTTTTTAGTAAAAAGTTAAAGGATTTTATCGATCTAAATTTTTAAATTTTCAAATGTAGAAAATTCCAAATCAGAGAACCTTGATATGTGACAGAATTTTGAAGTTTTGATCTTTCGAAAATTAACGCTTTATAGGTGTTCATACCACATATAATTTGGCTCCTTTATGCAGGGTGGGCCTTAAGCCGCGCGCCAAAACATTTAAAACAATTCTGATAATAATAAACGCTTTCCATTAAAATTTTTTTATTAGATTTATTAAAAAATATAATTTATTAAAAAATGTTTTATTAAAAGATATTTTGCCTCGCAGACTTTACATTATTTCACATCACACTTCACTTAATTCTTTGGTGCATGACTTATGGCCCTCCCTGTATTTATTTTAGCATTTACTCCAAATTGACTTGAAGGTAGAAAAAAAAAAAAACGTCATCACGTTGGAGCAGATACCAGGCAACCTTTTCAATGTTATTTTAAGCATTTGACATCTTTTGAGTGATCGATCCTATTGAGTTCTTGATCTTCAATGAAGCGGTGTCATTACTAAATTTTTCTATTTTAGCATTTCTGCTTCATTTTTTGATTGCTTGTGATGTTGAGTGTCAGCTGCTTGAGTAGAAAAGCCACAAAAACAGTTTTAAGCAAATGGCTTAGGTAAGACTTAACCGAGGGAAGAATCCTGTGTCTTAGCTGCAAGGTGAGAACAGCATTGACTATAGACCAAGCAGAAATTATAATTTCTAATTTGGTGTAGCTGATGTTTTTGTTCAGTGGTTCTTAACCTTTTCACTTGCTGGCACCCCTTTTGAATCACCAACCAATTCTCGCTAACCCCATTTAGAATAGGAAAATATCGTTGAAGACCCCAAAAAAAAACGTCATCACGTCTGCAGATGTCCAATTTTCCACGCAAAATCAAGTGAAGACCAAAAAAAAAGATCATCACGTCCGCAGATGTCCGATTTTCCACGCAAAATCAAGTATAGAGCAAAAAAATCTTCACATGTCCTGTAAACAAGTAGGTCTAATTAACCTTAATGTTCATCGACTCCGCACCACGCACCTCCTTGGGGTGAGAGCACCCTTGGTTAAGAAACCTTGTTTTTGCTCATTTGCAATTAAAACCAGGGCATCGAACCGCTTGAAATATCGTTCCGGTTTAGGTTCAGGTTCCGCAAAATTTATTTTTAACGGTTTACCTCCGGTTCAGGCTTTTCGTCGTTTGATTTTACAGGTTTAGCTTCGGTTAAAATTAAAAATACTTTGAATTATCTGGTTCAGTTTGCAGAGACAATAAAACTTAAGGTTCAAATTCGGTTTGGGTTCTAGAATTTGAAATCGTTAATTCGACTTATGTTCTGGTTCGCAGCTACAGGCGCATTTTTTTCAAAAACACTTATTGTACTGTATTTAGGCTGATTTTACTTTTTAAGATGCTACTGTAGCTCATAACGAATGTCATCAGCGGCAGAAATAACCTCAAATTAACGTCAGATGCCCTTAACCGCTGTTATAGCCGCCGTAACAATCATTCGAGGAAAAATCTTCATGAGAACACACACGACGTAACGAAACGAATGCTTTTTTAGTCCAAACTTAAAAAGTAAAACAACAAAACTTCCACTGATGCAGCCAAACCATTAAAACACAAACTACTACAACTACTACACTCAAAATACAACTACACAAGCGAGCCAAGTCACTAACTCAACTGGCAGGATGCGTTTAGATCCTTATCGTTATCTTGCAAATGAGAATTTCAACAAATATCGGCAAAATTGACGTAGGGTTGCAAGTTTGCAACACAAACGCGTCGAAATAAATGAAACGAAACCATCATAAATGGATCACTTACAGCAGTGGTCGGCAACCACCGGGCCGCGGCGCGGTGCCGGACTGCCGGTCCGTGCGAAGTTTGTTACCGGTCCGCATGCATATTCAGAATAAATGTTTTTAATTTGAAAGATTTTGTAGCGTTAGATGCAATTTTCGAACGTTTTTAAATAAATGCTTGCAAGCTCAATTCTGGTGACCCATGGCAAATTTATTCAAAATCATGAAATTGACCAAATTACAAAGGCAATTATTTTAATTTAACAGCGAACATTTGATTGTACAGTCATTTTATCGTGAATCTTGCGTAAATCAAATAGCGCTATAGGCTAAAACAGTAAGTTAGTTAAGAGAGAGAACAACGTTAGAAATCAGGTTAGAGAAGCTACTATAAAAAATTAA
Source organism: Trididemnum miniatum (assembly GCA_964006365.1). Lineage (NCBI taxonomy): Eukaryota > Metazoa > Chordata > Ascidiacea > Aplousobranchia > Didemnidae > Trididemnum > Trididemnum miniatum. Next base: position 32,277,038 of record OZ023231.1, on the reverse strand, counting down.
AGCAACGCTACTGGATCAGGATTTAAAAAGTTTAATACTTTAGTCAGATTTGTCTTTTTGTGCTTAGTGGCATATTTATCCTCCAATCACGAGAAAGCGATCAATGCGCTATACGAGCTCGCTTGGGAGTTGCCAGTCATCTATCTACAACACCAAGATGGAGGAATCCCGCTTAGTGCCTTTCCCAACGGCACAAGTAAACTTGCCGGCTTGTTCCACACACTGTTTTTTTGATACTGAGCGTCAAGCAGGAGAGTTGCGAATACCAATTATAAAGTCAATGGTTTGACCCGACTCGGAATCAAACCCGAGTCTACAGCTCCTGAGGTGGATACTCTTACCACTCGGCCATCTAAGCTGTTACCAGATTAAAACAAGATCAAGGTTTTTAGCTCTGAATAAGTACGAGCGTTATATTGCTAAAATATTTTGATTTTTCAAAGGTCGGTCCGCGAAAAAAAGTTTGTTTCAAACTGGTCAGCTGTGCGAAAAATGCAGCCGACCACCGACTTATAGCATTGATAGCGCAGTCCAATCCAAAAAAGACACTCCGGTCTGGGTTTAGGTTAGACAAAAATTATTTTAACGGTTCAAATCCGGTTAGGGTTCAAGAATTTTGATGACCTTGGGTTCAGGTTAGGTTTACGTCTATTGAATCATAGAGGTTACGGTTCGATTTGGGTTCAATGAAAGGAAGCGATTAATACTGGTTTTCGGCTCACGTTCCGGTTCGGTTCGACGCCCTGATCGAAATTCTACAGTTACAAGCTTTCCGGGAAGCATATTTCGGAATGGTTGCATAGAAAGTTTTGACTTTGCTTTCCAGCGATCTGATTGGCTAGCATTTGCGAGAAGAGCATGCAGTTTTCGCCACTCGAGGTCGATGTAGCAGAACTGTTTAGATTATTGTTAATTACTCGTGGCATAGTCGCGCAAATGCTCTAGCCAATCACATCGCTGGAGAGCAAAGTGGAAATTTTCTATGCAACCATTGCGAAATATGCTTCCGGGAAATAAAACAAAAGTCGTCCTTCCTGGCTTACTGATTGAGAAGTCATAACGACTTCTACATGCTGGGTCGAAGAACATAATATAACATCCTCCGACCTCCATCACAAACAGTTGCAAAGCAACTCTGGCCATAGGGTACCCATAAAGCGGGACAGCGCTCTTTCGGGCTACTAACCTTCATCAGCCATTTTATTGTTGTGCCTTGGCCACATGGGGAGTTTAATTGGCGTGGTATCTTACGTACCACAAAAGTTAAATTTCTTTTAGGATACATAAATACGTAGGGGTAATTGTCCACTCAACGACAAGCGCTCGCCTGTGAGGGATAACAGAGTCTGATGCTTCAGCGCGGATATTGTGGGCTGATAGCCACAGACAGCGCTGTATCGCTCATTGGTACTTCCGGGAAATGCCACACCTCCTTCGACCACAGAACATCGTTCTTTCGCTCGTTGCGCTGCAATTACAACACCGCTGGCAGAAGACGGAAGTTCAAAGGAACAACGAGATCTTTTTATAGTCTGCTGTACTGTGTCGTCATAGTAAAGATTGCAACATCATCTTGTTGCAAATTATCTCCACTTTAATCTATTGTCAAGCAATTGTGTTGGCTTCTGCTTCCTGTTCAGTTTATAGTCTTTACCACGTACCGGTAATACATTACAGGTGCAGCTTGTTGATTCATTGTGTGTTTGATTTTTGCTCAAAGTGAAGTTCCAGTTTGCCAGAGTAGTTTAGGATAAAAGTCCCTGATTAATAGCAACTTTTTCACATAAATAAAAACCAAGCTATATTTTTCTGTGTTATTTAATCTCTTTCGGTGCTCATTTCTTTTTTTGTAATATTTAGTCCTGTTTCAAATTGTATCGAAAATATAATATCATGTCTATTGATTAAATAACAGGTTACAGAGGAATTGAATAATATCGATATAGTAATTGAAAGGTTCTGAAGGATGAGCGAAACACGTTGTAGATCTAACCTTGAGCAAGAATTTTGAACAGGAAATTTATTTGTTATGGTGTGTAATAGTGATGCCAATGAAGTCGTAGAAACAATGTAGTTAAGGCGCTAACAAATACTATAACCGTGCGATCAAACAAAATGATTCCGATCATTGCGATTTCAAGTACGGTAATAAAATGTAACACAATATTGTTTCCAGTGCTGAGCATCGCAAGTTTTTTTGCAGTCCGAAGTCCGCAATTCCGCAACCAGATTTTAGATTTTTTGATCCGAAACCGCAATTCCACAACTACGTTTTGAACGTTTCAATCCGCTACCGCAAGTCCGCAATCATGATTTTGAGAGTCCTAATCCGAAATCGCAAGCCCGCAATTACAAATTCTTTTAAATTCGCTACCGCAATTAGCAACATTAAAATTATTCTAATCCGCATTTTATCAACACTTTTGCGCCTTAAAATGCAGGCGAGCAACAAATTCGTTTAAAATATCTCATAGCGGCCTATCGACAAGTTGGTTCATCGTGTGGCATATGCATTGGTTTTTGCTGATTTCGGTAAGATTTCTTTTAGATAAATACGTCATAGAGAGTCTCCCATGGTGGTGAAGGCCCGTCCACTTTAATTAGGCCTATAGGCATACACAAAAAAAACACCAGAAGGTTACTTTATACTCGTGTTTAAGCATGAGATCGGTTCAAAGAAAGGAAAGAATTAATAGGCTATTACGAAAAATCAAACCATCAAAATACACAATATGCAAGAGTACAGGCATAAAAACTTTCGGGAGAAGTCATTGTGGCGAGGCCGTAACTAACACAGATCCCAATCAGTGGCGATTCTAGCACCCAAAAAGTGGGGGGGCCGCTTTGGGGCCAAGATAGATTTAGGTGGGGCCACTGAAAACTGTGTTTGAGAAGAAAAAAGTAAGTTCAAAGAGATTTGCAACCGAACTTAAAAAGTAAGCTTATGGTATTATGACATACTATATATACTCATTATTGACATTTAGTGCAACATAAGATGGAAAAATGGTCAGAGCGTTTGTTTCTGAAGCGGTAGATTCAAGGTCTGACTCCGAGACGAGTCAAACTGATTGCCCAGCCTAAAAATTAGTATTCACAGTTGTTCCTGCTATACGTTCGACTTCGACATTAAAGGAATAGTATCGACAACAAACCGGCAAGTTTGCTAGTTATAACACCCTTGGAAAAGGCACTTAAGGTAATTCCTATATCTTTAAGTGCAAACAGTTAATGAATCCCTATATTCTACCTCTCGTAAAAATATGTTCTCCGTAGTAAAAATATGTTCTCGCCAGTGAAAATATGTTCTCCGTAAAAAGCATGAACCCCACTAGGCTGGTGGCAGTGTTAAGACCAGGGCCGGCGCAACCGTCCCCTCCGACCGGGGGAGGGGGGCACGCGTTTCTGGGGTCCCACTTTCGTTACCTGAAGCCCCTTTTTTTTTGGTCTTCAATTTTGCGTGGAGATGAAAAGTAGCCTATTCTTTTAGGCATAAAAACTTTTGCCAGTAGGACCTCGCATTGAGTTCCAGGACGGAGGGTGAGGTAAACAATGGGCTAACATTGGCACTCGATAAGATTTCAGTAGCGTCTTAACTCACTCGGCCATAATAATGCTTCATGATAAACATATTGCAATTTTCGCTCTTTAATCAGTCGCCTAACAACCGCAGGCTGAATAATGGTCAGGCAAGGAAGGTCGACTGCTTTATAACTGAATGGTTTTGTGCTTTCAAAAGCGATGATAAAACAAGGCAGCACTGTGCCGCCTATAGAACCAGTCCACACTCAACCAAGGTGTCCCGCTCTCCCGCTCCAAACTCCACAGCCATCAACGAATGACGCATTAAAGCCAAGCATACCAAGCACTGGCTGCTGTTGCTTCTAGGAATACCATTATCACGCCTACCAATGCTGGCACAATGCACATTGCTGTCTTTCCTTTTTAGCGCTTGCTGATTAGGTTTTAACAAAAAAATTGAAAAAATACCGGTACATGACTAACCAGGCTACAAAAAATGCGAAATGTCACTTTTATTTCGATTAGCCACTACCAAAGACACGATACGTAAGATTTTGATCGATTTAGTTCTTTATTCCTCTTCACCCATTACTAATAGCTTCTTCAATCTGCACTGCCTGCTTTATGACTTAATCGCTTGTGAAAGCGATTTTACGATTTAGACGGAACTGTGTGATGCGATAAAAGCACTAGTTTATTGAAAAGTGAAGACAAAGACCAAAGCAAACTATGCAAGTTTCACATAGCCTAGTAAACTAAAAAGCAACGACAACGAATGTCTACCTCTGAGGTTGGCCAATCGATTAGCATATTTTTATACCCTGTCATAGGCTACATGAGCTTGTTTAAACTGGGGGGGGGGGGGGGAGGCAACCTGGGGGTCAAGCAAAAATCTGGGGGCGCCATGGCCCCTCCGTAGAATCGCCACTGATTCCTTGTCATTTTCAAAAAATGAAACTTCGGTTATTTTTATCGCATGCTATTACTAAGTTGATTTTGATATCGCATTTTAGACGTTAATAACATTCGCGAATTTCTGATTGACGGCAAAAGGAAGGCGATCAACGGAAAAACAAGTAAACAATAAAATTAAACATTTTACAGTATGACGCTGTACTTGAAAAGCCTTTCTTTTCCGTGTTTACAAAATTCTAAGTGAAATAGAGGGTCCAAGCTTCTCCTTGGCGCCGCCACCGCAATGTCATTGATTGTAACTCTAGTTATAGCAGTAAAATGGAAACTGTAGGTAGAAACTTTTAAGTAACGTCTTGCACAAAGCCTGTACAGAAAAATTGAGGATGATCTAAGACAATACCGGTATTAGATTTTTGCTCTTCAAAAATGTGACGCGTTAACCAAACTAGCCCGAAGAACTAAAACACAGAAGCATATAAGACCACCGTCGCGCATTCTGACTTTTTAACAAATCTAAAAATTAGAACATCGCCCAATCACGAAATGAACCTTACTACATATACAACGGGGTATCTCTTTGCACTCAAAATCTTTGCAATCAAGATTACACACTAAAATACTGCACGCACCGGCAGTCCGGCATTCAAAAAACAATCGTAGCCTACTACTTTATGATAATTAATTAACTATTCTTTGAATGCATGCAGAGCCGTAGCAGCCGCCCCCCAAACCCCCCAATTGGGGGGGCCCACACTGCCAAAAGGGGCCCCAAATTGTCTTGAAGGACCCGAAGTTGCATCAATTCAAAAACAAAGTTTTGCTTGGCAAATCACGTTGAATGGGATTTTTTGCGCTCAAATTTTATATATTTCAGTTTTAAAATTTTTCGCTATCGTTTACTTTCAAATAGCGTCATAAATGCATAATGATGTTATAAACAATACACTGTGTGTAAGAGTGCGCGTAGAACTTGAAAAAGGAGGCCGGTGCAGAGTTGGATGCAATCATTTTTCAAAGCTTAAATTCAAATTCATTCCTCTTGAAAAAATTAAATTCAAATTCATTAACACCTTGTGAGCAGATTTAAAATTTTATCTATTTATTTATTCGCAATTTTATTCTCCTATCATGAAAAAGCGACGGGGCGCTATACGAGCTCGCTTAGGAGTTGCCGACCAACGGTCTACCACACCTAGATGGGGTAATCCCGTTTAGTGCCTTTCCCAACAGCACAACAAGCGAACTTGCCGCTTGTTTCGCGCTATCCATTATGCTGAACGTCAACCAAAAAAGCTGTGAATACCAATTTTCAAGTCATTGGTTTGACCGGACCCGGAATTGAATCCCGGAGTCCACCAATCTAGAAGCAGATGCTCTATCCACTCGGCTATCCGATCGGTAAATTAAATTCAATCCTACCCTATTTCTGTGTCAGCAACCATAATCTGACATCGAATACAAAAGTCCATTGAAAAAGGATTTGCTAGTTTGAAAACGTGTGCTTTTGAAATAGCGCAGGAATTGGACATTGGTCCGGTCTTCCTCAATCAAAAAGTAAAAAAAAAAGAGAATGAAAATAGAAAAAGAGAATGTTTAGTTACGATGCAAATCTATATCGTACAGCTTCTGAGGAAGAGATTCAAAGCAAACTTTTTAAAACAACTGGTGGACCAGGCTATTATGTCGATACTAGAAAGTTTTAAGCTGACATGTGATGTCGCTTCTGTCTTTGCATTGCTGTTTACACCCAGCAGCTTCGTGCATGAACAGCCATTGTCAGCAATATGATCTGGCAATACCGCACGCAGGTTCAGATTCTTTGCGACGGGTTCGATTCACGGCTGGAGTCTATTGCATTTGATATTTATATCAGATGGTTGCTGATTAGAACGACACAAGCTCGTTTGGCAGTCTCCCTTCAACACCGTTGAACTTTTAATTCAATAGTAATACCTGTAAGTGCTCGCTTGCCTTGCTTCTCGAGTTTACAAAATGCGTTGTTACTGTCACCAGTGCTGAACAAAGCTTCAAAAAACTGAAATTTATTAAAACGTTTATTACATCTAATATGGCAAACAGCAGACTATCTTTTTTCTTTCCATTTGTTGGCATTTTTATCCACCTATCACAGAAAGCAATGGGGCGCTACACGAGCTCCCTTAGGAGTTGCCGGCCATCTGTCTACCTACCGCACTTAGATGGGGGAATCTCGTTAAGTGTTTTTCCCAACGGCACAAGCAAACTTGACGGCTTTCTTAACACTATCCCTTTAATGCTGAATGTCTAGTTGGAAAGCTGTGAATACCAATTTTTAAGTCATTGGTTTGACTTGACTAGTGATCAAACCCTCAGTCTATTCACTCCTTCAGGCTCAGAAGCACACGCTCTATCCACTCGGCCATCCGATTGGTTCTTCGCTGGCCATGTTGTCAATCGAAAGTTAATGCGCCCGATCTCCAGATTATAACGCTGTCAAAAGAACATCTGTGTACGAAAAAGTGCGCTCTAGCTAGACCGGAGGTTTTCAACCTATTGGCCATGGCCCAACAGTGGGCCTCAGAGCTTGACTAGAGAGCGACATCAGCATTCCCTAATCATGCCATCACGTTGACTTTGTACCTTTTAGCAAAAGTTATTGGGCCACCATCATATTTTATCATTTTAGTGGGCCATGAGCAGAAAAAGGTAGAAAAACCCTGAGCTAAACGATTTTAATGGAAAATGAATTGGGTGTAACAAACTTGTCTTAAAATTACACCTTTTATTTTTACACAGTGATAACGCGTTATATGTTTTAATTTTACCACAGTATTCGCATTGTGGTGAGAAACTGAGTTGTTACCCCTGGAAAAACCTAAAACAATTCATATCGAAAGCTAAGTATTGGGGACTTGAAAAGGTTTTTGGGGGGGGCCCAAAGTTGAGCTGCTACGGCACTGAATGCATGATACAGTAGAAAGAATTCACGAAGAAAACAAACCGCACATCGGAAACCAGATAGTCAATCGTAAGCTTGGAAACAATAAATTCTTACCGATAATAATTTTTCTTCATCCTCCTCATTAGCGCCCCTGTCGTTTTTTATAAGACAAAATAAAATCGAGAAACACTGAAAATCAGCTATTCAAATTTTATCTTTTTCGTCTATTGTCACTAGCTTCTCCAGTAAGAGGTAAATAAGGCGATCTTTTTCGTTACATTATTTCTTAAAATAAAATCATAATGGCAACAGAACCATGTTCAAATGAATGGCTGCTGATAACTATTTGACTTTAAAAATCTTTACCCCTGCCCAACTCAACTGGCTGCCTCTGCGCACTGACTACTGCTTGAGTTTACAGCTATTTAAATAAAAAAAATTACGGCAAAAGGAAATAAAAATAAAAGACAAGTTTGCGTTCATCGGGTCTGATATATTCAGATTCGAACGTTCTACCGAATGGATGGCGAAACGTCAAAAATAAAGAAACTTGCATCGGTAAAACGTTTAAATCTAAATAAAACCGGCGGTTAGCTCAGTTGCTAAGCGCATCGCTATCGGTTCGAGAAGTCTGTGGTTCAATTACTGGGCCGGTCAAATCGTCACAGTGTCACCAACGACTCGCCACCGCTGCGACGATTCTTCGGAACTGAGTTGCCCAGGCGCTAAGCCGTGGAGATGGGCCCCGCAACTCGTTACACGCTTCGGCGTAATACGGCAGTATAATGAAGATTTGATTTGATTTTTAAAAGGAAATAAATTAAAATTCTTCATGCAGATATAGTCAATTAAGATTGTTGATAATAACACTTTATTCCATTGGCACTGCGCTAGACTTTATCAAAATACAGTATAGTTGCTTAAATTTCGTTCGCAGAAGTTGCTAATGGCCCGCAAGAATTGCTTAAAAATACATTCTTTGTTCTATCTGTTATCTTGCTGGTTTGCGATAAAGGCTGTGGTTTGAGCAAAATCGTTGTTTAATGAAACAAAAGTAGGGCAATACCAAGAGTGCGAATTATAATCCTTTTGTCAAAAGTTGCAGATGGCAAGTTGTGTCAGAACATTTTATTAGCGAGCGATTGACGGCTCTATTCTTTTTTTGTTGTGAAACTACACTGTAAAAAATAATGGGTTATCTTAACCCAAAAACCTTGGGTACTTTATTGGGTAGTCTCCTTGAGACACCCAAGTTTTGACAATGAGTATATTATACCCAAATGTTTTACCCAAGTTACATTTTAGGGTTTTCGTTACCCACTCAAGTTAGGGTGCTCACAACCTGCCTTAAAATTTTGGGTATATATAATCTAAAAAAATTTTTGGATAGGCCTCAGTTTGAACTTGTAACTGATACATCTTTTCTTGCGCCTATTACGACTGTTCTGGATTGTTCCCTATTCGCATTTCTTACCTCAGCAGTTTTTACGAAGTATCTTCTTAAGATACACTGTTACTTACAAACTTCTTGATTCCTATATAACAACAAATGATGAATGATTTTTCTTTAGTGGGATTTACGCAAATACGTCATTTTGGGTGTTTAAAGGCCCACTGCACCCAAATTCATCGATAGTTGTAAATATGTATTTAACATATTTAAACATTTTCGCGAAAATTCGATCACGATATCTGGTCTCGGTAACGAGAAAACTGGTAAAATATCGTTAAATTCGTGACGTCATTGGGTACCAACAACCAAGAAAAAATGCGACTTCTAAAAGCTTTCGCACAGCGAGAGCTTTCGCACTTTGCCGAAAACTTTCGAAAGCTTTGCGAAAGCTCTCGCTGTGCGAAAGCTTTTAGAAGTCGCATTTTTTCTTGGTTGTTGGTACCCAATGACGTCACGAATTTAACGATATTTTACCAGTTTTCTCGTTACCGAGACCAGATATCGTGATCGAATTTTCGCGAAAACGTTTAAATATATCAAATACATATTTACAACTATCGATGAATTTGGGTGCAGTGGGCCTTTAATACCCAATGTTTTTTCAATTTATAAATTTGATTTTCCTCTTACTACGAATGCTTATGTGACAATACGATAGTGGACCATGTGCAGGGCCGCAGCTAGGGGGGCGAAAGGGGGGCTACCCCCCCCTGAAAAACTTTTTGCCCCCCCTACAAAAAATTGGTTACTAATACATGATACCGGTATAGGTAATTTGGCCCCCCTAAAATATTTTTCGCCCCCCTAAGCATTTGTTTCTAGCTGCGGGCCTGATCACATATTAACTCAAACTTCTATTTGAGATTTTTGGTTAAGATGGCAAGCATTTAACTTTAAAAATCATCGTTACTAGCCACCTAAAAATTATTTTGCAAACTCATCAACTGTTTTATGAGATGCTTATATGTGAACAAGAATTGTGCATGAATGCAGAGATCCAACGAGCGTGTGGCCCGCAACAATTGGTCATCTAGACTGCATAATTTTGAATGATATTTGCGCTGCTGGGAGCAGGGGTGCCTTGATAAAATTCGAACTAGGGAGGCCCTGCATAATGCAAAAAAATCTATTATTTTTTACCAGATGTTCTTAAACTTTTTCAGTCATGCCCCCTTTGGCGTTAGTGATTTTTGCCCACGCACCACCTGCAGTGCCGTCTGAAGACTGTTGCCCCTCCCCCTAAAAAAGCTCTAGATGGGGTCCTTTAATATCTACAAACATTTTTTACCAGATCTACAAACATTTTTTACCAGATTATTTTTTACCAGATGTTCTTAAACTTTTTCAGTCACGCCCCCTTTGGCGTTAGTGATTTTTACCCACGCACCACCTCCAGTGCCGTCTGAAGACTGTTGCCCTTCCCCCTAAAAAGCTCTAGATGGGGTCCTTTAATATCTACAAACATTTTGAGCAGTTTCGCGTTTTTTCGACTTGGTTAACGACTTTCTTCTTAGCTACATTGTTTCAAGGTACGCATCCACAAATTTCCTCAGGATGAGCGTCATGTAATTGCAATTACAGCGCTTTTTCAACAAGTTTGTGACAAAATTTTCTTTAAAATTTATTGCCTCTGATTCTCAGTATATAGTGAGACCCCTACAAATGCCCTCCCCCCGACCGAAGAAACCGAACTTCGGAGATGCCTCGATACGGCACTGCCCACCACGCTACAAAAAACATGCAGAAAATATAGACCAACAATTTATTTGCAATGTCTTAATCGACTTAATGGGAAGGATGCAGCTGTTTTGGGAAAACAAGTTGTGATGTTTGACAAAAAAGATTTTAAAATATACGTTCAATCATTAAAACAGCTCAGATGGCCGAGTGGTATAGAGCGTCTGTCTCCTGAGCTGTAGACTCGGGTTTGATTCCGAGTCGGATCAAACCATTGACTTTAAAATTGGTATTCACAGCTTCCCTGCTTCGCGCTCAGCATTGAAGGGACAGTGTGAAGAACAAGCCGGCAAGTTTACTTGTTGTGCCGTTGGGAAAGGCACTTAACGGGATTCCCCCATCTTGGTGTGGTAGACAGATGGCTGGCAACAGTGGTGGAAAGTAACGAAATACTTTTACTTGAGTAGATTACTTGAGTAGTTTTTTTCGGTAACGAGTACTTTTTTGAGTAGTTTTTTTTTGGCTACTTTTACGTTTACTTAAGTACTTTTAGTATAAAGTAACTCTACTTGGGTAGTTTTTATTTTAGAAAAGTAGAAGTAGTTTACTATTGAGGCATTTGAGTTACAGTCTCGCCTTGAAATCCCTCGTTGCGCCTAAAATCTGTATTTACATTCCAATTCTCGATTATTCAACTCCATAACACTCGGTCTCGTCATCGCCATGGAAACTTCACTCCATGCGATAAGAATTACGCTGTCGCCTTTGATGCTAAACGTCATGCAGGGAAGCTATAAATACCAATTCTTAAGTCATTGGTTTAACCCAACTCTGAATCGAACCCCGAGTCTACCGTTCCAGAAGCAGACGCTCTATCCAATCGGCCATTTGGGCGGTAAATATTTCTTTTGTTTCACCATTTTGCCACCTTCAAAGCAAGTCCATCATCGCCGCATCGGCAAGTGTGTAGTTGACGCTTTAACGTTTGAAAACGCTATTGTGTACTTTTACTTGAGTAGTTTTTAAATGACTACTTTTTTACTTTTACTTAAGTGCTTTTTTTAGTCAATACTTTCTACTTTACTTCGAGTAATTTTGCCGTCAGTAACAATACTCTTATTTAAGTACAGTTTCAAAATACTTTTTACACCACTGGCTGGCAACTCCTAAGCGAGCTCGTATAGCGCTTTGATCGCTTTCTCGTGATAGGCGAATAAATATGCAACTAAAAATAATTTATATCACTGCTTTGCTCACGCTCCCCTTGCAAACTTTTTACGCCTCCCAGTTTAAGAACTTCTGCTCGTAAGTCTAAACGTTCTCAAGGACTTGGCCGATTTTAAGAGCTCCCCCTGGACCCTCCTTGCTAACAGTTTTTTTAAATCTAGGGGGGCCGAGCCCCCCGGGCCCTCCCACCAAGGCGACCCTGGCTGAGAATAGAGTATAGAATGCTGCTTGAATTCGTATCTCAATATTGATACCCCTAATCAGGGCTGCGAACTCGATCGATTTTTAACCGAGTTCAAGTTCGAGTTGAAAAGATATTTGCAAGTTCGAGTTCAAAGAATTTTATTTTTCGAGTTCAAGTTCGAGTTGGGCAAAAATGACAGAGTTCAGCGAGTTCGAGGCCCTGGTTCTAACCGACATTTAAAACAACTTTTTTCAATGTTTCAAGTTAGATTTGAGTGGCGCCGAAAAATTAATAAAAGGTACTCGGTATATTGATTCCTAAACTTTTTAGCGCAATCTTTCTGCTAGTAAATTTAATAGAATAAACCTCAAACTTTTTTCAGGGTTAATAGGTTCTACTACCCACATTGTTGGCTAAAATTATTGTGAATTGGGTAAAAATTTAAAATACCCAATTATTTTTGTGCCCAAATATCAAGCTTTATTGGGTTTAGACAATTTTGATCCAAATTTGTGTCGTTTTACCCAATCATATTTCTTGGGTAAAACTGTTTAGGTTAAACTTTTGATGCAATTTTTGGCAAAAAATCTTTGGGTATTGTAACCCAAAAAAATTGGGTTAAAGTACAGTTACCCATTTTGGGCTTTTTCGTTTACCCAAAAATATTAGCAGTGTAGGCTAATAAAGCGTGAAATGTGTCAGCAGCCCACACAATGTGCTTTGAAGTTGTTTATGTAGAAAGTGTTTAACACCGTAAATTTTTACCGTCAAACTGAAATTGTCAGAGACATCAATTATACGACTTACGAGCTAAAATTTTTAACTTGCGGACTTTAATCAACGCTAATCCGCAACCGCTAGTACACAACTTAAATATTAATAGCCCGCAAATCCGAAAATCCGCAATGATTTTTGCTAATCCGCAATTGCGAACTAGCGGACTTGCCTAGCATTGATTATCTCTAAGCTGCGGTTGTTATTTTTCAATTACTTTCACTCAGGTGTGTAGGCAGCAGAAATTTTGGGAGGGGCAAATTACTGGCTAAAAACTTGAAAAACATGATCTGTTTGGGTCATGGCTTTAGGCCAGCGGTTCTCAACCTTTTTTCTTTCGTGGCCCATTTTTTGTTGCGCTAAAGTTCTGTGGCCCATTATCTTTCATCCTTTCTAAACGAGTATTCATCCTCAGAAGCCGATCCAGAAAGTTTTGGTGGGGGGGAGATGTAATTTTGAATTAGGTTGAATGTTAACTAAATACAAACACGTTTAGACCCGGAAACGGGCGTAAATCAGCCTTTTTAAAATGTTTCATGTCAGGAACGTATTTCGAAATTTTTTTAGGGAGGCATTAAATTTCGTCACTTTTTCAAGCGTAGTTTTTTCCGGCTGAGTTAATTTTAAGCAACTTTAGTAACAAAAACGATTCTAGGGGGGTCCGGGGGCTTGCTCCCTCGGAAAATTTTTGAAAATTTACATACTGTAATGGTCATTTTAGTGCTTTTTGAACAATTTTCAGGCAAATTTTGTTTATAGTTTTGGTTCCTAATTGTGAGTGCTTTACCAAATATGATGCATATGATGCATTTTGTTCGCACAGTTTTGATTAAGCATGCTTAAGGCGACTTAGGCATATTGTTATGAAGAGGTTCAAAATAACGGCAAAAATTTTATTCATTCAAAGCACTGTTGAAAATGGCTGGTGCATTTCCTACATTCCCCCCTGGATCCGCCGCAGTTCATCCCTTCAACTTGCAAATTCCACCTTAGGGAGCCAAGTGGCTTGGTTTGAGAACCACACTGTTGCAGTAGCTTAAAATCAAAGTCCATGTATGACGCAATCGAATGCATTGATTGTATCACGCCACCAACACAACGAGAAATAAATCGTATTCCGACAATCGCCTAGATTGGTTTCACAAACTTTCCATGAAGCTACACACTATTGATTGAATAATTGGAATGAAAATTACCACTCTGTAGCAAAAAAACAGCAGCGTCATTCATAGCTACTACCGTCAAAATTACTAAACAAACACAAAAGTGTAAAATTAACTATATAGTGACACAAATGAAACAGAATATTTTAATAAATCTAGCAATTTTTTAAAAAGTTCTGTGGCCCACCTCAAAATGTGTCCATGGCCAACCAGTGGGCCATGGCCCACTGATTGAGAACCACTGCTTTAGGCATATACTAAGCACACACTTCGCATTAGGATTCGTCAAAAAAAAGTCTTCAGGTGTTTACCAATCCTGGCTAACCTATGCCACTGCTTTTACCTGGAAACCAGTTTAAATTACCGTGGTTTAATATAAACTTTGCTTTTAGGATCAGAAGAACTACAGTATTTATTCAAATGCTATTAGCACACACATTTAGTCATTCACGCATTAGTAACCTAATTAAGTTAATCTTCTGCTATGTACGAACAAATGAACGATTAGAAATACAAATTAGTTTAACATTGAAAAGGTTGCCTCTTTCCTTTAGTTATTGAAATCTACTCCAAATTGACTTGAAGGCAGTGGCGTACGGTGAGCATTTTTTAGAGGTGTGCTCCTCTACAATATTTGCTGCCGCATGCGGGCTTGACCTATTAAACAAATGTGTGGACGTGCTCGAAAGTTTAATGCGATTATGCGAACCAACATCAAGCTTCTTTTCAGGCTGCCTAATTTGTTACTTAATATATCTAACTTTGGTGTTGGCTTTTCAGCTTTTGCTATTTCCAACTTTTCGTTTTAATTTTTGCTGCAAAACGGATTTTTAATTGCACTGTCAACACTTACTTCCATTCCACTAATTTGACCTACAACTTGAATTTGACCTACAACTTCAAGATGTATATATGGACCGCCACACTTTCGAAATCACAAGCAATTACTCAAAACCAAATGCTACAACCATGGTTTAAACTCGTGTGATATGGCATGATTGAGCATATTATGTGACGTTGCACCTGGGTTCAATCGTAAACTAGGACATTTTTGGCATTTGAATCGTGTGGAAAGAGAAAAAGTCACTCTCCGCTATATAGTACGATATACTGTAGAACAGTGCTATTCAACCGGGTATACTGTATACCCTAGTGTACACCAAATCAAAATCAGGGTATACAACTAAGAATAGGAATACGAACGGTAGCCTATACCATCACATCAGGCTACTTTCATCGCTAACCTGTCTTTGAACAAAATTTTCAAAAAACATTTTGCTACAACATCAAGCAAAAATCTTCACAAACTTTGACATCGTCACCAGTGGCGTAACAAGGGGGGGGGGGGGCGGCATTTTTGGATAAGCTTTATGCAATTTTTTTTCAATTATTTTGAACAACCATTACTTATTTGCTATATCGCTTATTTGCTGACCGTAAATCATCTTACTGCGTTGCCCAATGCCCAGGCACAAAGTTGCGAAAATGGGCCCGCCATCTCGTTTACGCTTCGGTGTATTCCCGCGAGTATAATAAAGGTTTTATTTTATTGTTTATTATGTTACAATTGCGTATTGCTTTCTTCTTCGTCTTCGCATTACTGTATTTGAATCGCTCACACTCAGCAAGCCTCTGCTTTTAGACATAAGCTGCGGAAATATTTTAGCATTGTCCATAGTGACTGCATCACTGCATGCCCTTTTTCGATAAAAAAGTGTGCTAAAATGAGTATTTTTTTACGTGAAAACCGTAAAATTTCGTTGGCGGCTGGAGGCTACGCCCCCTTTCGCCAAATCCTGGGTGCGCCACTGATACTGCATATTATTTTTGCGTATTATTCTTGTGTTGACGATACGGAATGAAAGACACTAACTCACTAAGCCGGTTAAATATCCTCTAGCATCCAAATTATTGCTGTAGTTTGCAAGTCAGCGCACTTTTAATTGACGCATATTTTGTCAAGGAGAATAGATGGCCGCATTTGAAGCTGATTAATGCTTAAAAAATTATTGCTCATTTGGGGGCGGCAGAACCTCTAGCTACGCCACTGATCGTCACATTCGTCACGTTAGAGCAAAAACTGCCTAACACTTATTATGATTTAATAATAGTCAGTTCGATGTGTTGACTTTAGCAACTGGGTCATAACTCGCAAACAATTCGATAATTTTTTCCAAAAATTTTGTCGGGCAATAGCGATGACCCAGTGGAACAATTTGATGCAAAAAATGACTTGGGCAGTTTTTGCACTAATGTGACGAAATGCTTTTAAATGGAAGTGATACCAAACAGCTCAGTGTTACTTTCTTTTTCAAAATCTTCAAAAAATAAATTACGTAAAACCTCTTTTGAGCGCCATGGAGCTCTATTTTCAATCCTTTTTGTATAGTGGTGTTCCATTAGAGGTGGCGTTCAATTAGAGGGTGGCGCTCTATTTTTCAACTAGCTGGTTAGAATTTTGGGAAGATAAATTGTAGGCTACTAATGAAAAGAAAAAACATCTAACAAATAATTGAAAAAGGACATGAATACAGGGTGATTACTGGTAAGTAATCAAAAATTTGCCAGTGAAAGTCAATTTAGCCAATAATTAGCATAGCCTAATATGAATGTCTTTTTTGAATGGCGATTTATAAGAGGTGGCGTTCAAATAGAGGTTTTCCGGTGTTTCGAGATGTTTAAGCCTTCTTGAGAGTTTGAGACCAGTTCTTGCCAACAGGTAAATTTTGCGAAAAAACTAGTTTGAGAAGCAAGCTGAAAATTTTACATCAGTGTGACTAGATTATTGGAAGTTTAAAAGCCAGTTCAGTTTAAATAAATTGTTAATGATTTTATAGCTGAAAAGAATCCGTACAAGAAACAGTATTAATGTTACTCAAAAATATCAAAGCAGTAGATTTTCTTAGTTGGGTACGTAGAATATTTTTTTAAATTCTCTAATTTTGAACTCTGTTCAAAGCAGCCCGCAATTTTGTATTTTCTGTAAACTTATGAATGCTGAAGAAGTCAGAGAAACTGCAGTACAGTGTTCATTTATTTAACACATATTTTCATATTCATATTCACATTGATATTTGAAAGGTATACAAACTTTTTGAGAAATTTGATAAGGCATACCATGGAAAAAAAGGTTGAAGAACACTGCTGTAGAATACAATGAAAAAGGTCTGGCTCGCTGGTGTTCAACGATACCTGTTGAACCTGCCATAAGAGAGAAACATAGCATCCTTCGTCTGCGATGAAAAAAGCAATATTTGCTGTGGCGAGATTGAGCAAGTATTGTGACGTTGCGTCTCGGTTCAACTTTAAAATAGGACATTTTTTGCATTTGAATCGTATGGGGCGCCGTTGTGAAAAAAAAAATCGATATTTAGCAAACTTGGCAGTGGCGTACTCACGGGGGGTGTTTCGGGGGTCAAACCCCCCCCCCATTGAAGATTTCAAAAGAAATGAAAACCTCTCTTTTGGGAACGAACCGCGTTTTTTCATACAGAGATAGCCGAAACTGCTCTTACGTTTTTCTGTGCTATCCAACTTGCTTATAAAATCTTGAAAAACTTTCATTGTGATGCAATAATAGGTCTACCGGTAGCCAAACTTTTCTGGTGCGCTGCGCTTGACGTTGACGATTGCAGAAAAAGTGAAACCTTTCTTTTTTGAAACAAACCGACTTTTGTTCGTGCGGAGCTTGCCGAAACTGCTGTCATGTTTTTCCGTTCAGTCCAACTTTCTAATTTAATTTCGAGAAACTTTTATGACCATGCGATGCAACAAAACCGGTATTTCAACTTTTCTGATGTGTTTTGCTTGAACTACATTTTTGTCATCGATGCTGCTGTGAAACAACTGGTAAGCAGGAGCTTCCTTAAATACGGTGCATCTGCTGTAACTATGGCCGCACACAAAATTTAAAAAAAAATCAAATCTTCACTGTAGGCCTACTCGTTTCATTAACTCGCTGTAGTACCGAAGGGTGGTAGCGAGTGGCGAGTCCCGACCCCGTGGCTTAGCGCTTGGGCAACACAGCTCCGAAGAATCGTCGCAGCGGCGGCGAGCCGTTGGTTACACTGTGTCCGATTTGACCTGCCTGGGAATTGAACCTCAGACCTTTTCTATCGATAGCGACATCTTTAAGACTGCGCTATAACCGGCCGATTTGTTGAAAAATTATTAAAATATAAAAACTTATATTGACACTGCCCTACCTAAATGCTGAAAATAAAATAAAAATACCGTCAAGGAAAACCAGACCAACGAAAGATTTAAAGAGACCCAGGGGCGGAACGGGGGGGGGAGCAAAATCGTTTTTATGCACCGTAACTGTCTAAGGAGCTGGAGTGCTCTGTTTCCAAACACCCCGATTATGTGCTTGAGAGTATATCATGATATCGACGCTGTGATTTGGGTGAAAAATACTTGGATAATATCGACGCTGTTTTTGACTTTAATCACATGATTAGAGATTCCTCTAGCGCATAATTTACTGTAATTTAAAAATGTTTCGGTAGGGAGGGCAGTTTTTTCTCATGCTTTACTGTCTTCAGTTTTCAAGACAGGGGAAATTGCCCCTTTCATAATGAGTGCATATTAAATGTTTTATCAAGGTTTATATGCGTTGTTTGCGTTGTTTATATCAATGTTGGTTCTTGAAACGGTTTTTCTGGAGGGAAGCAATTACCTGTTTAACCCCCTGGCTACACCCTGTTTGTGACGTTGCGAAAGCTAGCCAACTTTAGTCAGTTAAGCTTCATATGGCCCAAAAATGAGGTTAACTAAAATTTTTTTGGTAAATTTTTAACCACGGATTGACAGCTTGAGTTTTTGTGACATGTTTTCGCTCCTAAATGAAGCGCAAAGAATCAAGCAAAAGTGTGAATGAAATATCTGAATTGTTTTCTTCGATATGGCATTATAATAGCTGTGACGTCACTGAAACTTACGTCATCACGATGTGACGTCGCTGAACCCCCCCCCCATTGAAAAATCCTGCGTACGCCACTGAAACTTGGTACAAATTTTTAGCAACATTTACGCAGTTTCACAGCTATTTAGTTAGAGTGAGGTGAACTGCAGCTAAAACGCTTCGAAAAATACAATAACAGCTAAAGTGTGACGACATTTAATAGACAGCAGCGATATTTATTAAACAGCGGCGATATTTAATAAATAAGGCGACGTTCATTAAATAGCGGCGATATTTAATAAAAAGCTGTGACATTTAATAAACAGCAGCAACATTTAATAAATAGCGCTGACATTTAATAAAATATAGCAGCGACGTTTAACTAAAGTGCTGCGGTAATATGCTGATGAGATCAACAGTGCTTCCATTTAGTTCAATCTTAAAATCGATTTTGAAAAGTTTAATATTGATTTATCCAAATTTGAATTACTATCAGCACAGTGTATCTACATTACTAACAGTAAGAGTGGAACCATTCTCTGCGCTCAGTGTCCGGAACGAAAATCAGAGCTTAGATGTTGTGTCGCCATTTATCTTTGTTTTCAAATTTTTTTATGAAATTTACAAGGAGTTGTTAGTGCACTTGATTGCTAGACTAATTTGGCAGTAAATGAGAAAAGTGATAAATTTTGGTGTGGGGTAAATGATAAAGTAAGTATGGAGAAGTATGGAGAAGTTTTGGAGGTGGTGTGGACTGTGGGGGTTGTGAGGAAGTGTGTGGAGGGAGATGCGGTGAAATGAGGAGGAGGTATCAGGTGACTGTGGGGGAGAGGTGTGGGAAGATGTGAAGAAGGTGTGGGGAAGTGTGAGAGAGTGTGGGGAGGTGTGAGGTGAGTGTGGAAAGAGGTGTCAGGTGAGTGTGGGGTGTGTGGGAGAGAGATGTTGGGTGAGTGTGGAGGGTGAGGGGAAGTGTGAGGAGAGATGTTGGGTGAGTGTGGGGGGAGTAAAAAAGTCAGGGGGAGGTGTAGAAAAGTGTGTGAGCTCCTCCCACACCTCTCCACACATTTCTCCACATCCCAACACGCTTTCACACACTTCCTCGCACAGTCCACACTCACCATAAGGCGTACACTTTTCCACCCCCTCCACACCTCCCCCCACTTTTTTACACCCGCACATCTCCTCTCACCTCTCCCACACCCCAACACACTTCCCCACTCCTTCCTGTCGCGAAATAGGAAATTGCATACTTCGCTGACTGCACGATTGACAAAAATTGTATGACAAACCGTAGGAATTAATTCGTTCTTAGATCCAACCTCACGAAAAAACCGAGACCTTCTTCACCAAACGAATATAATAATCGACCCAACTTAACTCACTTAGCTACGGTACTCACCGTACTACTTTTCAATAAACACAAGCACCACTACTCACTTCAGTAACACCATACAACAAGGGCTATACTCTTCAGCATACAACAATATTACTTACTCTACGCACACTAAATCTACACTCGAATAATTACGCTCGAAAATTCACGCCTTTTATACTCTAAATTTAAGTTCGAGAACGTTCTACAACATTCCTAAAAGAAACAAGAAGAGAAATCATATGACATGCAAAAATTCACACCAAATTATAGTAAACACAATTGTGACGTCAAAGAGAAATCGTATGATATGCAAAAATTCTCACCAAACTATATAGTAAATACAATTGTGACGTCACTAGCACAAATTTTGATCCAGTGAAATTACGTAACGGAGAGTCAGTAGAAAATTATGACTTCATGATGCAACCTTACGAAACAATCCCACGAATAAAACTTCGGAAAACGATACATCGGTCTAGAACAGTGGTTCTCAAACTGGGGTCCGCGGTCCTTTTGGGGTCCGCGAGACAAATTTTCTGGGACCGCGAAGCACCTTCCAAAAAAATTAAAACGACGATCCTGAAGAAAAAATTTTGTGTAAAATTAAGTTTTCAGGCAACTTTTCTTCCAATCAACTTAACAAACACAATTTGTCATGAAACCTTACAGGCTACATAGGCATTTATGATATCACAAGAAGCAATTTGATGTCACATTAGTGCAATGGCTCCTTTAGCGTGAAGTCTGCGAATGATGGAGAACGTGCAGTAGCAAAAAGGATCAAGTTTTTTTGCGGATGGCTTAAAAGTAAAAACCTGGTGGGTGGCGGCAGCAGTATTGGTTTCAGAGAAGGATACTGCAATGTGTGATTTTAGTCTAACTCTAGTAAATTGTTCATTTTCCTTGAATAAGTTTGCAAAGAAGCAAGTGCCCTCGTCACATTGATACAATAAAAAATCAACGTGTTGTTTTGTATTTATTTGTGTTAATTTTTCAAGGGGACCGTGAGCCATTAAAAGAATTGCTAGGGGACCGTTGCGTAATTCTTTTAAAAAAGTTTGAGAACCACTGGTCTAGAACCTTCTACAGTAGACAAAGCATTTCAAACAAAAACATATTAAACACTTATATCGTTACACTTCCACATTCTTCCCATACTTGACCCAACTCTCCAAACTACCGAAAGTTCCCCCACCATCCATACTCCTCTATATTACCCAGAATTCTCTAACTCTTTCATATTCCCCCCATTCTTTCCCATACTCTCCCAATTCCCTCCCCATAAACCTACTCTTTTACTCTCCCATACTTACTTTATCATTTACCCCATACCAAAATTTATCACTTTTCCTATTTATTACCAAATTAATCTAGCAATCAAGAGCACTAGCAACTCCTTGTATATTTCATAAAAAAATTTGAAAACAAAGATAATAAACGGCTACACAACATCTAAGCTTCTTAAAATGTTTAGCATTTTTGCGGAAATACGTAACAATGCGTTTTTGTTGAGTGGGTCCACTGTAAGAATTTTATTTACACTGTGGCTGTACTCTACAGACAAGCGCGATTTGATGTTACGAAAAATGAAGAAATGAAAACTCTGTTAATCTCACTAGCATATTACCGCAGCACTTGAATCTTTAGCTAAACGTCACTGCTATTTATTAAATGTTCCAACTGTTTATTAAATATCGCCGCTGTTTAATAAATGTCACAGCTTTTTATTAAATATCGCCACTATTTAATAAATATCGCTGCTATTTATTAAATGTCGGTACACTTTAGCTGTTATTGTATTTCTCAAAGCGTTTTAGCTGCAGTTCACGTCACTTTAACTAAATAGCTGTGAAACTGTGTAAATGTTGCCGAAAATTCGTACAAAATTTGTTAAATATCGTTTTTTTTTCACGACAGCGCCCCATAGAATCGTGTGGAAAGAGAAAAAGTCACTCTCCGCTACATAATACGATTCAGAATACAATGGAAAAGGTCTGGCTCGCTTGTATCCTACGATATCTGTTGAACCTACCATACAAGAGAACGTTGCGTCATCGGTAAGCGTTGAAAAAAAAGCAATTGGTCGTTCATCGAAAAAAATAGAACTCAGATTGCGCTGATATTACGAAGATTAAAAACGAGAAAACCAAATATTTGAGTTAAATGTAATTAACGTGTGTGCTTGTGATATGGCAGGGTGTGCACTGAACACCTTGAGCCTCTGGCGAATACGTCCCTGCTTGAAGGTAGGATCATATATGCCAACTTTCACGTTACCGGAACTCAGTCTGCTAAGAGGCTCACATCTAAAGTTACTCAGGTTGACGTGATTTGAGCAAACGACTTGGAGAAAAGCCACAGATAAACTGGTAAGAGATTCAGTTTGCCTAGGCTACAGTAGGTCAAAAATATTCCATTTAAGCAACCCCCACCTCTAGTACCCACTAGGCCATCTATCCAATTGCAGCTGCAGACGCGTTTAGACCTATTGATGTCTCGTCAGTGCAGCATAGCAACAACCCCCATCAAAAAAATCGTAATAAAACAAAATTCCTGCTTTCATTCTCCCCCAAATTTCTTGTTACCATTCCTCTGCTAATTCCCTGCAACTATCCTAATTACTAAGATCCCAACTACATCCTTGCCACCCCTCCCCCCCCCAATTTTCAGACTAATTTCCTGATACCTCTCCCCCAGGACAGGATTAAGTTTTTCTGAGATCTGGGGTCATTTGGTAGTCAGGGGCCTGTTTTGTCCCCGTCAGTCGAAAACCTGCTGAAAAATGTAGCCTACATACCAGTATTACACTCATTCAAAACACAGATTTTCTGAATTTAAACAGAACGCCCTATTTTGCACGTACATAGCTGTAGAACAATGGTTCCCAACCGGGGGCCACGGGACGTTATCCGGGGAGCCACAAGTAGGCTGGAAGTAGTCGGAACGTTATCGGGGGGACGTTATCCAGCTGGAAGTAGCCTGGAAATAGAGTACCAGCTCTAACCTACCTTGAATTTTTGCTGAGCAGGGGGCCACGAGTGTTGAGAGTTTTAAAAAGGGGGCCACAAACAATAAAAGGTTGGGAACCACTGCTGTAGAAGATGCCATACCAGATACCACAGAGCCCCAATTCCTGCAAATATGCTTTCTATTCGTTGTTTTGTAAATGACTCTACGATTAGTTTCCCCCAAGCTATGCAAAGTTTATGTTAACCTCCTTCATAGCCTCTATTTCGTCTCCTAAGGTGCTTTTGCGTATTAGCTGCATGTACGAAAAATCGTATGGCTTTTTGTGTGATACTATCTTTAATTTACGCTGCTGTCTATGAATTATTACAACAAAATAATCATAAACTTCAATGACTCAATAAAACGGCGACATTTCTTCGAAGCTGTATTGCCCAGCAGGAGGGCCGGTGACAGGAACAGCGGGGCCCAATTAGAAGTCTGATGGCGGGGCACCTATTTTTCATAGTAAAATGTATGGTTGATGCATTTCATAAAAAAACATACCGGTACAAGCACATACAAACCAACAACTAGACATTCAATACCTGCTTTAAAAAAAATTAAGGCGAAGTGGATGCTTTTATTGTTGTATTTTTAATATCAAGAAAGACAAATCAGGCTATACATTATACTCTTTCCGACAAAGACTTTTCTAGCTTT